>CAJGYO010000019.1:73815763-74215763 GCA_904845875.1 Miscanthus lutarioriparius | reverse complement strand
AATATTTTCTTAATGAAATACGTGTGAACCGACATGTTCTAAAGAAAAACAGCACTACTAGCGCCGGACGTCCGGACGCCCGCAGCTGCAATCGGTTTCACCTTCGTTTTGCGCGTCCACACGTGGGCCCGCATCCCCCGAACTTCGCTCGACCTTGACGCGCCCACGCTAGGGTCCACATCGCTCTAACGTGGCTCGCGTGGGAACTGCTCACGCCCCCTTCCGCTTCCCACGCGTATCACATGTGTAACACCCTGGTCTACTTTTGAAACATCCAGATGCAACACTTGCAACATAAGAAAAGACATATGAAATAGTTGAAACATGCATCTGAAACACTTACAAAAACAATTGCAAGCGTACGCAAACATCCGGATAAAACACTTGCAATATATGTGTGAAACATATGCAACATTCAGATAAACACACTTGCAACATGCGTATGAAAAAACAGATGAAACATTAGGGACATACGCTTGCAACGTATGTGTACAACCACTGCAACATCGCGATCTACTTTTGCAACATTCATGTGAAACAATTGAAACATATCTCTAAAATATCTGAAACATTTCAAATGTACACTTGCAACATGCATCATATTTTGGTACGGCCTCCTCCCCCGTCTGCATCGGGACGCCGCAGCCGTAGTAGGAGGCGAGGCCGGAGGGCTTCCGCGCCAAGGCCCAGCACTTCTTCTTGCGCCGACGGTGTCATCGGGCAGGGCGGGCAGCGGAGCAGGAGCAACGACACGAGCAGTTAGGCAGGTGGGCGAAACGACGACAGGAGCAGTGGAGCGGATGCACGGAGCATCAGTAGGAACAGCGGCAGGAGGAGCGGGGCGGGGTCGCAGAGCATCGGCGGGAGGAGCGGGGCAGGCGTGCAAAGCATCGATAGGAACAACGGCAGGATGAGCGGGGCGGGGTGGCGGAGTGGGAGATGAACAGGTGATGATGAATTAACTGGATCTTAATAAACAAAGGTTGTGTCACATGGTCGGACAGCCCATGTCCGTCCGATACTCGAGCAAAAATCGGGAATCAAAGAATTAAAAAAAAATTTACCAAAGATTTGTTCGGTTAGCCTTCAATCTGAAGGGATTACAATTTTTTTCTTTATCCGTGTTGATGCTGATGCGTTTTTATTTGTCCTCTGAGCAAGTATTCATAGTGTAATATTCATTTAATAATAACGTCGAGTAACGCCTTGTTCACTTTGCAAAATTTTTTAACCCGATAAATAGTACCACTTTCGTCTTATTTGGTAAATATTGTCCAATCGTGGACCAACTAGGCTCAAAAAATTCATCTCGTGATTTCCAACTAAACTGTGTAATTAGTTATTTTTTTTACCTACATTTATTACTCCATACAAATGGCTAAAAATTGATGTGATGGAGAGAGAGTGAAAAAACTTGAAATTTGGATGGCATCTAAACAAGGCCTAAAATAGCAGCCAGCCAGGGATCCACGCTTTGCAAACAGGCCTCGTTGACCGAGGTCTTGTTAGTTCCTTCCTCTAAAATTTACTTCTTATTCTATCGAATGTTTAGATACATACATGCAGTATTAAATATAGACTAAAAATAACTAATTATACAGTTTATGACTAATTTGCGAGACGAATCGTTTAAGCCTAATTAGTTCATGATTTGACAATGTGTTGCTACAGTAACACGTGTGCTAATAACGGATTAATTAGCCTTAATAAATTCGTCTCGCGGATTACTGATGAATTCTGTAATTTATTTTTTTATTAGTATATGAACACCCCATGCAACACTCTCACATGACACCTAATATGACATCCTAAAACTTTACACCCTAAATTTTAACAATGTCTGACTACAGTAGCCATACTAGTATAACAGTAAATTTTCTTTTCTTTTTTCATTTTCTGCAACGAAGGGGGGCCGTGTGTTTTCTTTGCACAAGACAACCGCGATCGATCGTGTCGGCGTCACATAAAAGCAGCATCAGTCGTTCTGTCGTCGAGGCGCTGACTCCAGGTAGTTTCTGCGGACCTTTTTGTTGGCCGTGTCAGGCAGAGGTAGGCTCTCCACTGGCGTTGTGGCTGGCTGGCTGATGATTTATTTATATTTAACAAGCATAAACCTAAATAAAATCTATAACTAAGTGATACATGATTCAATGAGTATAAATTTTTTACTACAGTTTAAGCATACAATAATTAGGCTACCTCATAGCTCATGTCAATAAAATCTATAACTAAATAAAATCACTTCTTGCTGAGAATTAGGCTACCTCATAGCATACAATAATTAGGCTACCTCATAGCTCATGTCAATAATTAGGCATACAGTAATTTACCGTCCGTGGAGAGCCTACCTCTGCCTACCTTTGTTTTTAGCTTGGAAAAGCAAGAAGCAATTTACTGTTCACATACCTAAATAAAATCTATAACTAAGTGATACATGATTCATCCACCAACCAAAGACATGTCAATGAGTATAAAACTCTGAATACTAAGTTTGATCATCTCAGCAAGATATACAATTCTTACATAGCTCATTTTCCCATTTGAGAAAATTTTATCAAACACTAGTCACAAATTCTTGAATCTCATATAGACTTTCTGAAACTATGTCACACACTTGTGAAATTTGAACTACATTTTGTTCAAACTTTCTCAAATGAAAAAATAGCCTATATAAGGATTGTAGATCTTGATGAGCTGAACAAACTTGGTATTCAAAACTTTTCAATTTGAGACAATCTAGGGTTCCGAAAACTAGTTTGTAAGCATCGAAATTTAAAAATCACAAATTTGAACCGTCCAAACTATCTCAAATGGAAAGTTGACCAAAATAAGAATTGTAGATCTTGATGAGTTGAACAAACTTGGTATTCAAAACTTTTCAATTGGAAGTCATTTATAGTTCATAATACTAGAGTCAAAGTGTTGTTTTTTCATTTGACCAAATTTGACTTGGTCAAACTTGCTCAAATGAGACACTAAATGACCTCAGATGAAAAAACTCTGAATACCAAGTTTGATCATCTCAGCAAGATCTACAATTGTTACATAGCTCATTTTCCCATTTGAGAAAGTTTTATCAAACACTAGTCACAAATTCTTGAATCTCATACAGACTTTCTAAAACTATGTCACACACTTGTGAAATTTGAACTACATTTTGTTCAAACTTTCTCAAATGAAAAAATGGTCTATATAAGGATTGTAGATCTTGAATCCATGACCATGACTCCATGAGACCCATGAAGCCATGAGCTTGGTTATTTCTACTCATGCCGCGAAGATTAGTGCTTGTATGATGTTTGATGTATCTGTATCTTTATCTTATTTGTTGCTTTACTCTTTAGTCTTTCGGCTTAATCTAGATAGATTATGGACTCATAGAGTGGTGTAATGGTTTGCGCACATATGATATATATATATATATGCTGCTTTTACTCAATATCCAAATAGATATTTATATCCTACCTTCTCCGAATCCGATTCATACCATATTCGATACTCATTATTCGTATCCGTAACCGAGTCAATCCGTATTCGTATATGTATCCGAACGCTATCCGTGTCCGAATCCGAATCCGAACAGAAATATGAAAACAAATATAATATGAGTGATATCCGTTCGTATCCGATCCGTTTTCATCCCTACTAATTATAGTACGCAGGCATCCGTCCTCCGGACGCCCCGTACCCGCATTTCGCTTGCTTGCTTCAAAGCGCGCCAGCACTCCGCCTCCGTAACTCAAAAAAAAGGGCAAGGGAGGCATGCGCATGTGCCTTGGAAAGCCTGCGCCTACGCCTCCATCAACCTTGCACGGCGCTAGGAAGGGAAGGCCTACACCTACGCCTGGCTGCACGTTGGGGCGTTGACGTTCTCCTGACTAGCGCATGTTGTAAGAGTATGTTTCAAGTGTTTTAGATGTTTCAAAGATATGTTGCAAGTATTGTATATCGATGTTGCAAAAGTAGATTGAGATATTGCACATGTTGTAATGGCTATACACGTATGTTTCAAGTATATGTTTCAAATGTTTCATCTGTTCTAGACGTACGTTGCAAGTGTTTTAACTGGACGTTGCAAAAGTAGATCTAGATGTTGCATATACATGGATGTTGCAAGCATATGTTTCAAGTATTTTCAGGTGTTTCATAAGTATGTTTGCAAGTGTTTTATCTAAAAATTGCATATGTTTGCAAAGTTTTTCAAATATTTTTCAAGCGTTTTCACAAGTATTTCAGACGCTTGTTTCAAGTGCTTCATCTATCTATTTTTCTATGTTGCAACTGTTGCATCTGGATGTTTCAAAGTAGACCGGTATTGCACATGGGATGCGCGTGGAAAGCGGCTGGCGGTGTGGGCGACGCCAGGGGCGGCACGGGCGACGTCCATGACAGTGTGGGCTCACTACTGGTGCGCTCGCTCGCGAGCCTGACGCGCGAGACGCTCGCTCCCTCTTTGTGTGGGCACCGTCCGGACGCTAGCGTTCAGATCAAACATTCGGGTGCTAGCAAGTGGAGGAAGAATTGAAGCAAGGTAGAAGAAGAATAGCAGTGGTGGTAGGCGAGTTGCGTAACGAGGAATGATTAAGGCAGTATTTGAAGTTTGTTACAAATTTCTCGATACCCTCTCAAGGGTTACAGGGCTCTCAGCCAGTTTCGTGCACGCAGGCACCTCGCGCCCATTCTGGGCCGGTGATCTTGGCCTTGAGCCTTCGAGCTCGTTCCCCTTTCCTTGGCCCACGAACCCTCTCCTCTTGCTGGCCCGATGATAGTGGTAGTAACATCAGTTTTCTCTCTCTCTCTCTCTCTCTCTATATATATATATATATATATATATATATATATATATATATATATATATATATATATATATATATATATATATATATATATATATATATATATAATTGAAGGGTTTAGTAGATGGAAACATGAAAGATCAACCCAATGACGATACCAGAGACTGACTGGGTAGTGGTTACTGGTAATTTGCTGGTAAATTCATCATCGGAAATACAGAATTCGAGGCCGATTACCTGCTGAAATTTGCTGGTAACCACATGGTTTTTTTTCCCAAACGGGGAAACCTGAACTAGCAATGAAATTATAAAGTACCAAGTGCGAAATTTACGAAAGCAAAGAAGAAAAACTACCAACACCCGATCACAAAGTGAACACGGCGATGTGGCAAAACCCAAAACAAAACAATACCGCAAACTCACCCAAAACAGACCAACGCCGCAAACTCGATCCAACTGCACCTACAGAGGAAAGCGGGGAGGTACAGAACGAGCTGTTAACATGGTATATGATTTTCTTCACGTACTCCCTCGGTCCCAAATTAAGTGTCGTTTTTATTTCTATACCACAAGTTTAACTTGATTTATAAAAAATATGTGTAATATTTATATTTCCAAATAAATTTGTTAAATAACTAGATTTAAAAAACTTTCCAAAGATATTAACTATGTACCATAAATATTAATAATTTTTAATATATATTTAATCAAAGTTATTTCTAGGAAAACGAAAACGACGGTTATTTTGAGATAGAGGGAGTACATAGGATCGGTTGGCTATGCCAGAGGCTATTGCCAAACTTCAAAGAATCGTCTTAATTAGTTAGGGATTTTTTTGATTCATTGGTACTAAAAATTAACTAGCTAATAGCTAATAGCTGCTAATTTTTAGTAGGAGGTTCTTTAGATCCATTCGTTAATAGGTGGTTGAGTTGAAGGTGTATATAAACTATTACACCTATTAGTAACTCTAAATTTATTAATAAAACTAATAGTTAGCAACCTTTCGACTAGCAGTTTTATTAATAGGTCTGTTTGGATCTAGTACTAATTTTAGCTGTTAAATTTTAGTTTTTTTTATAGATATAACTGGCCTTAGTTGTTTATATCGATACAAGCTCCGATTCTCGTCGCCGCTCCTGGTGGAAATGCAAAACCGATGCCCTCAAGATTTACCAAAAAGAAAGTGGACGAAGAGATCGTGCGTAGGAGACTTTTTTTTTCATTAAAGCAAACAACATTTCTTGCATGCTAAAGCGCCCAACAGGCTGCTGCCAGACTCGCATATACATTATTGTTTGGCTGACCCCAAATCCGGCTTGATCCACTTCTTTTTTCATCCAGAACAGTGTTTTTCTCTCATAGATTCAACCATAAACAGTAAAATTCAGCAACTACAGTGTTTCTTTTATCTCAGCCGAACACAGCCAATTCTTGCCATGCGGCCGGCTTAACTTGATCTACACCCAAGGCCTACAGCTGACCCAAGCGAACTTGGCTACTGCACAAATTAAAAAACTAAGGTTGCAGCGACTCTTTCTCGTTGCAGAAAGCACAGCAATGATCCCTCACCATTTGTGTTTTACCAGGTTATCTGAAACATCCTCAATTTTCTTTGAAGGAAAAATCCACATAATGAATTTTAATATGATAAAACTAAGAACTGATTCCATCATATTATCATATTTCAGTCGATGTCACAGTCATATATCGTAAGATTATAAGAATACAAGATATTACATCAGTGTGGAACACACCTATTACAGAGTTAATCTAGCGGAAGACTATCGAGTGAAGGCTCCTCCTTCACGGGTCATCATCAGAGTTGGCGTAGTGCAACGTAGATTCCATCTCCGAACTAAACTTGAGCGTAGGCACGAGACCTCCTAATCATTCTAAAGTCAGCATCTCTGAGAAGCAGGAATCTGCACACCGCCAGATGTGTGCAGGCCATATTCAGCACCGATGAGCTTTAGTGGAAAAGATAAACAAGGGATCTGGCGATCCTAATATTTAGCTGTGGTTTGCATCCTTAGCGCATAAGAAGTAAATAACATTAGTAATATAGTAATAATATCCAGTTTTTAACACATTCACCACCACACCTTCCATATCCATCCACCAACCATCCATCCCAAACCATCTCCACACCACCACACCTTTATCTCATCTCACACACTCAGGTCGACAGGCCAACTCCCTCTCGGCCTTGTCTCAACGGCCTGCAGCCCCCAAGGCTCACGACCGGAAAATACCCCAACCCTGGAGGGAGGAAAGAAGGACTCATCTCCTATCTAGTTTAAGCGAAACCCAGGAAAGGTCCATAGCCGACAAGTCGGCATATGTATCGATCGATCAACCATACACTCTGCAGAGGTTTTACATACCCACAAGATTAGCCATCCTCGGAGCCATGTATCTCCTAGGCAGAATTCCAGTCGCTTGCTAGCCTAGAACGATGCCACCCTACCTCTCACCTCTGGAACATCCCAAGTCTAGTCTGGGATGGCTGATACTATGAGTCGTAGACAGAGCCGGGGCCCTTCGGATGTCAAGAGCTGGGTCCACAAGGCCTCCTGAAGTCTCGGAAGGGTGTGGGGGGAAACCGCGCGCCCCGTACCTCTTTGCACACGTTCGCCTAGCAGTAGTGGCATCGCTCTACCAAGTAGTCCAACCGTCCCGCACCATATAGGGCGAGTGGGATGTAAAGGATTCCCGGTGAATCTGAGTACTAGTAAGTCCTTAGGGATTGACCAAGCCAGAATGTCTTTATCAGGGTTTCCATTTTACGTGCCACCACAGCACCTCCACCCTGGGCTCCTCCCATCACAGGTTCACACCCAAGGCCACCTCTAATTACCATTTACCCGCCACAGGTATTCCATATCCAAGTGCCCAGGTAGCACCACATGGCAAGACTCGCCCCAGGCTCGTCGTTATTCCACCTCGGTCGACACAACCCTCACTCTCCACACACCCAAGACACACGCAGCACGCTCACGCACCACCAAGTCCGGCACCCATAGCCAAACTATTCCTAGGGGTTCACCACCAGCATCACATCCCAGATATAATGCGAAGTGGAGTTAAAAGTAAGTATAGTGGTATAATATGCAAACAAGCAGGCAAGTAAGCATATATATATATAAGTGAGCGAATGCGCAAAGCAGGGTGACATGGTAGAGTGGGTTGCATCAGGGTAATAATGGCTTAGGTAGTAGCATGCATCAAAGCACTAGCAAGGAATAATTATAAAGCGCTAGCAGTTCTAGATATTATGCAATGTCTAATAGGATTCCCTAAAAGAGGGTGCTGCCATGACACCTGCGATGTAGAGGTAGTAGTGGTACAATTCTTCATTCGTTGGTGTTCCATTAGCGGGGTCACCTCCTCCTACGTTGACTCCATTCCGCAGTCCTTGTCGTCGTCCATGTTCTCTTGGTCCGATCGTCAGCTACTCCGCGAAGCGACACGCAAGGCAAGAGAGCACTCAACACTCGAAAAGACAACAAGACGCAGGAAAATCCAATAACACCAGTGAGGCAATAAGAGATACACGGCTTAGCCCTCTCGGTATGGATGAAAACGGTATGGATATTTATTCGACCGTCCGTTCGACCGAACAAATATGAATACTTATCTGGATAGTTACTCGGATATCCGGTTTTTTTTCGGATACGGATACTAAAATGGATATCTTAGGCGGATATCAAATACGGATGTAATATCATCGATATCCGGCGGATATCGGATAATCCGGATAAAAATCGGATATATCCGGATATTTAAAAACGGATATTATCCGGATATTTATTCAAAATTTAAAAATCACAAATTTGAACCATCCAAACTATCTCAAATGGAAAGTTGACCAAAACAAGAATTGTAGATCTTGATGAGTTGAACAAACTTGGTATTCAAAACTTTTCAATTTGAAGTCATTTAGAGTTCATAACACTAGAGTCAAAGTGTTGTTTTTTTATTTGACCAAATTTGACTTGGTTAAACTTGCTCAAATGAGACACTAAATGACCTCAGATGAAAAAACTCTGAATATCAAGTTTGATCATCTCAGCAAGATCTACAATTGTTACATAGCTCATTTTCTCATTTGAGAAAGTTTTATCAAACACTAGTCATAAATTCTTGAATCTCATAAAGACTTTCTGAAACTATGTCACACACTTGTGAAATTTGAACTATATTTTGTTCAAACTTTCTCAAATGAAAAAATGGCCTATATAAGGATTGTATATCTTGATGAGATGAACAAATTTGGTATTCAAAACTTTTCAATTTGAGACAATCTAGGGTTCCGAAAACTAGTTTGTAAGCGTCGAAATTTAAAAATCACAAATTTGAACTGTCCACACTATCTCAAATGGAAAGTTGACCAAAACAAAAATTGTAGATCTTGATGAGTTGAACAAACTTGGTATTCAAAACTTTTCAATTTGAAGTCATTTAGAGTTCATAATACTAGAGTCAAAGTGTTGTTTTTTCATTTGACCAAATTTGACTTGGTCAAACTTGCTCAAATGAGACACTAAATGACCTCAGATGAAAAAACTCTGAATACCAAGTTTGATCATCTCAGCAAGATATACAATTGTTACATAGCTCATTTTCCCATTTGAGAAAGTTTTATCAAACACTAGTCACAATTTCTTGAATCTCATATAGACTTTCCGAAACTATGTCACACACTTGTGAAATTTGAACTACATTTTGTTCAAACTTTCTCAAATGAAAAAATATCCTATATAAGGATGGTATATCTTGATGAGCTGAACAAACTTGGTATTCAAAACTTTTCAATTTGAGACAATCTAGGGTTCCGAAAACTAGTTTGTAAGCATCAAAATTTAAAAATCACAAATTTGAACCGTCCAAACTATCTCAAATGGAAAGTTGACCAAAACAAGAATTGTAGATCTTGATGAGTTGAACAAACTTGGTATTCAAAATTTTTCAATTTGAAGTCATTTAGAGTTCATAATACTAGAGTCAAAGTGTTGTTTTTTCATTTGACCAAATTTGACTTGGTCAAACTTGCTCAAATGAGACACTAAATGACCTCAGATGAAAAAACTCTGAATACCAAGTTTGATCATCTCGGCAAGATATACAATTGTTACATAGCTCATTTTCCCATTTGAGAAAGTTTTATCAAACACTAGTCACAAATTCTTAAATCTCATACAGACTTTCTAAAACTATGTCACACACTTGTGAAATTTGAACTACATTTTGTTCAAATTTTCTCAAAATGAAAAAATGGCCTATATAAGGATTGTAGATCTTGAATCCATGACCATGACTCCATGAGACCCATGAAGCAATGTGTTTGGCTATTTCTACTCATGCCGCGAAGATTGGTGCTTATATGATGTTTGATGTATGATGTATCTGTATCTTTATCTTATTTGTTGCTTTACTCTTTAGTCTTTCGGCTTAATCTAGATGGATTATGGACTCATAGAGTGGTGTAATGGTTTGCGCACGTATGATATATATATATATGCTGCTTTTACTCAATATCCGAATAGATATTTGTATCCGACCTTCTCCGAATCCGATTCATACCGTATTCGATACTCATTATTCGTATCCGTAACCGAGTCAATCCGTATTCGTATATGTATCCGAACGCTATCCGTGTCCGAATCCGAATCCGAACAGAAATATGAAAACAAATATAATATGAGTGATATCCGTTCGTATCCGATCCGTTTTCATCCCTACCTCTCGGCGGTTGTCCGATTTCCTCGGGCCAAAGAATCACAAGTTGTGGTTTGCTAAGCACAAGCTTAAGTCATGGCCAAGCTAGTATGGCTTTACGATAAATGATTTAAGCCAGAGCTTATCCAGAGCAAACACCATGGCTCACGATCTTTCGATCCGGTGTCATTGGGTTGACGGGGATTGGAAACCGGGCCCCAAGAAAGAAGAACGACGGGGTTCGGCTCTTATAGCCTTATCCCGCAAGTCACAATTGGACACGAGTAGCAAACAAGAGCGATTAACACTATTGTAACTTGGCTCCAACGTACTTCGGCTCGCCCGCTATGGTGGAAAGCGGTAGCGCAAAGAGATTGGACATCAACGTTTCCCCTCGATCCACACGACACAATAACGTCGGGAGCCGAGAAGAGAGTCGCTCAACACGGCAAAAGATGCGGGGATTAGCTAGGCACATCCATGTCATGTTCTCAGACACATCTTCGGGAAAGATGGTTTTAGACGTTCGATCGGGTCGACACGCACGGGTCCGAGGTACGACATAGACCATAGCTTCGCTAACCCAAAGGGGATAGTCTGGTCTTTGATCCAATCGTCATGGGCAAGACGGAATCAAACAGAGCGGGCTAACGGTGCAACCAGAGCAAGAACAACAAGGGACAAGGTCTACTTCTTCCAACACTCGCGCCACGACGAAAGACGAGGCTTTGAAAGGAAGCGACAAACACCAAGTGCGCAAACCACTCGTAGGGTATCCGACTTAGGTGCACTGGCACTAAGACATCTCTCTAATTCATAGCGGTGCTGTTGTCACCGCGGGAATCAAAGAAATGCGATGGTCATACAAGGTACAAGCATACGAGGGTTTGAGCACGAAGAGGTAAGTAAAAGCAAAAGAGTGGCGTAGGTCCCTGGTCATGGCGAGGCGAACTCGCGGCCACAAGCTACACCAACGAGTTGGCATCCATCGTTCCATGATTGTTATCTCCTAGGTCATCTCCCACAGGACTTGGTCATGGAGGGCTCAAAGCGCAGCGGGTGATATCCACATCGATGTTAGTATCGACATCGAATCCATCACGACCATGTTCTAGGGTCAAGACGGTGCTAACACTCGTGGTACTATGAAGTCAACTAAAAGCGTTTAGGGTCGAGTTACACTCGGCATCACGGTCATGGCGAGAGACGGATCCCACGATCGTAACGTCCGAACGAGGTACGATCCTCACCGCCTCAAGGCTCGCACACGTGCAACAACACCAACAACCAGCGATAAGAACCAAACACGACCGAAAAGACGCAACAACTCGACACGATCATGGAGTAGCACATTCCATAGCTTGGTGATGGATAGATCCTGTAAGATAGTCATGGACAGATAGGTCGTAAGAATAGGGCCCAACAAGGTAGATATGCGTATACAGAAAGATGCGAGATGGGGCTTTCCATGGTCTCGATAAGACATACGACTAGGGTTCATGGTCCAGATGGTACAGCTCGCAGTAGACGGGGTCATGATATCTCCTCAACGGCACGCACTTGCAAGGCAAGGCGACCGGGACGTCGGAAGACTCCACTTGTCATCGGTACGATGCGAGGGATCACACGGTTTCTCAACGGCTCGCCCTCGCTTAACGAGGCGCCGTAATGTCGAACGGACTCAATACATCGATGGCGCGTGTGTAAGATGATATAAATAGATCAAGATCACGTATTGTAAGTGTACGAATGAGTATAAGAATGAGCAGGAAGGGGCTTTCGTCGGTGTTGGGAATGGCGTTCGACTAGGATTCGACTTCGCGGCAAAGATGTGGAGGGCCATAGGCTGTTGTAACTTGTCCCGGAGGGTTGTGGCTTCTTCTGGCCAGCTAAGGCTAGCTTCGGCCTGCTGTGGCTAGCTGTGGCTTGCTATGGCTCGCTGTGGCTGGCTACAAGTGGCTATGGTTGGCCAAGGCTGGCTATGGCTACCTTTGGCTGGTTGTGGCCAGCTATAGCCAGTTACGGCTGGCTGCATGTTGCTATAGTTGGCCAGACGCTGCTGTGGCTGGCCAAGATGTGGCTAAGGCTTGGTCGAATGACGACTGTTGTTCACGGACTTAGCTCCAGTGGCTATGGCGTTGGCTCGCACATGCGGCTCAGTGTAGGACTGCGCATGGGCATGCGAACGGCCGCTGCGGTGTGGTCCCGAGGCTCACGCGACATCATGCGAAGGAACGGCCGTGCGTCACCACACGCAAGTGAGCGTGCATAAGTCCATGGCTCGTGGCGTGCGTCCACGAATGATGGGGCAAAGTAAGGCTGGAGCTCTTGGGATGGTGTGTGTGCGAGCACGAATGGCAGTGGTCGATTGTAGTGGCGGCAAGGCACATGCCAAGACACTACTTTGCTTGCGTGTGAGTGCACACGTGCCCGTGCGATGAGCGGCCATAAAAGGCTCTGTCTTGGTCTTCGGCTGGCAAGGTGAGGGCAAGTGTCCATGGCTGCGAGGCTCTAGGTCCGTGTGTGATCGGGGGACTTGGCGACATCGGCGTTCTTTACAGGGTGAAGGTGTCCAAGTGCGCAAACAGATGGCGAGTCGGATCCTTGTGGAGGCTTGGGCACGTGAGGTTCCATGAGTGTGGTGTGGCTATCAGCTGTTGCATAGGGGCGTCGAGACGTCAGCCAAGGGCCATGAACGTCGAGGCCACTGGCAAGGCTAGTCCTTTCAGGTCGGTGCACGCGTGAGTCCGTGCGTTGGCTATGGTCGCGATCACGATGGCATGGTTGGGAGGTCACGGTGGTGTAGGGGACTGCGGGGGTGTGTGTCTATATCGTCCGTGTGTGGGGGTTAGGCAAGTCTAAGGCACACCTGTACGCCTCCCAAGCGGAAAAGCGAGGGTTACGCTAGCATCAGCTAAACAGGGGCAGTCTAGGTGTTGTGTACGGTCTCCAGGAGTTCGGTCACGGCCGTGGCTAGGACGTGGCGTTCTCGGTGTACTCGAGCTCATGGCGGTCACAAAAGGGCGGGCTAGGCCTCACACGAGCGTGTAGCGGTGGCAACAGTGCACTATGGTTGGGCATCCAAGGTCATGGCACGGTGTTTTTCTATGCAACGTAAACAGGCTCATGCTAGTGTCATCCGAGGTGTGAGTGCAACGGAATGACATGACGAGTGCATGTGTGCGATGTATCCAAGAGCGTTGGCATCGTGCAGTTGACGAGGTCCCTGCAGAAAAACACGGCTCGAAGGCCGGACACATGGAGGGGTCATCGGTCTTGGGCCGGCAACATGTAGGGCTTTAGGAAGGTCCATCTTTGGTTTGCAACAGCGGCTCAAAGGCCGGGCAGGCATGGGCAAGGTGGCCTCGGCGATAAAGGTAGGAGCTTGGTTCGAGGCTCGACATAGTCGATGTGGGGGTTGGTCATGGTGTCCAGGCATGCTATGGACATAGGTGGCCTACCAGAGCACGTCCCGATTGGCAACGGCTTGTCGCGGCCTCTCCTCGCCGGGCGGCTCTGACCGATTGTCGCCAACTGTGGCTTGCTTGGTCATGGCCGCGACCGTCGCAGGTGTAGCTGTGGTCGGCCGCTGCTCGTCGTCGCTAGAGAGTGGGTGGCCGGAGGGGCAACGGAGTCGGTGAAGGGTGCTACAAGGCCTGCTGCTTCCCTGCGAAGTGAAGGAACGTGGCACGAAGGCCAGTCTTAGGCACAAACTCCACTGCGGTGCAAGGAAAGGCGAAAGCTTAGCTTTGGGAGGCTCACCGTCATGAGAGGATGGAGGCTCAACGGCGATGTGTCAGCCGCAGTAACAAGCCGAGGTCCGATGGGTGGAAGGGGCACCTGGCGCCCGGCTCGAGAGGTGTCGCGTGACGACGGGGCTTGGAGTGGAGGCGGTGGCGACCATGGTGGAGGAGCAACCAGCAGGGCGCCGATGCTGGTGCCCTCGGCTTCGTGGGTTGTCGGCGCGGGCAACTGCGCGACCATGGTGGGGAAGTAGTGGCGCGTGACTCGCACGACACCGTGGTAGAGGCCGGGTCCATGTCGGAGTGGAGTGGCTCGGCGAGGCGCGCTGGTGGTGTTGCCGTGTACGCAGGCTCGGGCGACGTCGCGGATGGCGTCGAGGTCGGCGTTCGAGTGGCCATGGCGCTCGGTCGAGTCGCCACGCGGCGAGGCGTGGAGGGCCTGACGCCGACGACGGCCGACCGGCATGGCTGTGGCAAAGCAGGCAGGGGTGGAGCAAGGAGGAGGAGAGGGATGAGCGGCGGCACGCTGCTGGGGGTCCGGAGAGGCGCGGCTGCCTGTGGCTTTTATAGCGAGGTTAGGGCTTCTGTGGGGTGCCGATGATCCTCGGTGTCCGTGCATAAGCAGGGACACGCGGCACGACGAGGAGCCGAAGCGGTGAGGCACGGGTGAGGGGCGCTGGCGGCTGCGGCATGCCGCAGAAGCGCGGGCGGCGCTGAACGGGTCGTGGCGCGCTCGCCTAGGGTTCCGGAAGAGGCGGCTTGGCGCGTCTTGGGCCGGTTGGGCAAGGAGGGGGTGAGAAGGGCGGCGGTATGAGAAGGCACTGGGCCGCTTGGCTGCAATGAAATGAAGGGTCAAGGAGGAGAGAGGGCAGGCCGGGCTGCTGCGCCGGGTTAGCCAAGCAGCCACCCATGACGCCTGGGCAGACGGAAGGAGGAGTGGCGAGCTGGGCCGAGGGAGAGAAGGGCGAGCAGGCTAACTTGGCACCTTGGGCCGAAATGGCTTTCCTGTTTTTCTCCCCTTTTCTAATTTCTTTTCTATTTCTTGTTCCATTATACTTACTTCCGAGAGCTCTAGGTTGGTATACATGCGTCGCCTATCACGTGTTCACCCAGGTGGGGTCCACTAGGGTCTACTAGGGGTCTCGGAATCCAATGCCAAGGGTTGGCATCGATGGGCATTGATTTACAAGGAAGGTCGATTGACTTTATGAATTAGATCAAGGAATTCGAATGAGGTTCAAAAGCAAAAAGATGAATTGAGAAAGAGGAAAAGGGATTCATAAGATATTCTAGAAGGGATCAAAAGGATTTGCTACGGACTTGTGCTCTCCAACACAAAACACTAAACCAACAAAAGAACTCCGGCAACTCTTACAAGTAATTCTATATGCATGCAACAATTTATTTATAAATTGTTCTTTGTTTGAACTAGCATCTACATGCTTCACATATTCTAGGAAAAATTTTAAAAAATTCGTATTTTTGGCTTCTCCAAAAACCCGGTTTGTTACATTATCTCTTGTCAAAATCGTATTATATTTTTATTTTGCAGCATTAGCCACGTAAAAATTTTAATTTTAAGGCGAAGGTTGGCTTTCTAAACAGGTTTACAGTTAATCCCATACTCAGCACTGCCAAGATGATTGTAAGTTGATTTTACCGAGAACTGATTTTTTTCCCCCAATCCCATCTTGCTTCATCCCTTTCATCGTTCAGAGAACATTTATAGCAGACTGGTGATCCCCTTTCCTGGGCGCGATGTGATGCCGCGCGACCTGGCAACTGGACAGCCGAGGCACAGGCTGACCGGCTCTGGACGGTTCCATCGGCGGGAAGCAAAACCGGAGGAAGCGGTAACACTTCTGAGGTTTGACCGACATGAATGGGTAGAAAACGCGACGTGGAGCACTGGCATTAGCGAATGATGTCATGCATTCTTCTTTGCTGAGATTGAAGCTCTTTATCCAGCCATCTTCTGAACGCCAGACGCCAGTTCTTTTTTTTTCATATCATAAACCAAGCTAGTTTGTTCATTGTTCATTGCATATAACTATGGAAATTGTCATGAACGGATCGGACACGTATTAGGATTTTAAAAAGTTAAACTTTGTCCAACAATATGTTAATTTATATGCCTGCAGCGTGCTTAGCGCATAGTAAAAGCTATATACAAGTACATACATATTTCAAACATATATTAATATGGCGTTATATTTCTCTAGTAATTGATGATATATATATATATAGTAAAGGAAACTAATGGTCAAATTATATCTCTAAAGGTATTTCCAAATTATAGTAAGTCTACTAAAAATGGACATAGATATATTAGCAGAAATTAAGCAGACACAATTGAAACAAATCTGTAAAGTTCTGTCCGTAAGACTGTCTCCAATAGGTGACTCATATGGGCATCCAAATCCAAAATAGATAGCAGGAGACCCAAAATCAACCTCCAATAGAGTACCTATATGGGAGACTCATTGTGGTTTGTCTGAGAGGCACAACCCAAATATGAGTTTCATCTCTCCTGGAAATCCATTTGCAGAAATGATTCTCTTTTGGGTCCTGTTGTTAGAGAGGATGCCGAATGGATATTCAACCATTTGACTGTAGCGCTACCCAAATGTTGAATGAGTCTTAGGGCATGTTTGGTTTCCATAAGTCACGTGACTTATTAAGCCAGGTGACTGAAAACTAGTGACTTATAAGTCATGCATGTTTGGTTGTAGATAACTTATAAGCTCATTAAAGGTGTGGGCCCCACGCGAAAAAGGGTGACTTATAAGTTTTAAGTAGGGGTGAACCAACTTAAAACTTATAAGCAGGGGTGACTTATAAGTTGGTGGTGTTTGGCAAAATAAGTCACTTTTTTCACTTTTTAACTTATAAGTAGGTGACTTATTTGAAATCAAACAGGCCCTTATATTTTAGATGTTGTTGTTAGAGATAGTCTAAGATGCACACAAATGAGGACGCAGTCGTGGGCCATGCCAGCTACCATATGCAACTCAAGATATAGAATAGGCGAAATGGTGAATAGCTAACACATATCATCTCTTCTTTGAAAGCCAAATTGCCAATACGTTTAGGCCTGTCTCATCGAGGATTTTATAGGAGTTTCATAGACATTAAATAGAGTGACACATTAATAAAAAAAAAGAAATCTTTACCTGTATGTAGGAGGAGAGAGACGGTAAACGTTTCATGGGTGAAATGACCGAGCGCAGTTTCCAAGTCGTTGAAAACCGCACGACACTCGCGTTGAGGGGAAATTTTTCTTCTCCTTCGATCCCAAGCGCCATCCTCGCCTCCAGCTTCCTCGCCAGCGCCACACTGCTCCGGCCCGACGGCTCCCTGCTCACGCGCCTGTCCCTCGAGGAGCCCGCAGACGATGGGCGCCGCGCCGTGCCGCCCCGCCGTGCTACGTCCAGACCACTCTACGTACATGGCTGTGGGCCTGTGGCTCACCCACGATCCACGAAAGCTCTTGTGGCCCACCTCACATATATGGGACGGAAACGTGCAGCTGCATACAGGCCCATCCACGGAAAGCTCTCACAGCCCACTTCGCATATACAGATATGCGCTCTACGAGCGAATAGTGAGGAGGAAGAGAAATATTTTTTGGAGAAAAAATATTAGAAAATCTATATCTATATGTATATATATACAGAAAAATTCAAAAGTCATCATCTACCTGGTGATACCAAATCTTATCTCTGCTCACGTGTTCATGTCCGATACAGCGCTCACACGTTCGCATTCTACCCGTTTTAATACAAAGACCAGATCCACGTGTCCGCGGCCGTACGAAGTCATTTGAGCTCGTGCGTCCGCGTCTGATATTACTAAGGTTCAATTCAAAAAATTATGACCTCGGTGCAACGCACGGGTAAATATCTAGTAGAAATAAAAATTATGCATAGGAGAGGTTGAACACAAGACCAAAAGATTAAGATAATCATCCTTCACCACTACACCATATAGATAGTTTGTCTTAGTCATGAAATTAAATATTTGTACTATTATAAATCATATTAGACTATTTAAGTCTAAGAAAAACACCCTCAAAAAATAATGTTTTAGACAAAAATATACCAGGCGACATATCAAAAAGATAGTAATCAAATGTAAATATTGAAATAGGAGAAAAACAACATAAACGCATCCAAGAATCACGTGGCTACCACTTAAACAACATAAAATGTAACATACGACCATCTTGCGTGGCTTGGCCCACCCTTCGTTTGGCTCCGCGTGGTTGCACGTCACTAAGCGTTAGCCTGTTCTAGGAGTGCATATTATGCGAGCATAGAGAGAGGAAAATGATCGAAAAAACCAGATAGGAGAAAAATATATTAGAAAATAAAAATAAAAATAGTGTGTACTACAAACAAACGTGTATACCATATACCATGGAATATAGGAAAAATAAAAAAGATACATGAAAATAAAAGAAATGAACTAGATATAAAAAATACATAGTAGGACATTACATTTATATCATGTGAACATCACAAACAACATCATAAAACATCACATGTATACTATGTGAACATCACATAATACATCATATAGAACATTATATACTACGCGAGCATCACAAAATATATCATAAAACATCATATGTATACCACGTGAACAATAAAAAATATCATAGAACATCACATATATAACACATGAACATCACAAAAAATATTATAGAACATCACTATATACTACATGGACATCACAGAAACATTATTGTATACTACGTGAACATCACATGTACACTACACGAACATCACGAAATACATCATAAAACATCACATGTATAACACGTGAACATCCCAAAAAAGAGCACAGACCATCACATGTATACTACATAAACATCATAGAACATGGCATTATATACCACGTGAACATCGTAGAACATCACATCTATACTATATGAACATAGCATCTCATGAAATATAGAAAATAAAAAATTAAACATGAAAAAAAATTAGATAAGGTAAAATAGAAAAATAGAAAATAAAAAATCTATAGAAAAATATAGACAAAACAGAACAGGAAAATGAAAGAAATATAAAAATAATAAAAATATAAAAATAAAATAAAACAAACAAAATAATTAATTATATTAAAAACAAAAAAGAATTAAAATAAATAAAATATAAAAAATAAAAATAATAATGAAAAATCACATGAGACAATAACATATACAACAATAAAAAAATAATTTGAAGAAAGCAAATAAAAAATAATAAGAAAATAAACTAAAAGAAAATAAAAAAACATAAAAAATGAAAAGAATAATTAAAAATCACATAAAACAAAAAACAAATATAAATAAAAAATGAAGCACTCAGAGAAAAAAAGAAAAAGAGAAAATAAATGAAAAGAAAAAGAAATGAAATGAAAAGGATAAGAAAAAAGGAAAAAGTTAGAGAAACTAACGTACCTGGTAGCCGCTTCCGCCCATCGGCTAATTCCCGCGCGCCCTTCGATGGATTCCCGCGTGCACCCAAACACGGAGGGTACCGCGGCGGGGTGGTCACAGGCACGTAGCAGAGAAGGGAGCCGTCGCCGTGCTCATCGCCGACAATGCGAACGGCGGCGTCGAGAGGGGAGTCGTTCTTCTCTAACGCATGCATGGAATAATCTCGAAGTCGATGTGCTCATCCCCGCTCCCCACCCTCGGTGGGCCACCACAAGCGGTGCGGAGCGTCTGGGGTTCGACGCTCAAGCAGTGGTTCTCGACTATCCATTCTGACCTCTATGGCTCTACTAGATCCATTTGATAATCTTGCAAGAAGCAATGCATCTTTATGCGGTAGAACATTTGCTTGCTTCCTCTCGAATATGATGCACGCACGTCCATGGGATTCATGTCGTATGCTCGCTACATGCTCGATGTTTTGTTTCTATGAGATCTTTAAGCACGCAGCACTTCGATCACCAACTGGTTACATAGATCATATGACACATTTGATCATAACACTATGTAGAGATTAAATGTTACTGGTAGCCTATGAAATAGTGAGATGAAACTGTGTATTGAGAGAGCCAGTTTCATTCCTCGTTTTAAAGCTATCAAATTGATGTGGAGTCTTGGAAACCGAGCAATGAAACCTTGCATTGAGACTGGCCAATTTTATTAGTAGGTAGATATAGGAGTTAAAGTGTTAAACCCCTCTAAATGTGTACAAACTTTTTTCATAGTTGGTACTCTGGCAGGTCAGCAACACAAGTTATTGCTGATAGGTGTGTAGTAGTTGTTTGATGATCAATCTGGCTTAAAAAGACTGATGATAGTGTCCTAGTATTTTTGTAGGTTCTATTAAGAGAAACACACCGATTCAGATAGGGCGTGATTAGTTGCCCAAACCGGGCCGTCATATGGCCCATCCCGCACCCTTTGGTGCATTCGCCTATGTTTGGTTACCCTACTCGCATGTTTCTCCTACTTCCTCTCGTGCATATTCCCTCCTTCATCCTGGACGGCGCCGTCTTCTCGATCCCCACTTCCCTCTCGGTGCAGGCTCGCTCGGTGCTTGGTGGGAACCTTTTGCGGAGAGCGCGGGAGATGAGGTCGTCCTAGCGATAAAGCGCGCGTGCAAGTCGCGGCTAGGGTTACCACCCTCACTCTTCGCCTCTCCTTCCGCAATAGCTCTTGTGCGAACTCCCCTCTAGCTCCCCCTCGACCTCGGTAGCCCTACCGAGGCGACCACCGCCGGTGGATTTCTCTCAGTCCTCCGGCGCTTCGACGGTATATGCCACCCGCGCTCTTCCCCTCCTCCTTTTTCAATGTCGATTTTGTTGATTTGTTTATGGATTTTGCTTGCAATGCCAAGAAATTATGGTTCTTGGTTTCACATCCTCAGATCTGTGCGATGTTATACCTGATTTACCTATTCCTAGCTCAGATCTGTACATGATGCTTCGTATTTGGTGTATACCTCATGTTTTGTGTAGATCTTGTACATGCTGATGCCTATTTTGTCGTACACACTGAGCAAAGTGCCTAGAGGTCAGTGATGTTGATTGTGTAATAGTATACACTTGAGGAGCACCCTTTGGTGTGGTAGCCATATCTTTCATAGTTCATTTTGTCTGATTTTTTGCTTGCTAACTGTCGGGGACCTAATACCGGGGTACCCCAGAAGATGGAACCAATAACTACCGAACGATAAAAACTTCTGGACGGATAAGGGCGCCGTAGCGTTCCTTGCTCAAACGACAGGAGTTTGGTTCCGCCACGCTCGACGCCTTTGGGGTAGCTCTGCCTCGCCCGAGGGATCAGGGCTAGTCTCCGTCTCGCCCGACGCCTTTTGGGCGGGCACGGTCTCGCCCGAGGGCTCAGGACTAGACTCCGCCTCGCCCGACCCCGGAGGGGCGGGGTCGGTCTCGCCCAAGAGATAGGGATTGGTCTCTATTTCACCCGACGGCCAGGAACGAGCCTCGCCCTGCTCGATATCTAAAGACTGGTTTCATCTTACCTGACAACTCCACCCATTCCCTCATAAATGATGGGTGCAGGGCAAGATAAGACGTTCGGGTCAACCATGGCTCCAAGGACCATACCCTGCACCCTGGCAGGAAAAGTACTGCCGAGCAACGACGTGACAGGTGCTTTAGACCCTTCCGGGCGCCGCAGAGCCTGAAAAGTGTTACAGGTGCGTGCTCTTCGCTCTGTAGAGTTGTAGGCGCCGCCTTCAGCTCTGGGACACGGAACCCGATGAAGATATACGACAATCGCTATGCTCCAGAAAAGGATTTGTTATCTCCACAGACGGCGGGTATTCCATCACCATGCTATGGACCCTGGGGAGCGGTGCCCGCTTCCCGACCCCCAGGTCCACCAAGACAGAAGACCTTGGCCATGGCGCTACTCCAGACCCCGACCCCGCGTCCCTCCGACGAAGACTCATAGGAACCAGAAGGCGTGTGGAGCAAGGCTGGGGGAGGCTCATAAGTCAAAACAACTATACTGCTGCCCATACCCTGCGCAGGGTAGCATTCTATAACCAACCTGACATTCTACAGAGACATCGACAGTATTGTAGGCGCTGATCTTCCTTCGCACTCATCAGAATGAAGAACCAGGCCGGGTAGACGTGAGCCACAAGACTAAGTAGAGTACGCATCCTAAAGCCCTCACCCTTGTAAAAGCTAGCCCCTTCCTGTATAAAAGGGGATGCGCTTCCTCCATCAAAGGAGGGACTTCTGACCGAACAGCAGAGGACACACACACACACATAGTTAAGCGGCTACCAAGTTCTTGACCTCCTTTCAACCCTTCCATTAGAGACTTGGGACCAGTCCCTCTCTCGATCGTTTGTACCCCCTACTACGAACCGTTCACGGTGCTAATAACACGAGCAGCAACAAACTGGACGTAGGGACATTCGGCCCGAACCAGTATAAATCTTATGTCCTTTAGCGCACCATCCGAGCCTAACGCGCATTACTATAAATTTACTTGCTGGTGCCTGTACGAAACACCGACAGTTGGCGCGCCAGGTAGGGCACGCCCTCGGTACGTCCCACCAAGGACGCATCCGTTCACCAGACGCCGCCGGGCAACAGGTAGCGCTCCGCTATCCCGGTACATCAACGTATCGGCCACAGCCGTGACGTGCGTAGGACCATCGACGCCCGTAGGCGCACCCAAGGTGACGAAAGGGAAGAAGCCCGACACGGCTATCATCCACGACGCGGCGGACGCTACGACAGCGGTGAGGACTGGAGCCCGAGTCCTAGCCTGCCTGGCCCTTGGGCCTTCGGCCGACACATCCTCAACGCTGTGTTCCCCCTGAGGTACCGACCGCCCACCAATATCCAAAAATATTCTAGAGAATCAAACCTCGGGCTTTGGCTCAAAGACTATCAACTTGCCTGCTAAGCCGGTGGTGCGAGTGATGATAATTTCATTATTCGCAATCTCCCGCTATTCTTGGCCGATTCTGCACGAGCGTGGTTGGAGCACCGACCGTCCAACGCCATTCAGAGTTGGGCGGATCTCATGGAGATCTTTGTGGGTAACTTCCAGGGCACGTATAAACGCCCTGGAAACCCATGGGACCTCAAGAACTGTCGCCAGAAGGCCGATGAAACCCTCCACGGGTACATTCGGCGCTTTTCCCAGCAGTGCAACGAGCTCCCTAACGTTGCCGACGCTGACGTGATAGGGGCCTTCCTATCCGGGACAACCTGCGAATCCCTCGTCCACAAGCTAGGACGTAGGGGCCCGCGGACCACCAAGGAACTCCTGGACATCGCCACCAGCCACGCCTCAGGAGAGGAGGCGGTCAGAGCCGTCTTCGACCGCACCGACGGCAAGGCAAGGCAGGACGAGGCCGTCGACGAAGGCACCTCCGACCGCCCCGCCAAGAGAAAGAATAAGAAGCAACGGCGCGACAACTCGCTCGTGGCCGTCGCCGACCGTAAAGGTGGCCGGAAGCCCGCGGAAGGCACTCCGAACCATTTTGAAAAAATGCTCGAGGGGCCATGCCCAAACCACGCTTTCCCGGCCAAGCATCTATACAAAGAGTGTGGCCTCATGCGCAAATACTTGTCCGGAGGCCTCAACAAGGGGAACAGGGGAAGGAACCTGCCCCCAGTAGAGACGATGTCGAGGAGAAGGACGACACCTTCCCGACTCCGAACGGCGCCCTGATGATCTTCGGAGGATCAGCGGCCTATGACTCCAAATGCCGCCAAAAGGTCGCACGCCGTGAGGTCTATACGGCCGAACCGGCCACACCTGCCTTCCTCCGATGTCAGAAGCCGCCATAACCTTTGACCGGGCCAACCACCCGGGCGCCGTCCCACACCCAGGAAGATACCCGCTCGTCGTTGACCCGATCGTCGGCCCAAAGCGGCTCACAAAGGTACTGATGGACGGAGGCAGCGGCCTCAACATCATGTACGCCAAAACGCTCGACGAGATGGGTGTCGACCGAACGAACCTCCGTCCCGTTCGAGCACCTTTTCATGGCGTCGTACCTGGTAGGCAGGCCATGCCACTAGGGCAGATCGATCTGCCCGTCACTTTCGGGGATCGGTCCAATTACAGGACTGAGACCCTCACCTTCGACGTAGTGGGGTTCCCTCTAGCTTTTCACGCCATCCTGGGACGACCATGTTACGCGAAGTTCATGGCCGTCCCCAACTATACGTACCTTAAGCTGAAGATGCCAGGCCCCCATGGGATCATCACCATCGGCACCTCCTTCCAGTGCGCTTACGAGTGCGAAGTCAAATGCTGCGATCACGCCTCTGCGGTCGTCGCCTCCAAAGAGCTCATTACCCTCAGGGAGGAGGTTGCCAAAAAAACGCCCGATGCCAAAACAACAACCGGGTCATTCAAACCAGCCGAGGGCACCAAGGAGGTCCTCGTAGACCCTAGAAGCTCCGAGGCTAAGAGGGTACGCATTGGAACTACGCTCTCCCCCGAATAGGAAAGCGCGCTCATCGACTTCCTCCGCAATAACAAAGATATATTTGCGTGGAAACCCTCGGATATGCCAGGCATCCCGAGGGAGGTCGCCGAGCATACCTTAAAAATCCACCTGGGCTCCAAGCCAGTGAAGCAACGCCTGCGCCGCTTCGATGAAGAGAAACGCAGGGCCATCGGCGAGGAGATAGCCAAACTATTAGCCGCAAGATTCATTAAGGAAGTAAACCACCTAGAGTGGCTGGCAAATCCCGTTCTCGTACGAAAGAAGAGTGGGAAATGGAGGATGTGTGTCGACTACACAGGCCTCGACAAGGCGTGCCCAAAGGACCCGTTTCCTTTACCACGCATTGACCAAATAGTTGATTCCACCTCAGGGTGCGAAACCCTTTGCTTCCTTGACGCATACTCCGGCTACCACCAGATCGCAATGAAAGAGTCCGACCAGCTTGCGACGTCTTTCATCACCCCTTTCGGATCATTCTGCTACATTTCAATGCCGTTCGGTCTAAAGAACGCTGGGCCAACTTACCAGCGTTGTATGCTCAACTGCTTCGGGGACCTCATCGGCCGGACCGTTGAGGCCTACGTCGACGACATCGTTGTTAAGTCCAAAAGGACCGACCACCTTGTCGCCGACCTTGAACAAACCTTTGTGAAACTCCGTGCAAATGGCATCAAACTCAATCCCGAAAAATGTGTTTTTGGGGTCCCGAGGGGCATGCTACTCGACTTTATTGTCTCTGAACGAGGCATAGAAGCCAACCCAGAGAAAATTTCAGCCATCACAAGAATGGGCCCGATCCAGAACATAAAAGGGGTTCAGCGAATCATAGGGTGCCTTGCCGCCCTCAGCCGATTCATTTCGCGCCTCGGTGAACGAGGACTTCCCCTTTATCGACTCCTAAAGAAAGCTGACCACTTCAATTGGACAGCCGAGGCACAGGAGGCGCTCTACATGGTTAAACAATTTCTAACGAAACCACCGGTCCTAGTCCCTCCGTGCAGCGGAGAATCCCTCCTGCTGTATATATCAGCCACCACGCAAGTGGTCAGCTCCGCCTTAGTAGTAGAGCGAGAGGAAGAGGGGCACGCCTTCAAGGTACAGCGCCCTGTCTACTTCATCAGCGAGGTGCTATCCGACTCCAAAACCCGTTACCCCCAAATTCAGAAACTCCTCTACACCATCCTCATCACCAAGAGAAAGCTACGCCATTACTTTGAGTCACACCCTATGACAATCGTGACGTCCTTCCCCCTCGGCGAGGTCGTTCGTAGCCAGGACGCTACAGGAAGAACCGCAAAGTGGGCGCTCGAGCTGATGGATCAGGGCATTACTTATGCTCCCCGAACAGTGATCAAATCCCAGGTACTGGCTGACTTCATCGCAGAGTGGACTGAGGTTCAGATGCCACCAACAATCGTCGATCAAGAGTACTGGACGATGTACTTCGACGGATCGCTGATGAAGAATGGCGCCGGCGTGGGAATAGTCTTCATATCTCCCCTCGGGGTCCGCATGAGGTACATGGTTCGGCTCCACTTTCCCTCATCAAACAATATCGCAGAATACGAAGCGCTCATCAACGGCCTACGAATCACCATCGAGCTGGGCATCCGACATCAGAGGCGACTCCCAGCTGGTCGTCAACCAGGTCATGAAGGAGTCAAGCTGCCACGATGCCAAGATGGAGGCATACTGTCAAGAAGTCCGACGGCTGGAGGATAGATTCGACGGCCTCGAACTCAACCACATCCCAAGGGGCCTCAACGAAGCAGCCGACGCGCTCGCGAAAGCAGCATCCGGCCGAGAGCCAGTCCCGGCAGGCGTCTTTGCCAGCGATCAACACAAACCCTCGGTACGCTACATGGGGTTAGAACAAGCCAAGGATGGCCCATCTAGTCCGATCCTAGGGGCCAATCACTCCGCCCGACCCTGAGGTTATGGCGCTTGAAGAGGACCCAGCAGCGGAGTCCGATCCTCCCGACGACTGGAGAACGCTTTACCTCGACTACCTCCTCTACAACATACTACCAACGGACAAGATGGAAGCCCGACGGCTCGCACGCCGCGCCAAGTCCTTCATTCTTGTAGAGGGCGAACTCTACAAACGAGGTCACATTGGGATCCTACAGCTCTGTATCCCGGGCGAACAGGGAAAACTTCTGCTGGGCGATATCCACGGTGGGGCTTGCGGTCATCATGCCGCACCAAGGACCTTAGTTAGGAATGCATTTCGACAGGGCTTCTACTGGCCTACTGCAGTAGCCGATGCCGAGCAAATTGTACGCACCTGCGAAGGATGTCAGTACTACGCTCGGCAAACTCACCTCCCGGCCTAGGTGCTCCAGACGATCCCCATCACGTGGCCCTTTGCGGTCTGGGGGCTCGACCTGGTTGGGCCACTCAAAAAGGCGCCCGGGCGCTTCACCCACCTGCTTGTCACCATAGATAAATTTACAAAATGGATTGAAGCTCGACCGATCTCCACGATCAAATCCGAGCAAGCTGTGCTATTCTTCCTCGACATCATCCATCGCTTCGGAGTACTGAACTCCATCATCACAGACAACGGCACGCAGTTCACCGGCAGGAAATTCATTCGATTCTGCGACGAACAACACATCTAGATCAATTGGGCAGTCGTCGCACACCCCCGGACGAACGGGCAGGTCGAACGCACAAACGGCATGCTCCTTCAAGGCCTTAAGCCTAGAATTTTCAACCAGTTGAACAAGTTCGGCGCGCGCTGGCTCACCGAGCTTCCGGCCGTGCTCTGGAGCCTAAGGACAACATCCAGCCGGGCCACCGGCTACACACCTTTCTTCATGGTCTACGGTTCCGAGGCTGTTCTTCCAACGAACCTTGACTATGGAGCACCAAAAATTAGAGCGTATGACAAACAAGGGGCCGAGGCATCCCACCAGGACGCTGTGGACCAACTAGATGAAGCCCGCGACATCGCCTCCTCCGATTCGACTAAGTACCAAAGAAGCGTTGCGATGGTACCACAACCGGGCGGGTGCGGGTCGATCCTTCAACGTCGGGGACCTCGTCCTCCGCCCTTGCTTGAGCAAAGCAAGGACCGCCACAAACTCTCGCCGCCCTAGGAAGGGCCCTACGTCGTCGCGGAAGTACTTCGCCCGGGCACCTACAAGCTGAAAACCATCAACGGCGAGGTGTTCACCAACGCCTAGAACATCGAACAGCTACGTCGCTTCTACCCCTAAATAAACGCATACTTTGTCCTTACGCTTTTTTTTTTTGTCTTTACAAATCTCGAAGCTTTAGTGACATCCGACCCCGCAAAATGCAAGGGGTCGACCTCACTCGTGGGTGGTACAAACGATATAAGTATGTTTACCTCACGAGCATCCCATGTGTCAAATTTTCTCTGAGTTCCTCCCAAAAACTAGGACTTGAACCGATTCTCGAGTACAACCTGCACGATCAATGGGAAACCCACGCCCGCAGCATTACGGGCCTCCTCGCTCACCAACGGCGTGATCGTAATCGTTCACCTGCACCCCAAGTTTTTGGGAGCTGAACTATGAGAAGAATCGGAAGGCACCAAAAAACCTCCTCTGAAGAAAAGGAAACTAAAAAATGGTTTGCCACAACAAAACACGAAGATTTGTTCATTTTTGCCCAAACTCACCGCTTACAAAACAATCTCATCACGAAAAGGGCTAATGTACTCTTAAATTCAACAGACAAGCCACTCGGGGGCTCCCCCACAAAACTTTTTCGATTGCAATCTCTGCCCAGCTCGACTACAACTGCTACCATGGTCGCAGTACCCACCTCTTCAGGCACAAGCACCAGAAGGAGCTCTTCGTCACCGCCGAGGACATGTACACGGGCCAGTTCATCTACTGCGGCCACCATGTCTCGCTCCCCATCGGCGATGCCCTACCGCTCCGCAAGACCTTCGAAGGCGCCACCATCTGCAACGTCGAGCACCACGCCGGCGGCTGTGGTGCCCCTCCGCCGGGGCGTCCGGGGACTACACCACCATCATCAACCGCAACCCCGACAACGGTGCCTGAATGGAAGGCGCCTCCTGCCGTGGAGAGGTCGCAATGAATGACGACGAGGCTGACGACGCTCGGCACCCTCCAGTACTCCTCTTTCGGCGACATCAAGCTCTTCCCAGCAAAGGCGGCCCGCACCACCTCATCTACGTTGGATGACCTCTAGCTCGACATCACGCTCCGGAATCAGGAGTGGATCAGTGAGTTTCCCTCTCTCTCTCTCTCTCTCTCTGGCATTACCCTTCCTCACTCAGGAACCGCCGCAACGCACGGACGCATTTGGCGGAAAGGAAGAAGGAGAGGTAGCGACTCAGAGGCAGAAAAAGAGGTGCGATGAGAACTCTCCTTCCCCTCCCTATTTAAAGAGGAGACACCGCAGCTAAGGAAAGATGAAAGGTTGGACGAAAAACCCTATCCCTTCCCCTCCTTAAATACGGAATCAATGCTGATAGACACCTGAGGGGACACGCCAGAACTGACGGGATGCGTCCCGGTCGACGAGGCGTCCCCCCCGGTCAAACTGGACACTACCTTGGTATGGCCCGCCACTGACCCGCTCCGGACGCGGCAATTAAGGCGCCCACGTGGGCAGACGACCCTTCGCCTCCCCATGCAGGACCACGGAACAATACGATGACAGGATCTCTGTGAAGGGGAGCAAACGACGAACGAATGTCCAAAGAAAGATAAGCATCTCTGCCTTCTTACTTTACACGTTAAAATTCTTTTACCGAGCTTCCGACCCCGTCAAACGGCGGGGACACGAACATCACTCGGGGGCTACCGAGCGTGTCTACCAGTCTAGATATCCTCCTCACCCGACCCCTCTATACGCTTGGAACCAGGGGCGCGAAATGCGGGCATAAAACTTTGAGTAAGACTGGATGAACTAGCAGACCCTACGCCCCGATAGCTACGGTGTTTCTGTTCACCAGAAAAATCATACTCAACGCCCTCCGCGTCTCCAGTTTCGACGATTGCCTTCTCAAGAAGGGTTCGGAGGGGCCCGCCTACAGAATCTCCCCCAAAGGAGAAGCTGTTAGGTTGCCCAAGTTAATCGAACGGCTCGGATCGCCACTGAAATACGAAAACAAAGAATAGCGATTCTTATGCAGGTTACTCCAACCTCGTCACAAACGTCAGGGCCCGAACCCATCTGGTAGGAGCTTTTCCGCCAATCATACCACCAAGGTAATGTTACCGACCCCGCCTTTATTTCGATTAAATTTTGCATTCAAAACATTACATATGCAAAACGTTGCATCCCAACGCTTCATGTCGCGTCACGAAACAGCTGTCGCCTCACTCGATATAGGTGACAATTGGCCGAGGTTCGAAGGCCGGCCCACGAAGGGCTCCAGGCCGCCTCGTACCAAACAGAGCCAGGGAGAAATAACTGAGACGAGCCCTAGCGGCCTTGCCCGACCCCGCTCAGAAACAAACAAGGGCGTCTCTACCTTTTCTCGTTCGATTCTAAACCCCGAGCCAAACCCACAGAATCTCCATCGAGGAGAGGCCATCGGGCTGCCTGAGCCTATTGAACGGCTCGGGCATCTGTCGGGAGGCGGGTTAAGAAGTTGTGGAGTGCCACCATATGGCTCTGCCGACCCCATCAGCAAATGATGGACCCGGATTCTATACGAACGTACCCGTTAGCGAACTCATTGAGCGCGATACTCGAGCCATCGAGGCAAGTGTCGTTTACTTAGCCCCTCCGATTGCGAAAATCGAGGACGGGCTAACACGCAAATTACGCCCGACCCCTATCAGACCCTGACAAGGCCCGGGGGCTCGAGCCGCTCAATACAGGGACACAGGTTCGAAGGCCCTACCTTGCCGAGCCCATAGAGTCCCCATTTGGGGATTTCTGTTGGAAGACAGGGCGGGGAATATTGCAATGCCATCCAAGGACTTCGCCGACCCTGTCGCAAAAACCACGGATTGGGATTCCATCCAAACGTTCCGGTCTCCAGTAAACCTGACCCCAGCAAATGCAAGGGGTCGGACCTCACTCGGGGGCTGGTGAAGGTACGGCTACCTCCCTTCCTTTCTTCGAAACAATCTCCTCGCATCAAGACCAGCGGCAAGATTCGGGGGAACAGATTGGTAAGATCGCAAAAAAAATCAAACAAAACAAAATTATTAAGCAAAATCACGAAACCGCGTCCAGACTTGAAAATACCAACACTTGTTCACATATTACATATAAGTTGTGCTCAAAATTATTCGACTAACTACTCCTGTGAAGGGAGAACCATTTCTTTCAGACTATCCACCAGGTTCTTCGCAAGGGGAGCCACCACCTTCTCAATCGCCTCCAGCTCATCATCCTCATAGGTAGGCGGGAAACCTTCGCTCATCACCTTCAGGTTGATCTCCTTCTCGTAATGAGCATGGGCAACGGTGAAGGCCTGAGTAAACCCAGCGTGAAAAGCACTCTCCTCAAGCTGACCCACCCGAGCCGTGATACACGCGGCACGAGCCGCAAGCGGGCTGGTCTCCGCCGGCTCCACCACCTTCAGGGCATCAAGGACCACCCTGACCGTAGCTTGCAGCAGATCGTGCTCATCGCTCTCAACCTGAAGGGCCCTTCGTGCATGGGCAACCTCTTTTTCCAGCTTGACGGAGACGTTTTCGGCGCTCAACCTTCGGCTTACCGCGTCACCGAGATCCGCCCGGAGAGAGCGGACCACCTCGACGTCCTCGTCCACCTTCTGCTGAAGGGCCGTGGCCCTACTCTCGGCCTTCCACCGGAGGTCTCGCTCCATCTCCAGCTCCTTTAGGACCTCGCCGGCCTTCTCGTTAGCCGTGGCATTCCTCTGCAGCAGCTCGTCTCGCTCCTTTTTGAGCCTGGCGATCTCCTCCCCATCCAGCTTGGACCTCGCCGACAAATCCTCGAACATCCCGTGGGCCTCCTCCGCGTCCTGATGCGCCTGGGTCTCCCGCTCTTGGGCGGCAGCAAGCTGTGCGGTCATGTCTGCTCATAGCCGGGCCTCCTCAGAGAGGCGATCCCACTCCGCTTTCTGCTCGCGGAGGAATCAGGATTTATTCCGTCTACGAGCAACAAGAGCCTGAAGAGGAAGAAGACTGGTATCAGAAATGCGAAAACACAAAAACATGCGAAGAAAGAAGAAAATCAAGCGAATACCTGGGTAGTAGGAACAACAATTTCACGCAGGGCTCCTCTGGCCTGGTCTAGGGCCTCCAGCATGGTCAAAATTCCGATGTCAAGACCCTCCCACTCCATGCTCTCGGAATGATCATCGAGCGAGAAAAGAGCCGACGTCGGGTCCTGAGCGGCCATCCACTGAAGCGGCGGCTCCCCCCACGTGGGGGAGCGGTTTCCTCCCAACAAAGGGGCCGGGGGCGGCTCCCTCCTGACCCTATGCGGCACCACCACCGCGCTCGAGGACCCTCTGACTAGACCCTCCTCCATCTGGGCCGCTTCGAGCGCCACGGGCGGATCCACCTGGGCTCTCGGTGGCGCGGATTGCACTACGCCCTCGAGCACCACCACGGCCACGCCCGACTGATCCTGGCTTGGCGCAGTCATGACAACCTCCACCGGTGGTATGCGGCCCTCGGCGGGCTGTACCATGTCCGCCATGGGGGAAGCTGCCAGCTCGGTAACCTCCACGGGAGTGGGCGCCACCACAGACGCCGTCGGGTTGGCCAACGCAGATCCAACATCGGCACCACTCCTGCCCGAAATAGGGGTGACGCCAGGCGACGCCATCTGTCCCACCTGAATGGCGAGACTCTTCTTGGGCGCCAGCCCCAGGGGGTGACCCGTCCGCAAGAGCCTACACAAAGGTAATAGCCATTAGATCAAAATAGAAATGGAAAAAGGATGAAAATAGGGGAATCAATAGCTCATGTTGACGCCCTTGGCCGGCGGAAGCGTTTTGGGGACGGATCCCCAGATCCCTGCCCCGACTCGTCTGGGTGGGACCGTTTCGAGCCTACCCCTGCTCCGGGGCAGGGGGGCTCACCTCATGGGGCGCGGCACCAGAGCCGCTCCCCTCCATCGTCTCGTGGGGCATGGCACCAGAGCCCCTCCCCTCCCCCGTCTCATGGGGCGTGGCACCAGAGCCACTCCCCTCCACCATCACCTCGGGGTCGGCAGCGGCAGGCCCGCTTCCCTCCATCCACCGGTCCTCGGCCGGCATGCCGTGCAAAGCGGTGGACCCGCCGGCCTCCACCGACCTCACTGATTCACTTCCCTCCGCGTGGAACGGGAAGGGTCCCTGCACGGACGGGTGGCCACTTGTCAGCGTGTCCTTGTCCTCCAGGACGTCCAAATCCACGCCGACGACTACCTCGTCGTCATCGTCATCGTCGTCATCGTCACTGCTCACGTCCTCTCCCTGATCCCGTGCCTCCTGCTTCTGTCATTTCGCCCTCTTCATCTGCTCCCTTGCTTTCTTGTCCCGCTCGGCCGTGAGTCGATTCGCCTCCGCCATGGCCTTGTCCTTCGGCAGCGGAACCGGACTATCTTTGAAGACTAGCCCCCTTGGCTGGTCCCAACGTCACAAAAGCAAGTGTTAAAAAATGGAGATTCAGAAAAAAGAAAAGAGCACGGGAGAAGAGGGCTTACGAATTCGAGGAACCCAGGTTCTGGCCGCATTGGGGGATGTCCGGGCACCGGATACACAATGTCGAGGACGCAGCCTTGGGAGTCCTTCGTCGGCTCCGTCACCTCCTTAATGCGCTGTGCCACTTCTGAAAAGGGGAGTGCCTCGTCAACAAGCACCGTCCCCTCAAACGACATTCCGGGCGTCATCCGATGCAGGGGAAGCACGCGCGCCATCAGCGACGCCACCCTCCTCGCATGATAGGCGCTGATAATCCCCGTCCCCTTTACGCCCCGATCCTTCAGGGCCTGAAGGGCGGAAAGAAAGTCGGAGAGGTGTTTCTTGTCTTTGAACTGGACGCCCCAGCTCCACGACTCTGGAGCCTCTTCAATAAGGCGTCCGGTGTACCTCGATAGGGTGGCACTCACATCATCCCTAACATAAAACTACTGTGAGTGCCATCCCTTGTTGGATGTCGCCAGGCGCATGTATGGGTAACCCCTCGACCGGGTATGGCACAGATGAATGCTGGCACATCCCATTGGCACGTTCACATCTTTCCCTCCAATCTTCCTCTTCGACAAACTAATGGAAAAGAAATACCACCATAGATCAAAATGGGGATCGATCCCTAGGAAACCCTCGCACAGGGCAACAAACGCCGCCATATGTTGAATCCCGTTGGGAGTTAGATGCTGCAGCTCCACCTCATAATAATCCAGCAGCCCCCGAAGAAATCTATGCGCGGGTACCGCAAATCCCCGCTCATGGAAGATGGCGAAAGAAACGACATACCCTTCGGGCGGCACTGGCTCACCCTCGTCGCTAGGCAGCAGCCACTCCTGGACGGCAGACAGCGGGCAGAGAAGGCCACGGTGGACGAGGCCCTCCAAACGCCGTGGGGTGATGCTAGATCTGCCCCACAACTCCATCAAAGCAATTAGGGAGAAAGGTGGGCGCGAGCTCGATGGCGGCTATGGGGCAGGCGCAAGCTTGACGGCGGCTGCAACACGGATGCAAGCCGGCTAACGGTGGCGGCGCGGGCGCGGGCGTAGGAGGCTGGGAAGATTGGTGGTGGATGTTTCAAGACGCAAAGGCAAGAGAGCGAAATACGGAACCTTGGGGGCAAACCCTGTGGTTTTATAGGGGCGACGGACGCGAGAAGGGCAACCATCCGCCTCGATTTCCGGGCCTACCACGCGCACCGCCACGTCACGGCGCGGGACACGCGCCCGCAGTCCCTATCCTTTCCCACCAAAAGTCATGGTGGACGGTTCGTCTTCCCCAGGTGAATCCGGACTCTCTACCCATCTGGGAAACGCAGGTCGCGAAGATCTTTCTCTCTTTGGCCCACCTAGGGCCCAGAAGCTCGGCGACCGGCCCAACTGGGGATGGGTCCGTGAATGATCCGAAATCGAGGGTGCAACCATTACTGAGGTCTCGATCCACGGTCAAGCCCTGGCTAGGTCAGCCCTGAATGAGATCCCCGCGAATAGGATACCACGACCCCCTCAAAAAATATCCAGTTGACGAAAAACTAAGTCCTTCAGCCTTACCCGCGAAGGGTCCCAAAACACCCTCCAGGCGGTTCTATCCGAATCACCTGGAGGCTAGGGGGCTACTGTCAGGGACCTAATACCGGGGTACCCCAGAAGGTGGAACCAATAACTACCGAACGATAAAAACTTCTGGACGGATAAGGGCGTCGTAGCGTTCCTTGCTCGAACGACAGGAGTTTGGTTCCACCTCGCCCGACGCCTTTGAGGTAGCTCTGCCTCGCCCGAGGGATCAGGGCTAGTCTCCGTCTCGCTCGACGCCTTTTGGGCGGGCACGGTCTCGCCCGAGGGCTCAGGACTAGACTCCGCCTCGCCCGACCCCAGAGGGGCGGGGTCGGTCTCGCCCAAGAGATAGGGATTGGTCTCCGTTTCACCCGACGGCCAGGAACGAGCCTCGCCCTGCTCGATATCTAAAGACTGGTTTCATCTTACCTGACAACTCCACCCATTCCCTCATAAATGATGGGTGCAGGGCAAGATAAGACGTTCGGGTCAACCATGGCTCCAAGGACCATACCCTGCACCCTGGCAGGAAAAGTACTGTCGAGGAATGACGTGACAGGTGCTTTAGACCCTTTCGGGCGCCGTAGAGCCCGAAAAGTGTTACAGGTGCGTGCTCTTCGCCCTATAGAGTTGTAGGCGCCGCCTTTAGCTCTGGGACACGGAACCCGACGAAGATATACGACAATCACTACGCTCTAGAAAAGGATTTGCTATCTCCACAGACGACGGGTATTCCGTCACCACGCTATGGACCCAGGGGAGCGGTGCCTGCTTCCCGACCCCCCAGGTCCACCAAGACAGAAGACCTTGGCCACGGCGCTACTCCAGACCCCGACCCCGCGTCCCTCCGACGAAGACTCATAGGAACCAGAAGGCGTGCGGAGCAAGGCTGGGGGAGGCTCATAAGTCAAAACAACTGTATTGCTGCCCATACCCTGCGCAGGATAGCATTCTATAACCAACCTGACATTCTACAGAGACATCGACAGTATTGTAGGCGCTGATCTTCCTTCGCACTCATCAGAATGAAGAACCATGCCGGGTAGACGTGAGCCACAAGACTAAGTAGAGTACGCATCCTAAAGCCCTCACCCTTGTAAAAGCCAGCCCCTTCCTCTATAAAAGGGGATGCACTTCCTCCATCAAAGGAGGTACTTCTGACCGAACAGCAGAGGACACACACACAGTCAAGCGGCTACCAAGTTCTTGACCTCCTTTCAACCCTTCCATCAGAGACTTGGGACCAGTCCCTCTCTCGATCGTTTGTACCCCCTACTACAAACCGTTCACGGTGCTAATAACACGAGCAGCAACAAACTGGACGTAGGGACATTTGGCCCGAACCAGTATAAATCTTGTGTCCTTTAGCGCACCATCCGAGCCTAACGCGCATTACTATAAATTTACTTGCCGGTGCCTATACGAAACACCGACACTAACAGTACACACCCATGTTGCATGCTCCCTTTCTAATGTTGCCCTCCATCCCATTGGTAGACATGGCCTTTGAAGTTAGGCGCAGGGCTGCCGCTGCTGTGGTTGTTGCTCCCCTATGTCTAATAGTTATATCTGTTTCACTAACTAGGACCATCCTGCTGATGCTAAGTTCTTGAACACACCAATAGAGAACTATGTTCAGATGGAGGCCATCTTTGGTGGTAACTAGGCCACAGACAGGTATGCAATGGGCTCAAATGATTCTCTGGGTACTCCAACTAACATTGGCCAAGGTGATATTGATGCCGTTGAGGACATCACTAACTTAGGTGGCACAGATGCTGATTCTGGAAAGGGAACTCCTTCTGGTATGGAAGGCTCTAAGGGTTCTGATGCCAAGGGCCAGGAGGAAAGGGGTGGAAAGAGAAGGAAGCTTGCCCAAGAGGAAATATACCTCATGAATGGAATGATCAAGGCTATGGAGTCTGTAGGAGATGCCCTTAAGACTCCACAGCACAATGAGGTGCATCAGGACCTTTATGGCTGTGTTATGGACTGCCCTGGGTACTTACAGGAGGCACTCATGTTTGCCCTAGTTTACTTGCTGAAGAACAAGACTGAGGGACTTTGCTTTGTTCAGATGACAGAGGCTCATAGGATCCTATGGCTTAGGACCTACCTGAGCACAACCTACTTTGCTTAGATGCATATGAGTTGGCCTCTCCATTTTTGCATATAGCCATGCTAACTGTCTTATGCTGTAGGAAGTATTTTGATGTGTAGCACTGACCTCATCTGATGCTACAAAGAACCATTTGCCGCCTGACCAAGGCTGCACCTAGTTTTGTAAAGCATAGGAACCATGGTGATGGATGTGAGGCTGTGTTGATCTGTGTGGTGTAGACATTAACATCGGGTGATGGATTGTCACTTAGTTGATCTGAGCCCTAAAATATCTTGGATTGTTACTTAGTTGATCTGAGCCCTAAAAGACCTTGGATTGTCCCTTAGTTGATCTGAGACATTTCAAATGTTATTGCTGTTCTTGTTATTCTTATTGTTGGAGTTCCTACTTGGTCGATGATGCAAACTATAGCAATCTGAGGTGTCTGTGGGTATTCTTCATGCTGCTGCTTTATTGTCTTCTTGTATTTTCTCATGTCTGTCATCAAACTGTGGGATACGTCTATTCCCAAGCAACTGTTGTAGGCATGCCTACCGGATGGCTGGGATGGACGTGTCCCACGCTTCCATGGCAGCCATGAACTTGCCTTAGCAATTTGTGTTCTTATTTACCACCTGGGATGATTGCAGTTAGCTTGCAAGATGATTATAAGTTAGTTTGCAGTTAGCTGAGGCCTGCATTTTTTTGTGCCTATGATGTCAACCATTTTTTTGACTAAGGCTGATACAATTGTGAGATACTTTTCATGCCTATGAAGATAACAGTATCAGTTTGAGTAATGGATTATGCACACTGATGACCTTGGACTTGTGAGGTACTGGAGCATTGTTTCTTCTATCTTCTACTTATGCTTCTCATGGCTGTCATCAAATCATGTGAGACATGCATGCCTAAGCAACAGCTGGGCGGTTGTGATGATCTGATGGTGGGCTGGATGTCTCTCATGGTTTCATGCCTGTCATGATCTTGGTTTTCTACTATCTATTTGAGGTTTGTTGCTGTCTATGTTTCTTAAGCTCCAAGTTCAAGGTCAAATGAAAAGGCAATTAAATCTGAGGCAAATCGATTAAACTGACCCTTATCTTATCAACATCTTATACTTGCTTTTATGTGTTTTTAAGGGGCACATAGTTTGGTATGTTGTGTACCATGGCAGAGTTCCTAGGGTATATGCAACCTGGGCTAGATGCAATGTTCAGGTAACTGGTTTTTAAAACAATAGCTACAAGAGCTTTCCTAACAAAGAAGAGGCAGAAGCATCATACTTGGAGTTCATGGGTTGTGAAGATGACAAAGTTTTTGTCAATCCTCCACCAAAGGTGGTCAGGAACACACCGGTGTTATTTGTTGTGGTTGTGGTACAGTCTTTTTTCTTGCTGGTGCTCCTGTGGTTCGTTCTTGCTCGTTGCTACAACTGCCTGTGATGCTCAAAATGTGCCGTGCAAACTTGTAATGACAATGACCTTGTGAGGTACTGTGACCCTAATGTTGTTGACTATTAGATGGGAAAATTGTTGTATGCTTGTATTTTGTCATTAGATGCTCCAAGATCATTGTTAATGGCAGCGCACAATGAACTGAGGCGCAAAAACATCTCTATTGTCTGCCTTGTACTATTGAGTAGGGTGGTAACCTCACCAAAACCATACCTGGGTGCTCACACCTTCTGTCGTGCGCCAAACCAAACACAGCTGGGCACACCAATTCATACCACAAAACCGTCCACACAAGCAACCAAACACGATTCCTATGATCCAGTATGCTACACTCATTTGCAACCAAACAGGCCAAGGTGCATGGTCTCATCTAGTATGGTTCGAGCCTGCACAGGCCCTCCATCCCGGCTAGCAGACCAAGGAGCAACCAATCACGCCCATATTGAACACAATTGCAGTGGCATAAGGCTAACACGGATAGCATCGTCGTGGCATGCCTATGTCTTCAAGGCGCTGCAATGCAATTCTTTACTTTCTATATGGTTGGCTAGATAGTTTTAGCTAGAATTGGGTTTTATTTAGGCTTCCTTGTTAGCATGAGCAAACAGTGTGCTTTAATTGCTTTAGGGCTTGTTGGGCTGCCTCCGAAACAGGTTTGGATCCTGGCCAGAGATACAGGTTGCTCCGTTCCACCTGGAACGACCTGTTCCGAAATAAACGAACGGGGCCTTAGTGCTTAAGTGTTACTGATATGGATTGATTCATCCTGTCAAGATTCAAGAAGTATGAAGCCAAATCCTTTGCTCCAGTTATTATTTAAAAAAGCATTTCTCCTATATCTTAGGTGTCTGATTTTGTTGTTATTGTTCAGGCAACATACAATTTTGCTATAAATTGTCTCATATAAGTTGTTCTTTTAGTTGTATTAGTTGTTTGGATAAGATTGTCGTTTGAAAATTTCTAAAAAAACAAGGTATCTAAAACATAGCAACTCTATTACCAAAAAAATATAGCAGCTCTGTTAAAAAAAGTGAACAACTACCATGCTTCGCGCTGTGGCCGGTAGGAACTGAAAACCAAATTACCAGCAAAACGGTAGAGACAAATGACGTACAGTACAGAGCTGTCTTCATGGCGGAGCAGGACGACTTTGGCTCGATTGCCTGCCCGACAAAAGCTGTTCGAGCACTACCAGCTGGTCGTCAGGCTGACTTTCTTCTTGGTCTTCGCCATGTTCGACGTCGCGCCCATCACCAACCATGTGAAGCGTCGCGCCTTACGGCGGCCTCCAGTGTGTCACCGCCAGGCGAGGGTGCTGCTGCGCCTAAGCGCGGCGCTCGACTAGGGGTGCTCATGCCCTCTAAAGCGGCCGAGCCTCCCAATCTTACCCTAACTGCGTGCGACATCCATGTGTCTTGCAGACCGTCCAGCATATGGCACGTTTCACGAGGTGCATTGACGTCCTCATGACCATGAACGTAGGGCTGATCGCCTGTTCATGTTCGGTCCAGGTCTTGCCATGCCACCGCAGACGTCAGGCGCCAGTTTACCAGGGCATTGGCAAGTTCCAGACCCACATCGTGTCCTCCATGGTGTTGTGTGGGCTCTCGAAGGTGGAGTGACGACGACACCATCACTAACATCACCCGCTCGCCAATGCTCTCTAGGAGGTTACTATGTGGGTGCATGGTGCCCGCACTCCTCTTCTCAGGCGTATCGGTTCGGGCTACTCACCTACGCCTACATGCTGGAGGCCAAGGGGTCTTCTCGTGCCCTCGTGCCTTAGCGTTGGTGTTCGTGTCTCCTTCTTCAGCTCCTAAGCTCCTAAGCCAACGTCGCGTGAACGCAGCGCTCGGCAGGGGGCTCATGCCCCCCTGGGCACCGTCGCATAAAACATGATACTTTATGTATTTTTTTCATGATGACAGGGTTGGGTAATCTTTTCATAAAACATGATACGTCTAATAGCTATAATTGGTGATGATTATTAGAGCCTGTGTATCAAATTAAAAGAAATATGATTTTGATTATTGTGATAATTTCTGTCTCGTGAGAATTAGCATGAAATTCAATTAGGGCCTCTAATTAATTATAGCAAGATTTATTATGGTACTCCTACATACCAGTTTATTGGTCTTGACACATCAACATCATCAATACACCCCTTCCATCCATGAGTGATAAGCAAGGGAAACAATCTAAGTTTACAGTTTTTTTATAAATAATAATTAAGACCCATTTAGATTCCACGGTCTGAATCCATGATTATGGTCTGAACTCTGCAGGTATTCATCGGCTGCCCGGCAGAGATCTTAGTTAGTGCTACATACATACTGCAGCAAGTGAGCATCAGATTCAGTTAGATCAGCCAGTGTTTGAATATATATAGAGTACTACACTATATCAGGTTCGCTCAGAGATTGTGTTCTGCATCCAGCTGCGGCTGCGCCGTGGAAAGACTACAGTTTCAATCCGTGGCCAAGTATATATAATCTGAGTTTGAATCTGCGGGCCAAAACCAAAAGACGGCGTGAGATATGAATGACTGAATCTGTTGTACTTGTACTTGTTAGTTGCTCCCCCAAGGAATGAAAACCATGCATGGTTCAGGAGCAGTTTAGGCCGTGCAGTGCAGGCATGCATCATGCCCGTCTCTGAAATCTTGGCATCGTAATATGTATGCCCAACAATAACAAATCCACGCAATCTTCAAGAGATGCCCACTGCGCCGCCGCCGTCAGAGGTCGGAACCGCGTGGCAATAACAACAAAACGCCACATGATCAATCTGGAGACAAGGATAACAGGAGCAAAGTTCGATCGGGATGTTCGCTCGTGAGTGCCGACCAGACGCCGGGTTCGCTGGCGTCTCTGTCTGACAAGCAACGTACGTGCTGCTGTGCAGTGTGCACTATGGCCGGGAACGGCATGGCAAGTGACAGGGACGTGCTCTCAAGCGCCGGCATTCTGCTTCTCTGGTTCTCTGCCGCCGTGCTTGCCTCGCCCTGCGTATACGATCGACAAGCGGATACCATACGTACGTATGTGGCCTCCTCTCGCTGTACGTCGCCGTTGTGACGACGCCTCACTGCATCTCACCACACGGGGAGGATTTGGCTTTCGCTGTCCCAGAGCCTATTGATGCTTCTCATCTCTCTCGCTCTCACAGGTGAAGAGCATGTCCAGCCTTGTTTTCCTCAGGATCACGTTGCTCTCAAATCAAAGAATCCCAGGGTTACTTTGTTCCTTCTCCACGGATTCGGAGCTATCCATTATGCGTCACATCGGAGCAGCATCATACATGCATGATGGCCACACATACGTCAGAGGTCGCCAGCAGCTTGTTTTGCTGCTGAATAGTCCCTTTCCTGCACCTTGCCCCTGCATCGCGGGAGCTAGCTGCAGCAGTGGCGGACTGGCGGGTGCTCCCGGCGCGACAGTCTGGACTGGAGAAGTCGATTGATGGCTCAGAGTGGGCAGGGGAGGACGGCAAGCAGTGGCGCACCTCCTGCACAGCGCGCGTGTGCGCAGCAGGCAACGCAAGGGGGCGGGGGCTCGCCGGCGAGCAGTGGCCCATCTCCTGCACAGGAGGCGGTGCGAGGGGGCAGGGGCTCGTCGCCGGTGGCCAGCGAGTGGTGGTGCATCTCTAGCGCGGGAGGCAGCGCGTGTGCGCAGGAGGCAGGTGCCGTGCAACAACCATGGGAGGAATCGAGGCTAGACAGGGCAGATAAGGAGGTGCTTGTTGGGCTGGGCCGTATCCCAGTGGCTGATACGTATCAGGTCACGTACTCGATATTTCCTAAATTAAACAAAAACAGGATACTCGGATTATACGTATCCAAGCCGTATCGGTGACGTATCCGATATGCGATACGGCACCTTCCTGACGTATCCGTGCTACAGAGGTATCAAAACTCAAAAATTTCAGAACAGTGAATCATCATAGGCAAAACTTGGGGTTTCCACATTTGCCAAAGAATTCTAAGCAGACGAAGCTCCTTCATTGTCCGTACCCTGCTGTTCCTCACCCTCATCCCCATTTACAAAAACTGTCTCTTCAGGTTCATCAGAATCATCTGTGTTCTGCATTTCATTCTCTTCCAATGCCTGAGAACAATTTTATCCATTATTCCAAAAGGTAACAAAAATTACAGTCGTCGACAAGGAGAAATAATGAAATAATTGCATATCAATCAAGACATAAGGAATGGGCCGATGTGAAAATGGATCATAATAAATATCAAGTTCCTAAGAAAACTCCAAAGTGCATAATTGAAAATGGACAATAAGAAGCAGAATGCACATGAGATACCAGTTGATCAGGTTCTCCATTTTCCTCAGCTGCATCTTCAAGTTCCTCATGCTCCATGACCTGCATCCTTTTGAAAGCTTCCACAAGAGTCATGTCTGACTTCTCAGCATGATTCAAGTACTGGTCAGCAGGAGGATAATGGCCCCTGCACATAAAGATTTATGTTATTGCAAAATTTTTACTTAATCAAAAACTGTGAGGTGGTCTGGGCTCAAGACTCAGAGCAGATGCAATAATGGTGACATTACTCTTTGGAACCAATAAGAAGTTTCTGTGATTCAATGTTTTTTTTTTAACTTCTGGTAAGCAATATGCTAGAACAAAACATAGTAGTTTGTGTGATAATGTGTACCTCTGAGAAGCAATGTTTTTTTCTACAGTTAGAGCAACCTGCCAGTCTTCAAATAAATTTGGATATTCAGAAGGATCTGCCAGAGACTCTGCAGCTTTTGGATTAATCTGCATACAATGTACAGACAAAAAGAATAAGATAATAGCATGAAAAAAATTTCCGAATGGCACGACACTTTTCAGTAAGAAGACTAAGATGGGAACATTAAGAAATTACTTTACTGAGGTCGTTTCTCCAAGTTGCTACTATCTCTGGTACTTTGCTAGGAAGATATGATCGTGCCATTAATGCAGCTTCAGGTATACGGTTACTGCAGAATACACAAGATAATGTTTAGCTCTCAAAGAAAGAGCACCAAAACAAGGATTTAATCACAGCAAACAAGATTTACCTGTCTATAAGCAACTGTATGCAATCTTCCACTTTACCAAGCATAAAAAGGGAGAGGAAAGCAACATTGTTTTTTCCATGTTCTGTTGCCAAAGAAGCAAGCTTTTCAATTCCTTCAGCATCTCCAAGAGATGAGTACAGTAGCAACAAGCCACTTAAATCCTTCGCTTGAAGAAGGCATTCCTCCGCCAACTCTAGCTGCAATGTAGAGTTGTGGCATACCCATGCCAATAAGCTATCATTCACGAGCTAATACAGATAGGATATGTTCAATTTAGGTCATGTCTCAATTGACATCATTCTGATTCGCATGGAGAGTTTTGGCAAGGAAAACATGTTCCATTGAAGTATTGAGAAGATTAAAGGCCCGGACCCAAAACTATTTGATCACAAAAAAAAAACGTCAAACTACACGAGGCATTCCATTCTTGAAAACTTGTTTCTTAGCAATGTAGTTATTTAAATGTCAAATACAAACTTTCATAAGGTTTAAGAGCCAACCTTGCCTGTGGACATGGCGAGTTCGCCCAACTGCTTCCATTTAGATTGACTTTGTGCTTCTATGGCGATAGCCTGTACAGTAAATAGGCATGAGAGGTCTTATAATATATGTTAGTAATTTTGCAGCAATGCAGTATACAATACCTCAAATATAATCTACGGTATTAGAAGAAAATTAGTGACAATATAATCAGTACCTTTGCAACTTCTAATTTTCCAAGCTGCACAGCTAGGTCAAACTTGTAGTCAGCATCGGTGGCTATCTCAAGAGCCTCTTCCAACATACCTCTCGATTCCAAAAAATGAGCAACACTGTCATATGAAAGAGAAACAAGAACTGAGGTTAGAAGAGAACAGACTCTAAATAAAGTTTGACAAAATACACAAAAAGGGTGGAGAAAACTAAGTATATTAATTCAGTAAATTATGAACATAAACAAGATAAAAAACAATATTTAGTTTTTACTCACTCTTCCAAATTATAAGATGTTTTGACTTTTCAAGATACATTACTTTTACTATGTATCTAGACATAGTGTATATCCAAGTGCATAGCAAAAACTATGAATCTAGAAAAGTCAAAATGTCTTATAATTTGGAATGGAAAGAGTAAAGGAGTAGGAGTCTATTTAGATATGGCATACATCAGGATAGTTATGTGACACTGATATATATACATCAATTTAACATATAAGCTGTCTTCCACGAAACAGAAAATGGGCCTAAAAGCAAAGACAAATTAGAAAGAAAAAAAAGGAGCATACAAAAAAAATCAATTTATATTTTAGAACAAACAGGTAATCACAAACCTATTATATTGCGCCTTTGGTATGGACGATAAAATTTCATTTGCATGTTCCAAATCCCCACGCATCACAAGGGTCTTGTACTCAATCAAACTCAGAAGTAATGTGTACCCAATGACACTGTACCAAGCTTATATGTTAGTTACAGAAATTAACAGATGCTACAAAAGAAAGGAAGCATTGTTTTTGAGAAAACGCACTTAAACTCCTTGTCAATAAGATAAACTCGACTTTGGTTCGCAAGATATCCCAATAGGTACATAGGGCGATCCAAATGATACATAGTAGTGACCTGTAAGTATAAAGCTTATAACTATTGAAGTCGTGACACACATAGTGCCCATATAGAGAACTTAAACAGAAGAAAATGTTTTCGAGTAGACTATATTTACCTCACCACCAACGCAATAATTTAGGCGCGACAATGAGTTGTTATAGATAAAGCAGTCTCCAACCCAAATTCCAGTTCTCACTCGCTCATTGACCTCATGAAGCAGCTCAAAAGCATCTTCGACACCTTCTTCGTCCACAGGCTTTCCACCTTCTAGATAAGAAGCAACAATATCTCTCTGCAAAGCACAAAACATACGATCATTTTGTGTTATAATCCCCATGCATCACAAGGAGGTGGGTAAAAGAAGGAAAAAGAAACAAAATAATAATCATTTGAGGATACGATATCTTACATTGTACTTGAGGATGTAGAATGATGTATCACTTGCTATTGCAACTAGGTCACCACTATCAGCCCAGTAAACGTTCTATAAACACAAGATAAAGGTTAATAGTAAACTCAAAACATACGGAATTTCCACCCAAGAAAAAATAATACTTGACTCACCTTAACATTCACATCAATTCGGCGTATTAGTCTACAATCAGCCCAGTCATAAAAGCAGATGAAGTCACTAGAACACATAGCCAACAATACCCCACCAAAAATACGCTCTGCTGAAAATGAAGGGCGGATAGTTTTCTTCTCCTAAAAAACCAGATAATTAGAATGCCAAAAGATTACAATTTGCTTTTTTGTGAAATAATTCAAAAAAAAAGGCTAGATCACAAACTTTACATTCGCTTCTACAACTCCTAGAGAAGTGATATGGCTAATAAAAGTGAGCGGGCAAGGGACATGCAACAAGCATAAGTTATGAATCTCCAATGAATTGTAAGCCTTAGTAACAAATCATGGGAAAAACTTGCTGCAGAAATCAAAGGGCACAAGTTGAACTTTTTCCAGAAACATCACTGAATAAAGGAACACGTGATGAAAGAAAAGAAAGCTAGAAGAGTCAACTGAATACTAAAGGAGTAAAGGATGCATCTTTACAGACGCCAAAACTAGAGGAAATGTTTAGGTAATTATGAAAGAAATTAGAAACATGCATCTGATTAAACAATTTATATATAGAAAAACAATAAACTAAAGTAGACCATGTACCTGAAACGATTTACTGTAAGTCTTTATTCTTGATGTACTTTCCCTAATTGCATATTCTCCTTCTGATGACCAAACAAATTCCAGTGCAGTTCCAAATGATCTATTCCTCCAGGCCAGGGCAGTATAAATTATGTACTCGCCATCTCCACATACAACAACGAACCGTCCATTAGGGTTATGCTTCAAGCTCTGAACAACCAAAACGATTACTCACAATCAGATTATACACCACTCAAGATTAAATAAAAAAATCAGCACTGCCAAATAAGAAAAGAAAAAAAAATAACCAGTTAATAACTAAACTATAAACCTACAATAGTAACAAATTTTAGAATACAAAGAATATATCAGCATCCAAAAGTACCTGTGGGTACAAATCACAGCTTCCTAACTCTTTTACAGCCAAGGGTAATCTTTCTCCATCTGTGGCCTGATTTGCAAAATACAATAACCTGTTAGACAAGTGCTTGCTAAATTATTTCATTTTATGCTGAAACAGACCAACTTACCTCAAAGCCTGCACCGACTGTCTTGATATTTACAGTTTGTATTTCATTATGTTTCGCCCAAATGATTTTCCCACTGGTATCCATACTTGCTATGGGTACTTCACGGCCCATTTTTATCATAATGGTCCCCTCATCATAACCTATCACCATCCTAGACAGTCACCAAACAGTATACTTGTTTCAGTATTAGAAAATACATACCAAAAATCTCAACCACAGGGACAAAACAACCCGTTGGCTGTCTTAAGAATGTGAACAGCTTAAGAGCTACAAGCATGAACATTGCAAGAAAGATAGAAATGAACAGGAGACATGAAATTGTAGCAGTAGCCGCCCATCGAATAACATACTGGGTTTATACGAAGTTTGGAACCACTAAACAATCGACCATACTGCATTCCCCGTGAGGATATCAGCTAACTAGTGTGGCCCTCTTTAAGGCAAACAAAAAACAATTTGTAGATAGCATTTATAGTTGATTTACTAGCAGAATGACACAACTACACATACATACCATTAAGAGACACAAAGTGATATGATGCTTCTAGTTCTACTCAAAAGTGAAATGCTATATTAATAGCCAGTGTCCATTTAACTGACAGCACTACTGAAACAAAAGCGGAATGCAAATGATCTTACCTTCTTGATCCCTTCATGTATCCAACAGCCCAGACTCTCTCAAGGCCATAGTTTAGTGTGTTCTCAAGTCTACAAAATAGTTCAAGTATAAAACAAAGAACATCTCAGGATATGAAAAGAGTAACACAAGCAGTGTTCAGACTCAATCAGTATAGGACATTTTCCAGATTATCACAGATGCAAGAATAATTTAACTCAACCAACCTAGGAGGAACTAGGTGGGCATTGTAAATAAGAAGGAATAGGCAGTAGGCACCCAAATTCAAGTTCAAGAGGACTCGAACTTGGATCTGGGTGGTGGGAGTGCACACCACACCTCCCACTGAGCCAGGCTCCATTACTAAGACTGATTCCAAAAACAAGTACTCCTTCCATTCCAAATTATAAGACGTTTTGGCTTTTCTATACATTGCTTTAACTATGTATCTAGACATAGTGTGTGTATATCTAAGTGCATAGTAAAAGCTATGTTTCTAGAAAAGCCAAAATGTCTTATAATTTGGAATGGAGGGAATAGTATTTGTAATTTTGGTAAGCAAAATAGTTAAAACTAACCACTGTCCTTTTGTTTCACACCCTACATGTCACTACACAGTGTACACACAGAATGTAATTGTGCTATCCTGCATGCAAGACAGGTACTGACACACATGCAAAAAGGAAAAATATAATGCACAGATAGGGGTTTGGTGAGAGATGTTCAATTGCATGCTATCATAAGAAATAATAGAAAGGTATCATATCATAAAAAGTAAAATAAAGCATATTTCGTTCAATGACATGGCAGATAAGCTCATACATTTAAGTTAGCACACCATGGAATTAATAAGTTACTGTGGGTTTAAACTTTTCAACCATAAGAACAGAAAGTTAAATACCAACGTCATGCCCATAGGCCTTTACATTAAAATTAGTTGTGCCCAATTGTTCTAGAAACAAGATAGTTGTTTAGCATTCTGATTTATGAGGAAGTCAGTTGATCTGTGTTTCAGGATGGAGAATTGATAATTGATAAATGGCCAAATTGTAATAATGAAAAAACGACAGACCTATGATTACATAAACAAGCAAACATAGAGATAAATAAAAACATGTTACCTGTAAGTTGTCGAATGCCATATACGAACTGTACCATCTTCGGATCCAGTAATGATTATAGGGAGCTCAGGATGGAAACAAACAGCAGAAATATTATGTGTATGTCCTTCAAGGGTCTGAACACAGCTCTTCGTCTGGTAATCCCAGACCTATTTTGCCATAAAATGCCCCATCATAAGACTGCATAGAGCAACCAAACATTTAAAACATACAGCTAAGTACAAAAATGTACCTTTGCAGTGGAGTCATCAGAACCAGTAATCAAATAGGGCCTGTCACCACCAGTGAAGTAGTCAACACAGTTGACACCCTTTTGATGTCCATCGAGTGTGAAGTTTGGATCTGGAGAGCCCAAACTCCATATCTGCAATCTCAGAGTAAGAAGTATGAATGAACAAGATCATATCATGACTCAGTCGCAACTAACATCTTGCTGCATAACATTGTAAAGGCATACCTTTGTAGTGCGGTCAAGAGATGCGCTTGCAAAGGTGTTAATATCCTTTGGATTGAAAGTAACCTGCATCACATAGTGTGAATGTCCCTCAAATATTTGAGTGCACATCCACCCTTTATCCCAGTCCCACAGTTTTATTAGCATGTCATCAGATGATGACAGCACATATGGTAGAGTTGGATGGACCGCAACACATCTGATGTAATCAGTATGAGCCTCAAAAACTTTAACTTTGTCCATGGTATTGTAGTTGTAGACACGAATGAACATGTCGTCTGCACCAGCTACAACCCATTGTTTCCTTGAAATAAATTTTGCCGACCTCACTGAAAATAAGTTTAAAATATACATTAGCATCATCCTGATCGCCAAAAGTTCTCATTCCACGTGAATCTAAGTGCTTTGGATACCTGGCAGTTCTGAAACTTCAAATGATTTCACCATTGCCTGAAAAGGTATATACAAAAACAAACATGTTAATGAATAAAATTCTCAGAATCCAACTTTATTTTTATGGCAACAATAAATATATACTTGTTATAAGTAAAATGACAACAATGCACTGGTAAATCATATCCATTCATGACATATACATAGATCCACTAGCTGGATCCTAATTTCCCAGAAATGAGACAATATTTCTTATGTCATACTCATGATTTTCACAAAATCATTTTGATTTCTTATTGTAGTACCTAAGGTAAATTTACCACATTTTGTACTCAAGCATACAGATCTTGCAGAACTGCATGTGCATATACATGATACGCAATAGTTCGACAATGCAACTCAGACACATTGGTTCAGACCCACAATCATGAAGGTGAAGATTGGTGACAGAAATGGAACAGAAACAGGTCATCTTATACAACGATGTAAAAGGTCATTAGGTTAACAACTTAGCTCACAGAAATGCAGACTGGCTAAAAAAGGGGGGACATAATCGTCATAGCGGAGCCAATATGAAGGGTCACTCGGTGGCAAATGAAATTGAACTATCAACGGTAACCCAGGATCGAAAATTCAGTGTGGAATCTAGATGTGTAATAATGTATCAGAACGATCAAGTGCTGTTTGTAGCCCTAATGACCTATATACTTGAACAACATATAATGAGAGAAATAAACAAGGCGACCATAAAGTAAAGTTCTTTAAAGCTCATAACTGAAACTTAGACATGCAAAATTCTACTGCATGCCAGCCCACCAAACAATAGGCAGCACCATAGATCATAGCAACAGCAAAGATGTCTGGAATAAAGGATCCAGCATTGAGAGAGTAAACCCTAATGTTATGCTTGGTTCATACTGTATCTTATTTGCTAGCATTGGAATGAATTCACGCACATGTCGTTTACGAAATCCAGTTCGGGCCCTTACCTGTGCCTGATAATCCCAGATGCAGACACTCCCCGAGTACAGGCTCGACAGGATCCTGCACAATCAAGCACACCAAAACGGTAAGCACAAGCAGCGGCAATGGCTGAAAACTCAGTGAACGACCCCAGAACAGAATCGGAACTCACCATGGCTCCGTGGGATGCAAATCCACCGACTTGACCCTCTCCGACCGTTGAGCGAACTTCCGCTGATCACCACCAAGGAAACAAAATCAAACTGAAATCAGCGCAAAATCAAAGCGGCACGAACAGTAGAAGGACGACGTGGAGACCGAGATCCAGTGAGGTCGGGCAGGCGCACCTTGATCTCCAACCTGAGCGGCTGCGGGGAACACGAGCGGAAAACAACATTGGTCAGATCTCTGAGCAAACAAACGTCATGAACCGGGCTCGAGAAAAACCGGCGAATGGATTGGAGATTCGGGAGCGGGCGGGTTCAGATCCACGTACCATGGTGCTGGCGGGGTCGAGCCGGGCGACTGCGCTAAACCCTAGAGATCCCCAGCCAGCGGCGATGGGGGGTGGTGGGGCGCGGCGAAGAGGGAGCGAATCCGATCGCGAGCTCGGTGGCGCAGGAGCGGCGAGCGACAGGGAGGGAGAAAACGGAAAAGGGTCTGGCAGATGAGGGAGGTTTTGTGTGTAATTTAGTTACTTTTTATTTTAATTTAATCTAAATTAGCATCTGGAAATTATTGTACTGTGTTTCCCAAATTGCAAACTGTGTGCCGCACATGCCACCATTTTCTTTTTCGTCCATTAATGGCCGAAGGCAGTAGTCGCACAAGCTCAGTCGCGAGCAGTTTCAGCGTCACTATTGCGATGGCACTAAACATTGAGATTGTGGCTGCCTGTCGACGGCGTCCAAACATGCTAGTATTAAGATATATATACACACTTGTTATTAAAAAATATTATATCCATTCGATAATTAATCATGTATAAATATTATTTGAGTATAATCAGATCAATCTGTGCCATTTTATTTTACATATACGAATTTTGTTCTCTTCTATCCGTGCTCGAAGTTTTGAGCTCAGCTCCTACTAGGGCCTAGGCGGTGACTATTTGGTTCAACAAGAGGACTCGAGTCTCTACCGTTCGAACGGATCTAATGGTACCGTGATTGGTTGCTTTGGTGAGGAGGAGCCGGGACGGAGAGCAGGTCTAGGACAGTGAGATGCATGTTTAAACTGTGCATTCAGTCGTGTTTGGTTGTCTTTGTTGTTGGTCTAGTACGAGATGAGATCTTGTTTGGTTGCGTGTATGGATGTGAGTTTTGAGTGTACGACACATGGGTCCCTGGGCTATGCGTCGCATCACACCATCCCGGCTCGCATGGAAAGCCTGATTTCTGCGTACGCTGTGAGCCTGCGCCAGGGGCCTCAAATGCACGGTCCGGTGCATCGATTTCGTTCGGCACAAGAAACCAAACACAGAGATAGTGCATGACATAGTTCCGGATGGCGCTTTGGTCGGCTCCATCAGGGCTACCAATCACGCCCATAGGCTCCCTTCACCAACAAGGTAGGATATCAAAAATAATGTCTTTCATTTTTAGATTCGGAACGTCTAGTCCGGGACATTTGAATGGGGCTAGCGTCCGAATGGCCGCACCTGCTACGTTTGTTTCACATGGAGGTCCGCGTTGCTCTATGTCCCGCGTTTGCACCGTGGCCTGTACGTGCTTGTGCACCACGCTGCTCCGTTCCTGCGCTCGCACCATGGTGCCCGCTCTACACGCACGTGCATGCAGGCGGGCCCAGCAGCTACAACAGGTGGCTGCTGCAGATGGGTTCCACTACAACATGTGCAACACCAAGATCTACTTTTACAACATCTAGATGAACCACTTGCAACATCCGTCCAAAACAAAGTAAAACACTTGCAACATACGTCTAAAACAATTGAAACACCTGCAATATACGTTTGAAACACCATGAAAAACACGTGTGTAGCCATTGCAAACACATACGCGATATTTAAATAAAACACCTACAACATATGTCGAAAAAACAGATGAAACATTGGGGACAAATGCTTGTAACATACGTGTACAGCCATTGCAACGCATGCAACATCCCGATCTACTTTTACAATATCTGCATAAAATATTAAAAACATACCTCTAAACACATATAAAACATTTAAATATATATACTTTCAACGTGCATCGTATCCGGTCGTTGCCAAACGCTCGCGGGCCTTGCTGTTGGCGACCTTCCTGACTGCCTGACGCACGCGACCACGGACCGGCCAAGCAACTGCATCCTCGTCGTCGCCCAGTGGGCGAGGCGTTGTACCGGCAATCTGTGATGAGCAGGGTGATAACTGAGCTCAGGATCCTACTAGCTTCTGATCTTATAGGAAGTAGGATAAATGTTTGTTTATCGTTCTTGTAATCATGTGGCGCATGAACTTGCTGCACTTGGTTGTAATTTGCCCAGTGGTGTGCAAACTGCTTGGGATGCTGTACCTCATGAGCTCGAGGCTCTAGTGTCCAGCGAGGCCGCTGTGACAATTGAGTATGGAAAGAGCTTTGCTTCACAAAAAAAAAAAGATTAGGTCCTACACGCGCTCTATCATTCTACGGGAAGCAAGTCATCCGGCCTAGGGACCCTTCCGAGCACTAGATTGGAAAATAGAGCAATAGTAAGAACATAGAAATAGGATATAAATACATATATGAAAAACAAAGAAAGAATGAAAAATAACAAAAGAAAAATTGTAGAAATCGAGATCTAGATGAACTATAGGGAAACACATGATACAAGAAACAATGAAATATGAGTAGATACCTTTTCTTGCTCATGATTTTCCTTTGAAATCGAATGCAAAGTAAAGTTTCGTATGTTATCCTACAAACTGTTTCTAGGAACCAAAGGATACTAAAGGACACTACATGCTCGTTTGGCACGGCTCTAACGTCAAGATTTATGTTCGATCTATAGTTTTTAGGCCAATTGAAGTGGTTTAACTATTTTTAATTAATCTAAAAAATAAATAAAAATTAGTCATGTAACTACACTTAATATTTCTGCAGCTCTAGATCTAAAATTTTCTAGAGCTAGAGCTCCGCCAAACATGGCCATAGTAACTTCATTCCATAGGAATAATAATACCATATCTTTCCATTTGTTTTTTCTATGGTCTAAAGAGGGCCTCAGTTAATAAGGAAGCTTAATTTGGTAGAATGGATTTTTAAGAGCCATGAGTTGTTCTGATTGATGTTTCAACTTCCGTGGACAATCAAGTCTAATTCCATGCTAGAGCTTCCTGATAGATACTCCTGACAAAGAAAAAATTATAAAACAACAATGAATCCACGATCTAACCATTTTTAGCAAGGCACTACAACCTTTTTTCGCGATCAGGGATTATACGGTTATACCCGTATTTCATTAAGAAGAAGAAAGTTACACGACACAACTACAAGAGAACCCTCGTAGCATAGATTACAAACCACCAAAATAGTGGACAATGACCTAGGAAGAAACGTAAGAACAAGAAAGAGAAGTAAAGAAAGAAAGAGAGCGAGCGACTGCCCTCAACCCCTGTAACCTACAAACTGGGCCTACAAAAAAGGATACATCAACGCAATGGTTGCCTACAGAAAAGACAAAGCCATGAGCAACTGGTGGCAAAGCATTTGTCATTGAAGACCAAGTGACCACGACAACCAAATATCTGCCAAGAGAGGCCAGCACGCTCTCGACAGCAACATCTATGAGAGAGGGGGCCGAAAAGCCAACGATAGCAAAATATCCGCCGGCGTTCCACCTACAACCAAGTATCCGCGAGCCACTACAGCCCAGTGCTTAAACGCATGATATCCATGGAGAGTCATAGACGATCTACCTGGGACACATGGGCCTTGGCACGATAACTGAATTATCAATACACTCCAAGAACGGACAAATTATCTAAAGGCTCATCCAATTATCGTGGAATGCTACAATTTCACTTACATGACTTGTCACAAGAGAACTACCACTTGCTACTTTTTCTTTTTGAAACTCTTGCTACTTTTTCTTATTGGGCGGGTGAGCAAGTGCAGGCCAATTTTTTCACCACGCCCGTTAGAGAAAATTGAAGTAGAGGCATACTTATAATATCGTTGTAGAGACCATTTAATTTTTTCTATTGGAATTGAAGCACGGTACCGGACTATATTGATGTACCATTCCTGGCTTTAGTGAAATATTAACATTTATAAATATAACTACATTTAAATAATTCTATATATTATTCTAAAATACATAAAGTTCGGCTTAAGATAATTTTTTTTTTTTGCGAAAAGGCTTAAGATAATTGATTCAACAAGTTCGTAAAATTGTACATCACATGGAATGCTATTTGAGTTCCAATAGGTAGTAGTATGTCCAGAATAGCCAGAATGATCGCCGGTTTGGACCAAAATGGTGGATATTGGCTAATATTGAGGTCAGGGCGTAATGGAGCTACTTCTATCTATACTGGTTAAGAAGCTAGTCACTTGGTACCGAAATGGTATTAACATGCTTGACTAGAGGAACCATACAGTCACAGATGGCGTCATCGTGTGTAAAAACACTTGCACATGAAAGTTTGTAAACAATGCATCCAAATGAAAATCTAGATGCACTTTTTTTTGTCGTGACAAAAAAAAAGCTTTAAAACCATATCCCAATTAAAATATATTTGGATGATATTTTCTTATTGAATATTTTTTCCAATGAAGCTAAATACTGAACAATTCTTAGGTTTAATGCTGCAAGAGGTGCCCCATCGCACGCACCTCTCGCCCCCTCCCGTTGCACGCGCTGTTTGCTCCCTCTCGTCACCCGCGCTGGTGCTGGTGGTGCTCGCTCCGCCTGTCACGCGCGCTGCCCGTCCGGGCGACCCAAGCCTGGTGCTGGTGGCACTAGTGGTGGTGCTGCTCGCGCGCGCCGCGGGTGCTGGATGCTAGTGGTGCTCGCGCGCGGCCACTCGTCGCTGGGGCCCACCCCGACGGTCGGAATTGACCGGCACAGGCTCACCCTCCCTTATGTCACAAATATATGTTTTAAGTGTTTTAGACGTTTAAGAGGTATGTTGCAGTTGTTTTACATGAATGTTGTAAAAGTAGGTTGGGAATGTTGCACATGTTTGCATATATTGCAAGTGTTTCAGAGACATGGTGTAAGAGTTTGTTCAAAATGTTTATGTGTTCCAAACGTATGTTGCAATCGTTTTGATCTGGATGTTACATATGTTTCACACATATGCTGCAACAATATGTTCCAAATGTTTCATCTGTTACCGTTTCCGTTGCAACAAGTGTTTTCATGTTGCAGGTGTTCTATCTAGATGTTGCATATGTTTTCACACATATGTTGCAAGTATATGTTCCAGATGTTTCATATGTTTCAGACGTATGTTGCATTCAAGTGTTTCATGTTGCACGTGTTTTATGTTGTTCATAGAGTCCGGAGGTGCGGGAGAGTGATGGTGGCACGGCATGGACGCTGGGGAATAAGCGCAGCGAGCCGGTGGCCCGCGGACGTGGCACGCAGCGTGTTGGGAGCCGACGGTCATTGGCACAATGGGGCGGAGCAAACGGATGGGGGCAGGTCGAATCGAGGCGAACGGGGCGAATTGCGAGCGAGTCATAAAGACGTGACGATGGTGCAATGCGCATGCAACACATGGCGAATTAGCGGACGGTGTCATGTTGTGCAGGGGCGCGGGGGAAACGACTACCCGACAAAATCCTATCCCGTCGGACGTCCGGGCGTCATCACGTCCCTGTTAACATACTTGAGTAGAGGAGCCATACGGTCACAGATGGCGTCATCATGTGTAAAAAAAACTTACACATAAAAAAGAATGCAAACAATGCGTCCAAATGAAAATATAGACGCACCACTATTTATCAAGTGGAACAATTCTTAGGTTTAATTGGCGCCTTATTAGGAATGAAAAGTTCCAAGTCCACAAGAAAATTGTTCCTGTTCAAACGGAAAAATGTTTCGAACTTCATAAGAAATGTTCTACCCTAATAAAATTTAAATTATTCCATTTGCTCATTGTAATGTCCGAACATATTACTGACAGCATGAATGAAAAGAATAAATACGTGAAGATTAAAAACTTATATAAAAAAAGAGAACGAAAGAAATATTAAGAAAAAAAAGGATCGGGTCCATGTCCCAGGCTCCCAGCAGCAGGACCGTGCGGGTGCGCTTCCACTAGGCCGAACACAGCCCCCGACACGGCAATCGCCGCCGCCGTTCTCTCCGCGTTGTCTCCCTCTCGGCGAAACTGTGCTACCGCCGCCGCCGCCTACACCAGTTGCCCAGTTCTTCGTCGCTCCCTTCGGCGGCAACGAGCACCCACCAGGTATGCCGGCCCCTTCGTTTCCCTTCCTGCTCCGCTGTGCGAAACCGAGCACCTAAGCTATTTGGCTATCTGTAATTGGATCCGATCTAATTGCAAGTGTTAAGTGTATAAATGTATTATGCTTACTAAATTCGTTTTTTTTTTTTGGCAAAATTATCGGGTGTACATGGGTGTGTTGTTCAGCGCGCACAAGATTGGTCTATCTCAGTTGACACCGTATATAGAACTTTAAATTAAGACAGCAGAGTGGTGCAGTTCGGTTTCCCAATAAAATGTCCGGTTCCAAGAGAAACCTCCCGTCTTGGATGGGTTCTTCTAAAGATGGAGAGGACGATTTAAGCAAGAAGAAGCATGCAGGCACCTCCCAGAAGCCTCAGAAAGGGCCAGATTTCTCCAAACTTTTGGTACCTATCTATTGACCACAGCTACATTCAGATATATGTATGTTATACCGTTCTGTATTGGTAATTTCATACATCTGTGTAGGACGGAGTGGTGTTTGTGCTGTCAGGGTTTGTGAACCCAGAGAGGAGCACGCTTCGTTCACAAGCATTGGACATGGGGGCCGAGTATCGAGCCGATTGGACATCGGACTGCACCCTTCTTGTTTGTGCATTTGTCAACACCCCCAAGTTTCGACAAGTTCAGGCTGATAATGGAACCATTGTCTCAAAGGTGGGTTCTCAGCTATTGTCGTTGTAGTGAGCTTTCTGGCAAGCCCCTTCATGCAAACAATTCTTTTTCCACCAACTTTCAGAGCTAAAATAACTGTTTATGGTCTTGCCTTATCTCAGGACTGGATCTTTGAGTCTTACAAGCAAAAAAAACTTGTGGACATTGAACCTTTCCTTATGCATGCTGGAAAGCCATGGCGGAAAAATAAGGAGCCTGTTGAAACTGATCAAGGTGATAGATACTTTCACCAGAAATATCTTTTATGGGCACAAGATCTTGTTTTTGGGTGCTGTTATGCATGTCCATAAGTTATATCTGACATACACTCTCAGTCACACTTTTGTCGTTAGAATTCATGATCATGTCAGCTTATCAATAACATAGCACTTATTATGTGGTCAAAAAGCTCTTCATTATTTCCTTTATGTATTTCCATCATATAGTTCTTTCTGTGCTTATTTTCTCTTTCTGTGAACCTTACATTAGGGGTATAACTGTATCATGTTGTTGCACTAATAATGTGATGCCCAACAAATTAAGCTTAGTAGCTTACTCTCTCAATAAGTATTCCACATGTTAAAACAATCCTTCATTTCTTCTGTGTTTCAAAGGATGGTACATTCATAAACTCCTGTGTAAACTTAGCCACATTTAGCTTCTTTCACATTTTTCTAGAAATTGTAGTAAGTCAAGGGCGCGCATTAGTCATAGCATACACCTTTAAATGGACATAATATACTGGTTTTAGCCTTTTTCAGTTAACAATTCTCTAAAGCTTCGGTGATGATTTGTAATATTGGTGACCTCAAAGATCACCATTTGATGCTCATTAACTAATTTGTTAAAATATGAATCATCCTTGCAGCTTTGAGTGCTTATCATTTTGCCTTGTATAATTTCACATGAAATCAATCAATTAAAAAGTATCATTTATTTATTTGGCCCTGTCGGTCTAGATGAGAAGGAGACGCGCAAAGTGCATCAAAAGCAAGTCCAACGGTCTCGTGTCAAGCCATCCACCTCTGATGCCACGGAGGTCTGTTCTGTTCAAAGTTAACTTATGAAACAACCAAAAACCAAAAATTTGATGATTATGATGTTAATGACAAGATGATGTGTTTTCTGAATCTGGGAGCTGGCTATTTGAAATATGAGTATATTTGTAACATACTTCCTGGCAAACCTGAATACTTCAATTATCTGATGGCTTTAGCATTTCTAGCTATTTAATGTATATGTAAAGTGTTCTCTCTTTTTTGTAAGGAACATCAGTATCTATGAAACATTAATATACTTTTTTTTCTTTTGTAAGGATAAGAATATCCGATGTGTGTATATTCAGGTTGGAACCAACTATGCATCAGAGTTTTATGCTCTGTCAGGATAATCTACAGTCTATGATCCTTTCCATTATTTTTATGTTTTTTTGTTAAGCATTAAATCCATCCATCAAATGTTAAAGAGAACATGAAAAATTGTGTAAAAGTATTTTGTTGAGTTAATAAGTAGTTGATTCTGGTAGTGGTAGGATAGGGCTTCCAGCTCGATCCTTTTTGTTTTTACAAAATTCATTGATTTTGTTCAGTGCTACCTGTTTCCGAGTGAAGGGCGGGCCTGGTGCAAGCGGTAGAGTCTTACCGCCTATGACCGGAAGGTCCCGGGTTCGAGTCGCGATCTCCTCGCATTGCACAGGCGAGGGTAAGGCTTGCCACTGACACCCTTCCCCAGACCCTGCACAGAGCAGGAGCTCTCTGCAATGGGTACGCCCTACCTGTTTCCGAGTGAAAATGCCCTAAATTAGAGAACTTTTCTAGATAGAACAAGATGAAGGCAACATGAGTGCCTGGAACACAGGAGCTTTGATGATTCTGTTGCATGCCTTTTTTGCACAATAAAAACTCACAATAGTTTTTTTCCCTTTTCTGTGCAGGCAGGAAATTTAGAATCTGCAAACAAGTGCTTTTCTCCCTCAAAAATAAAGCAATGGGCCGTGGATGATTTGGCACAGACTATGTCATGGCTGGACAGCCAAGAAGAGAAGGTGGGTGCACCTAATGAAAAAAAAACATGTATTTATGCTGTAGGCTTTTTGTTTAGTATTGCCTCTGCTTTCCAAGGGTCTTTTAACAGATGAATCTAACGTTTGCTTTTTTTGACTGACTTATCTTTCTCTGGTTTCTTTCCTGACAGCCAGAGCCAAGTGAACTGAAGACAATAGCTTCTGAAGGGGTAATCACTTGTCTGCAAGACGCCATAGAATCCCTCGAGCAAGGCAATGTAAGGAATGCAATATCACCGTTCATCATTTATAAAGTGCATGTATTTGCATATTGACCTTTTTTTTGCAAAATATATTTGTATATTGACTAGTACTGTTAGTCAATATAAACTCTATATATGGTGATGTGTTAGAGCACATGTTCACTGAAACGCTGGTCGTCAATACTCAATAATCTTGAAAGCAAAAAAGAAAACACTGCCTAGAAGCCAAATTTTGTTCTGGTTTCATTGCCATTGAGATTATGCTTTTAGTTTAAGTATATCATAAGAACTGGAATGGATAGTCAACACAATGCACCAAATAGCTGGACCATGTTCTTTTGTTATTGCTCACGCTGATAATGTGTTGCATTGTAACTCAATCAGTCTCGGTTGACTATGAAACAAACCTTTTCAGGATATCAAGGGAGTTGCAGAGCAGTGGAGCTTCGTCCCCCATGTTGTCAACGAACTGCTAGAGCTAGATGGAGGCGGAAAAGGCGCAGCTCTGCCCAAAGAACAACTATGTCAACTAGCAGCCAAGTGCAAGAAGATCTATCAGGCAGAGTTTGCTCGCGTGGTGGACGATGGCAAGAACAAGGATAAGCATCAAAATGATTCACCTGTGACCGAGCATCGCAGGAAGACCAAATCAGAAGATGACCACTACGATAGCGATGAGACGATAGAAATGACAGAGGAAGAGATTGATTTCGCATGCAGACAGCTCCCTGGGCTATGCGGATGATACTCACTAGTTGAGATGTCAGGTGTGTGTGGCCCGTCCAGAACAAGAGGAACTAGTTGACATGTCAGGTGTGTGTGGCCCCTCTAGAACAGAAGAGGAAGGGTACTGGATATAGCCGCCATCTAATCATTATTTTCCTGCTGCCACCCAAATTAACCGTACGAGTATTCGGTTGTCGGTTGTTTGATCACGATGGGTATCTTTCACTACACGAATCCTGCACTAAAAAATGGGCCAGCCGGTAGCCTGCTCGTGACGTGGTCTGTCCGATTGCCGCCCACTTCTGTGCGACCCGAACACTCGCGGTCCATCGTCTCTCCTATCCTCATCCATGTAGCTCCAGGCTTCGCCGCTACCGACCCTCTCCCCACTACCTGCCACGCCGCCCGTGTGTGTGGGACGAGAGACAGTGATGAGGAAGTTGTGCCGTGCCCGTGCCGGCACTGCGGACCGAAGTCACGGCACTAGCACTATAGCCTTCGCGACGTGTCATGCTCGGGTCGTGCCCGTGCCGGCCCATCAGGCCTAGCCTATTTGGCCATCTATAAGGGAGTCAAAGAGGCGCCAAGTAAGTGAAGAAGTGGAAATTAAATTATTATCCATTCAGTAAATTGCCATTGAAGGATAGGACAGTAGGAGAACGAACATGGAGCCTGCTATTGGGTCAACCAGGGAGGAGCAGCGTGGGCGGAGAAGTGGCATGTGAGGGTGGACCGGTGGAGGTTCAACGGTTAGATCACATAAAACAGAGTCAATCTAAGGGTTGTGAGATGTCGATGACGTGGCGCGCTAGGGTTCAAGCTTTATAACAGTTAATGACTCCTAGTGGCCTCCCATCATAACACAAAGCGCTTCTCACTCCCACTACTACACCGCTCACCACTCCATAGTTCCACACATATCCGGCTCACCACTTCCATAGTATACACTACCCCGACGACGTGCAGCCCAAAGACCAGGAGTGGTGAGCCGTTTTTTTACCGTTCCTCTTTGTTTTATCCGCATTTACTGAGTTGTTGCTTGTTTATTCCCGTCTAAACAGTGGCCGCTAGGGGCTAGCTCTGTTGCGGTGCTGGTGATGGCTGTCGGCCCTTTCTACGAATGCTCCAATGGCAGAAACTTCTAGGAGGGACTCCATAGGCATGGCGATGGTAGGGGGGCTCGAGCCCCCCTCCCCAGTGCTAAATCCATCCCTGCATCTAAAAGATAATCGTTTTTATTCTTCTTTATCAATGTTATATGTCGAGCGTGTTTCGCCGCACTATGGAGAACCTTCTGAGCATCAAACTAGATCAGGCCACCCTGTTCCTCTTCGGTCCGGGTCTCAGTTGCACCTGAGAAGGTGCTCGAGCCGGAAGGGAACTACTGCGCCAAGCTTTACCAGCACTAGGAGGACGTGGTCAGCCTCAACTACTTTCTCGTCTTTGCAACGTGTGCCTCCAGCGTGATCGGCAACTACGTGAAGAACCGTGTCTCTGATGGCGGCCTCTAGAGCCTCTACGCCAAGCGCCAAGCGGAACTTGGTGATGTGTGCATACGCGGTAGTACATATGTGTATAGATTAGAAGATCCGATGACAAAATGCACACACCATCTCTGTGGCCCTTTATGTGCTGCTACATAGGAAACAAACATGTGCACTTAGTTTGATACTATTGTAGAAACCAATCTGGACGAAGAACTCTTTTATCGTGCCATCGTGCACGATGCTCCGAATCCATGGAGAAGGAACAAAGTAATCCTTGGGAGTTCTGATTTGAGAGCAACGTGATTCCTGGGGAAAACAAGGCTGGACTTGGACATGGCTCTCCACCATTATTGTAACAACTCTCCTACACTCCTATGTTCTAAGTCTAAGCACTCCTCTGAACTATAATCGTGTCTCGATCTCCTTGCTTGTTCTTCCAATTCCTATCCCCTTAGCTTACGTACAAAACATGTCCACTTAGTTTGATATCGTAGAAACCAGTCTGGACAAAGAATTCTTTTAGACCTTGTTTACGTACAAAACATGTCCACTTAGTTTGATATCGTAGAAACCAGTCTGGACAAAGAATTCTTTTAGACCTTGTTTGGATGTGTATGTATTCATCTTAATCCACACGTGTTGAAGTGGAATTAAACTAAGTTCCATTCCATTCCACTCCAATACATGTAGATTGAAGTGGATACACATATGCATTCAAACGAGCCCTTATGGTGCCATCGTGTACGATGCTCCAAATCCATGCATGGAGAAGGAACGAAGTAACCCTGCGAGTTTTGATTTGAGAGCAGAGCAGCGTGATCCCTGAGGAAAACAAGGTTGGACATGGCTCTCCACCTGTGAGCGAGAGAGATGAGAGAGAGGCATCAAGGCATTGCGATGGCGAAAGCCAAATCCTCGCCACGGCGTTCCCGGCCGTAGTGCACAGCAGCACGACGTTGCTTTGTCAGACAGAGACGACGGCCAACTCGGCGTCTGGTCAGCAAATATAAATGACAGGCACAGGCTAGTAGGCTACCATACATATGCGCGGCCGCGCGAGCAAACATCCCTGTCGAATTCTGCTCTTGCCATCCCTTTTCCAGTACTATGAATTTTAAGACAAATTAAGAGAACATAAAAAAGGCACATATTCTCATTTTATTTTCTAATCAGATGTTATCATCAACATGATTAATTATGATTAATTGATAAATAAAAAATATTTAATGTAAAACTGTTTTTTTTGTTCTCTAGAGTATATTATATTTGTGGATAAATTTTGAATGTTAGAATGCACGAGGGAGTAGGAGTAATCCGTAGATACCTAGATTAATCGTGTGGCGTTTTGTCGAATTCTGGAAGATTGCGTGGATTTGTTGGGCACATAAGAGCATCTCCAAGAGACTATCTAAAAACATTTTCTAAATTTCTTGATTTAGCTATTTTCTAAAATAAAATCCACATAGGAGTACATACGTTCTAGAATGTACAGGTTCGATTAGCATGCAGGTAGCCTGTGATGAACTTGACATCATCGTCAAGGCAACAACAACGAACTTGGCAGCGCAGCGTAAAGGCCATCGCTGTCGCCATGGGCTGATGCATGGCTGCCCCGCCCTCGCCCGCAGCCGCAGGCCGGGGTTGGCACTTCCGCACTTGGCAGGTTCGGCCGGGCAGTCTTCCTGGATTTTTTTTTTAATTTTAACCCTTTTTTGAATAAAATTTTAAATTTAACACTAACGATTTTTTTAAACTAACATTTTTGGCCACGCCTATTATATTTGGCGGCGTCAAATAAATTGTGCGCGCCATGCATCTTGACGCTGGCAGAGGGTCGACGATGATGGCGGCATCAGAGCGACCGATCACGGCGAGGCGAGGGGCTCGCCGCCGCCACCGATCTTGGCGCGGCACTCCCGTGCCCTGATCCATGGCGCGACAGAGCCGAATATAGTTCCCGCCGTGGCCTTCCTCCTCCCGTGCCCGAGCAGCCGCAGCAGCGCAGCGCAGCGCCTGGCCACCGCCACGCCCGCCTCCGCCCCGCGCCAGGCCGCCGCGCCACGAACGCCAGCAGCCCACCCTCCGCCCGGCCCTCTATTGCCGCCTCCCTCCCCTCCCTTCCATTCCCCGGTCGCCTCCCTCCCTCCTCGTAATCGTTTAAGGTAATGATGCACATTTTATTTTCGTTTGTGGCACCATGGTGGATAGGATATTATGAATGAGAGTTAAGATTAGGAGAAAGATTATGTATGCAGGAAGATATTAGTTTGATTTTGTCAATGTTAAGGTTAATTATTTAGTTAGAAGTTTATTTATCATGTATTTTTTTGTTGCTATAATTGTCGGTTATATTATTTTAGTTGCATTGTAGATGATTATATTTTACATTAATCTTCGTAGTTTTGATTGATATTTAATTTGAACCGTTGTATTAGATGGAAGATATGTTTCGGGAGCAGTTATGGCGGAAATGGGGTCGTCCTAAAGAATTGTACCCCGACACTTCTAGTAAAGATGCCCCCGTTCCTTCTGAACTCCCTGTCCCTAACTATGACTGTGGGCATCCGGCCGACGTGTTTCAATCGAGACATCCGGACACAACGGCTTGTTGCTTCTACACATGCAGTCGTTTCAATGTAAGTAATTGTTTCTATATGTTTTTTTTTCTTCATTTGTGTTACTAGGTTACTAATATTTTGTTTGAATTTTGTTATGTAGGCCCATGAGAGGTGTTTTTTCTTTCAGTGGATCGACGGTGCAGACAAGTTTGACCCCAGGTACCTCCTTTTCGACGATTGGTGGAGGAGGCGAAATCCACGAGAGCACTTCCAGCGGTGGGTTCCACCTCCCCCTAACCCCCCTCCAATGACGGGTAAGGAGAAGCACTTAGCCGCGGTCAGACGACTCGAGGAACCTCCTCTGTGCCATTGCGGAGACCGAGCCGTGATAAACCCTAACAATACGTTGGAGTTTGTGTGTCCAAACAAGCATGAAGAAAGTGCAAAGTGTATTTGTTCAAAAGTTGAGCTATATGTGTCATGTACTAATGTCACCTTATTCGGGTGTATCAAATGACGAAGTGTCGTTTCAAGGAGTGATTGTATGGTCCTAAGAACAAATGGCCCGAAGAAACTCCAAAAGCAAAGCAAAAGAAGAAAGAAAGGTTAATTTATAAAGCACCGCCAGTCAAGTGCGAATGCAGTGTTAAATACAACTACGGTTTAGTTCCTTCGGAGCTTGGAATAGGTCATTTTTGCGGCCATATGATTGACTACGATGAGGTTGTTTTAATTTTGTAATTACCATGAAATCGTAATTTGTTTCTTTTGCTAAGACATATATGATATAATTTTTCGTTTGAACAGTGCACTAGAAAATGCAGGTGGGAATGTTATGATGGTCAAGCTAAGTTCTTGGATGAACTGAAGGCGAAGCAAGTAATTGCACGGAAGAGGGGATATGGACCTGACTACGTCAACCTATTCGTCAAACATCACAAAGAAAAGATGCGTGAGTTTGCTAGACAGCGCGGTATTTGTAACCCGATCGATGTTGGGCTTAACAAATGGGGATTGGAGAGACGGATGGCGTTAGAGGAGGAGAGGGCAAGGATTGAGGCAAGGGAGGAGACAAGAGTACAGATGCAGGTCTTGAACGAGCATGTTGCTGTATTATGTGCCAGTAAGTGCTTGGAATCTCTTTTTAAATGTAATACAGTCACATTGCTAACTGATTGCATTTTTATAGGGATTGGATGCAGCGAGGAACATGCTGCAGAGGTGGCTCGTGCAAGGTACGAGGAAAATAAGTTAGATGAGCACAGAAAGCGAGCGGGTCGCACCGTTCAATCACCGATTGTGTTGTCTGATGAGGGGACTGAGGATGAGGACGACACTGGCAGACTCAGCGAGCTCATCGCTCTAGCAGAGGCGAGCTTGCAGGCAGAGGAGCCTGAAGACAACACTGGTAGACTGAGCGAGCTCATCGCTCTAGCAAAGGCGGGCTTACAGGCGGACGAGGCTGATGACGACACTGGCAGACTGAGCGAGCTCATCGCTCTAGCAGAGGCGGGCTTGCAGGCGGAGGAGGATGACGACACGTTCTTCACTCAGGCCGCAGAGGCCGCAGATGAAGCAGAGGCCGCTTACTCCAGACGAAAGGCAGATCAGGGCAATGCAGGTGAGCCTAGCCACAGCAATAGAGTTATGGTTGAGGATCGGTACTCGGACGACGAGTTGCTTACTTAGTATGTTTCTGACTGAGGGTTTTTTATTACGCCGTCATGTATCATGTACTTGGATTTATTATACCCATGTATCATGTACTCGGATTTATTGTACCCATGTATTATGTACTCAGTTTGTAAAACGAATGTAATCGATCGAAATTATCTCAAACAGAGTGCCGTAGCCCACTGGTTGGGCTGCGACCGTGAGCAAGTTGAAACAAACATGAATCAAATAAATGGACAACAAGTTCGCACACAACATGTTCAATGGTTTATGAGTCTGCAAGTTTTCGGCGACAATATTCATTCGACAAAAGTTCGACGTAATGAACTAAGTCCCAGAAATGTAAGGATCCCTCGAACGCCGCTTGTAAACCTCGTCGTCCGATGGAAGAAGGTGGTCGTCGTACTCCACCTCAAGAAGGCGGTACAGCCGGTGCGGCGTGGGACGGGCCATCCTGTTACAATTTGATAAATAAAGGGTTAGAGTATTCAAATTAATAATATTCAGATTAACATTACGTAGCCATTTCCAAATTTGAAGTACTTGTTATGCAATACGAACACAATATAAAATCACCTGCTGCCCTCGTACTCTATGTTGGCTAGCCTTGTGACCAAATTGTTTACAAACGGAGCAAAGATTCCTGCCACGGGTCTCGTTGAAGTCTCCCCCGCCGTACATATCCCCGCCGTATCCTCTCATAGCGTCCATGTCCCCCTTGAGTCGCCTCTTCTTCCTCCTACCCTTCCCTACCTTCATTAGATCCGGATGCGGCACGTAGTCATAACCATTATAAGGTGGCCACTGTGTTGGGTCAAGGTATGGCTCGAAGCTCATCTCCCAAATACTAACGGTATTCGAACGCAGATACAAGGGTGACATATATGGCAGATCCTCATAGTTGTACCCGCGAACCCTGTAGGCCGTGATCATATGAGAGCAAGGGGCATGAATGATCTGAGGGATGTTGCAACTGCACTCTACCTTTTCAAGATCAACTCGGTAGTTTCGTCCACCATAACGTTCGCCACCCAAGCTTGTGCCACCCTTGCCCCGTACACTAAAGATATGACGGCGGGGTCCATACGACTCGTCGGTGTGCTGCTTGGCCAATTCCTCGGCCTCCTTCAAATGTTCAGCTCCAGCCTTTCTAAAACGCCCCTGCTCAGCTATATTCCTCTGTGCAAGTCCCCACCTCTTCACAAAATATTCGTTGCACTTATGAAAGGAGAACTCAACAATTTCAGACACAGGCAACGATCGTACTCCGGAGAATACACGGTTGAAGGACTCCGAGGAGTTAGTGGTCATGATGCCATACCTGAAACCCCCCTCGTCATATGCTAACGCCCACTGAGCCTTCTGTTCTATCTGCGCCTCTAACCAGGCCTTTCCCGCTGTATTTACCATCTTGTCTAGTTCTCTCTTTGTCTCCTTGAACTGGTGCTCTGTACGTACACAACATAGAGCCTTTACCTTGTCACATACCTCCTGCTTCCATTGACGTCGCCAGAAATTAGCGGCAAAGTGTCTCATGCACCATCTATGTATTAGAGGCGGGAACCCATCTATATGCTCAATTGCAGCATTAAGAAGCCATGCGTGACGGTCGGAGATCAAACATATAGTGCGAGTTGGGCCAAGCACTTGCACATGAAGAAGCCGCATGAACCATGACCACGATTCATTGTTCTCTCCCTCTGCCAAAGCAAAAGCCATGGGTACTATCTGGTCCTTATGATCAACAGCAGCAGCCATCATCAAGGTGCCCCTGTACTTTCTTGTCAGGAAAGTGCCATCAACAAGTACGACTGGCCGACAAAACTAGAATGCATGTTCCGTTTGCGCGAACGACCAGAACACACGATACAAGACATGCCTCAATGGGTCCCGAAAAAACATCCCTCCGGTGTTCACAAACCATTTCAAACCAGGGTTGTAGTAATGCATTGCACATAAGATGCGGGGCACCCTGTTGTACGCTTCCTCCCAAGTACCCCATCTAATGGACAGAGCAATTTGCTTAGCATGCCAAGCCTTTTCGTACGTCACATCGTACTGAACAAATCCGGACATGGACTGTTGTAAAGAAGACACCGAGATGTCGTTATTGTCATCAACGAGCCCCAATATACGACGAGCAAGGTAACGTGCAATGAGCTGTTGATGATTTTCCTTCCCCCTATTGTCTAGGCAAATGTGGGGTTCAACAACTTTAGTTATCCTCCACTTGCCATCACTCTGTCTCCTTTGTGCATTTAACCTCCACAGACAACCATTTTTGCATATCACGTGGTACCTCAACTCCTGGTCCGAATGAGTCACGGTGTACGGCCTATGATGGTACATAGCATAGTCCTGAAGGAAGAGTTTCATCTCTGACATTGTGTTGAATATCATCCCCTTCCTAAGGATTTCTTTCTCATGGTTGTACAACGAATTCCTACACATCTGGAGACCGGTGTCACAAACTGCCATGTCCGTCATATTGACATCCCTATAGTTCGGAACGCCCCTGAAAGGTACGTTCTTCGACCTTAGTTGCTCAAGCTCAATCGCTGTGTAAGGTGGTGGTGGAACATACTGCTGCGCTTCGCTAATTCTAGCCCATGAATCATATGGGGTATCATCTGCAGCCAAATCTATAACTAGTCTATCCTGAGCCTGGGCACCATGCAAAACCTCAGTTGGTACTAGTAATAGCATAGTATGAACAGGTACTGCCATGGCATCAGGCGATGTTGGCATAGCATCTGTACTTCCTTGGTCCTCATCATAATCGTCTGAATCATTGCTGACTACATCACCGATCCTGTCCTCCTCCTCCTGCTCCTCCTCTTCCCGTTCAAACTCATTCACATCGAAGTCATTGCTTATACAACCAACTGCAGTTGAATGAAGCTGCTCCTGCGTCAACTGACCGTCCAAATCCATGTTATCCTGAGTTGCTTCCCCTTCGACCCCTAATTCTTGTTCATTGCCTCTAAAACCAACAATGGACGGGCCGTCATGAACACCCTGCATCCTGTACCCATTGTCCACCACCACCTTAGCCATGGGCACATTGGAACCTTGGAGAACCCTATTATAGCGGGACCAGTGAGCAGGGTCGCGTAAGGGCATGAGGACATAGTGTGCCCTAGTCTTCCCAGTATCAAACCTCCCCTTCAGTGTGAAATCACCGCCAAACTTTGCATTCAAATGGACACAAAGGTCGTTGAAGCTAGGAGGTTCATCAAACCATTCCAATTCTTCTTCCATATCCTCAAACATACCATCTTCTCTCCTAACACTTCCTCCATACAAAACTCTAACACAACAATCCATCTGCAAGACCATTTCCAGAAACTTCATCAAGTCGTCGAAATCGTCGTACGTAATATCCATAGTTTAATAACTATACTCGCAATACTAACTATACTTTAATAATTTAACTAACTTTATTAACTATAATAACTATATTAGGGGAGTACCTCGCTGCAGCGGCCGTGCCGTGCCATGGCCCGAGGGGGTGGCGCACCGACGTGCGGGCGCGGCGTCCGTGCCGTGCTCGGCGATGGGCGGCTTGGAGAGGGCGGACGCGGCTGGCTCACTGGCTGGCGCGGGAGCACGCGGGCGCGGCTGCCGGCCTGGCGCAGGCAGAGGCGGGCGTGGCCTCCTTCGTGGTGGCTAGGCGCTGCTGCGGCTGCTCGGGCACGGGAGGAGGAAGGCCACGGCGGGAGCTATATTCGGCTCTGCCGCGCCATGGATGAGGGCGTGGGAGTGCCGCGCCAAGATCGGTGGCGCGGCAGAGCCCTGCCCCGTCAGCGGTCAGCGCTCCTGGTCGCCGCCACGTCAGCCCTCTGCCGCGCCAGCATGCATGGCGCGGCACAACCATTTGGCCGCGCCAGGGCAATAGGCGCGGCCAAAAATATTAGTTTAAAAAAAATCATCAGTGTTAGATTTAAAATTTTATTCAAAAAAAAGGGTTAAAATTAAAAAAAAAATCTCTTCCTGCTGCCTGCCTGCCTCTGCGGCTCTGCTTGCTTCTTTGTTCTTTCCGCCCGATGCCATCCGACCGTGTCAGCTGGCGCCGTGCATGGTGGACACATGGACGCGCATACTAGGGGCCACGGAGTACAACCATCAGCCCTATGATATGTTGCCAGTTTGTTTTTGCTTTTCTTTTGGATATATTAAGAAAAAGAAACGTGCATTGGAAAGTAAAGATGCTAAATATTTTGAAATAAAATTTAAATCTTACTTATCAAGTATTTTGAGACGGAGAGAGTACGGTGATTCTCCATTCATTGCTCTCTCTTCTCTTTCAGTCTTTCTCCTGCCCTCCCCACATGCATGCACGGCGGACAAAAAAACTTTGAGGTTCGAAACATCTTGTGATCGCTGGAGTACACAGTTCCTTTTGTCTACGTGCTCATATCGTTTTGACCCAAACTGAACTGCTGACGACGAATAAGAATCCTATGAATAATTAATTCAGTGTTTGGTTTCAACAAAACAAAATATTTTAGATTAGTGATGCATCATGAGACCATTTTTTTTTAAAATTTGTGAAATAACTGTATTCGTCGTACTAATACTAATTATTAGCTTGTGAGAAATAAGATGATGGATCAACTCATTCCATTCCACAAACCTAACAAAAAAAAAAGTGAGAAGTGAGGAGACTGATAAACTAGATCATTTCTCAAATAAGCACCTTCTAAGTAGATGAATGCACTAATTGACCACGTACAATTCTTCTTCACATTTTGCATACAAATTACTAAATTGGTACAAGCCATAAGGAGAATACATGAACACTAACTTTTGTCGTGCTAAAGGTGTAACCAAGAACTAATTAATTGGTACAAGGAGCAGACCGAAGGACAGTAGCGAGGACAATAATGCATGCAAGATATATGAAGCATGAGAAAAGGGAGGAAAAGAGAAATGCAATATTGCGATGCAGTAGGGGGCATGAGCCCCTGGCTGAGCGTCGCGTCCACAGATACCCACACGTACATGCTCACAACGGTGGCTGGGGCATAGGAGCTGAAGGACAAGTGAACGCCAACACTAAGTCACGAGAAGACCGTCACCTTGGCCTCCAGCACGTAGGCATATGTGAGCAGCCCGAGCCCAACCGACATGCCCGAGAGGAGCAGTGCGAGCACCATGCACCCGCGCATGAACCTCCTAGCGAGCGGGGGCATGTCGATGATTGTGTCGTCGTCGCTCACGGTCACCTCTACCTTCGCAAGCCCGCACATCGCTATGGAGGACACGATGGGCACCACAATGTGGGCCTATAACTTGCCAATGCCCTGGTAAACTGACGCCTGAGCAATGCAGGCGCTAGGAGGGCTGATTGGCGTCTGCGGTGGCACGGCTGATCTAACTCTATGTTCATGGTCATGAGGATGTCAGCGCACCTCGTTAAATGTGCCATGTTCATGCACCCGAAGAGAAAAAAAAAACTTAGACCAAGGTCTATTGCTCTGAACTTAAACTAGACAAGCCAACATCTTCTGTCTATAGTTCTATACTCCCTACTCCTAATCCCTCTAGCTAACACACATAACGTTACAAGAAAAATATCTCACAATAACTGTTGTCTTGATTGGAGTTAAAACTAAATTTGTATTTCAAGAGGGGGCATATGCACCTACAGCTAACCACACCCCGTCATAATCAGCAAACCTTGAAGTACAACAAACACACATCTAAACACACGCGGCATGGAGCACTACTACCTTGATCAAGCGGGCGGGACCGGACCAATCTAAATGGCAGACAGGACTGCCCTCACTATATGAGCAAAGGTGTAGGTGCACGTGATGGCAATGACGGTGTCGACGCTAAACATGACGGAGCGAACACCAACTGGCATGCAAGAGAACATTTGTAATAATTGTATACTTGATCTGGAGGATGTAGTTGTAGACGCCCATCGCCATGCCTGCTGGTGGTGGCTGCAGAGAAGGCGACCGCGACCAGCAGCGGCGGATCCAGGAAAAAATTTTAGGGAGGCTGAACAAAAGTGCGACAGCAACATACCTCCGACTATTGCTCGATCTTAAGTCTCAGCCCCACCTACACGATAGGACTTTGCCTAAAAATTCATGGGGGCTCCAGGGTGCTCCAGGGCTCCGGTATCGGTAGGAGGCTCGAGCCCCCCGCCCCCACCGTCATTGCCATCACGTGCACCTACACCTTTGCTCATTTAGTGAGGGCAGTCCTGTCTGCCATTTAGATTGGTCCGGCCCCGCCCGCTTGATCAAGGTAGTAGTAGTGCTCCACGCTGCGTGTGTTTAGATGTGTGTTTGTTGTACTTCAAGGTTTGCTGATTATGACGAGTAGCAGTGTGTGGTAAGCTGTAGGTGCATATGCCCCCTCTTGAAATACAAATTTAGTTTTAACTCCAATCAAGACAGCAGTTATTGTGAGATATTTTTCTTGTAACGTTATGTGTGTTAGCTGGAGGGATTAGGAGTAGGGAGTATAGAACTATAGACAGAAGATGTTGGCTTGTCTAGTTTAAGTTCAGAACAATAGACCTTGGTCTAAGATTTTTTTTGCTCTTCGGGTGCATGAACATGGCACATTTAGCGAGGTGCGCTGACATCCTCATGACCATGAACATAGAGTTAGATCAGCCGTGCCACCGCAGACGCCGATCAGCCCTTCTAACGCCTGCATTGCTCAGGCGTCAGTTTACCAGGGCATTGGCAAGTTATAGGCCCATATTGTGGTGCCCATCGTGTCCTCCGTAGCGTTGTGCGGGCTTGCGAAGGTAGAGGTGGCCGTGAGCGATGACGCCCCCCCTGAATCCGTCGCTGGCGACCAGCATGCACATCTCTCATATACTATACGGAGAGGCAGGGAGAGCACGAAGACAGCACCACCAGTTCCTTCGGGTTGTTATCTCTTCACTGTTCTTGGGCGCGGCGGCTTGGCTTGGAACTTGGAAGCATACTTTTTCATCGAGGACCAGCGCATGGCGGCAGCCGGCAGGGTCCTGGCCGCTGATCCTTGGGCCCGCGTATGGACCTCTTCCATATATGCATCCCATATTTTTATTTTTATTTCCGTATACGTGCTCGCGCGGCATGCTTTGCAGCCTAGCGTACTGGCTCTGCCACGGCAACCACGGTTCGTCGTCCTCGCCAAGTCGCCATCCACGTTGGCACCTGGTCCTGCTGGCAACTAGAAGAGCCGCCTGACGCCGGCGCCAAGTGACAAGCTAGGGAGCTCCTGCTGCTGCTCGTGCGATCGGTTGACGGGAGGCTATATGGACATTGGGTGACTAATACCTTTCTAAAGAATTCAGTAGTTAGGCTTCTGTTCCGGGCGGTGGCCACTCGCCACCGTTGCTTGTTGTTGTCCACAGACTCCTTACCCGCTTAATGAAATACGGGTGTGTTTGCCCGATCCAGAAAAAAGCCTGCAACGCACTCCAGGGGCTCAACCTCTCACAACCTGTTCGGTTGGCTGGTTCGTTTCGTTGCTGGTTCATAAAGAAGTACTGCTGACTGGTTTATGTGAGAGAAAAATACTGTTTCAGCTAAAAATTTACGATCATTTACGATAAGCCACAGCCAAACGAACAGGCTGTCAATCCACCACGTCAGGCCGCCATAGCTGTACTTTCTGATTCACCTGTGACGTCTCTGTATTTGCTTCTATGCGGCTCCTGTAGTATTTTCTCAGTCTGAAGCTCACGCAAGAAGAAAGGCACTTGGTATATGTCTTAAATCTTCTATGGCGATGGGTTCGCGAGGGTCGGTGTCGCGGGTTGGCAGGTTCGGCCGGGGCGCCGGGCTGCTGCTGCCTCCCGTACCGCGGACGGCCGATCGTCCCAAGTGACAAAAACTTTGTCACGTGTGGAAAATGAAATTAGGCCGCGGGTTGGGGTTTGCCGCGCGGCCGGGGCGTCCCGCATCCTCCGCTCCTTTCTGCTGCCTGCTTCTCTTGTCTTTCCGCCCGATGCCGTGCCCGTGCATGTGCATGCTACGGGCCACGTACGTATGCTTGCATGCACCACCGTCCACCGTGCTGCTGCTTCACCGCATCTAAGCTACAGTACGTGTTGACGCGCATATGTTCCGTGAACACGGACGGATGGCGGTGGCGGCTGGTGAAACTCTTACTGCGCAGAGAATGTACTACGAATATTCCACACCGACTAAAAAGTACTAGGAGTAGCCAATAAAGGCTGTGGCCCATGGTTAAAGGACAAAGCGAGGTCAAACGCTACCTACTAGCTCTACTGCTTCACACGCTCAAACTCTTTTGGCATATTTGACTCCAATTGATATAGTCCAAATGCGAACTGCAGAGATGTACTTTGGGCACCTTGCTGCTTCTTTGTATCAACAACTATATATTTAATCGGCTTATCAGTTAGAATCTACAATATTTTTCTCTCATAACAAATCAGTTTCAGCCGCTTTATCAGCCGGTTTTAATACCAGCCAAACAGACCCTAGGATAATTGCTAGTCAAATCTTAAAAGTTCCACTTAAATCGAATCTACAAACATCTTTAACAATCTGTGATCAGAGGAAACAGCTCATGATTGATTGATTGATTTATATTTATATATATGCTCTGTTCGTTTAGTTGATAAGTCATGGTTAAAAGTATTATTAGCTGTTTTGTTGTGAGAAAAAAATACTGTTCATTGACTAAAAAAAGTACGGCTTATAATTCAAATGAACAGCACGATATGCCTAGCTAGATGGAGCTAGCAGTACTAGATGCTGCCGGACGAAGGATGCGAGGACCATGAAACGTGAGAGACGGACAGGATGCGACATTCGTTCTAGACAAAAAGAAATGCAGCGAATTTACACAAGTTGAAACCGAATCCGGCCCATGGGGCCATGCAGATAGAGGTTGTCAAGGCCGCTCGAGTCGCTTACCACTCGCCGCTTCCCAAAAAAAAAAAGGAATATATATATATATATATATATATATATATATATATATTGTGTTACTATAACTCACAATAATATTTATTATAATGTTATAGTAAATCATTTAGTAAGGAGTTATCATAATCTCATAAATTAGTATAGTAATTATCGTAACTCAAAGTGGCCACAGAATAATTTATTCTGTGGCCAACAGTACGTATATGTATATATATATATATATATATATATATATATATATATATATATATATATATATATATATATATATATATATATATATATATATATATCGGAGTAGCAGTGTAGTGTACGGAGGTGTGTGGTAAAGGAGATTCGCCACTGATCGTCGCCGGCTCGCCGCGCTGCCGGGCTCTCCTTCCCCCTCGATCGATCTCTTCTCTGCGCACCTAGCATCAAATCTTCAAAAGTCCAAAGGAACTCGAACGGCTCATAACTCATCAGCGTCTCGCTCACTCTCACTGCATGCATGTTTTGTCTACGTCTTGTGTCAAGTGAACACGTTTGGCCTAGCTAGATCTCCTTTTCTTTTCCGAATATATCCACACTGCCGCCTTTTGTTTTCCTCCCAGGCCTCAGGACAGGACAGGGCCAGCCAATGGATGGATGATCACGGAGGTTGCTCATGTGCGTAGACTAGTATGGCACTGCCATTTTTTTTTTCTCAATCAACGAACAAGCTCACGATCGAATGACACTTCAGCCTAATGATGGCTACAAGATCAATACATACGTACGTACTAAATCCGTTTTAAATTATAAGACGTTTTGGTTTTTCTATATTCATAACTTTTGCTATGCATACACTATGTCTACACGTATAGTGAAAATAATGTATCTAGAAAAGCCAAAACATCTTATAATTTGAAACACATGGAGTACGTACGTCTGTTGTTAGCTATAGCTTGTTTAATTTTCCAACCAAACGAATATATATCTCAGATCAATGCCGTGTGGCGTGTGATGACAAGCAGGATCACGCATGCATGACTGATGGAACAAGCAGTACGCATTGTGCAGTTGTTCTATGTGGCCGTTGTCCCGACCTGTCCTGATGACACGTACGAGAACCCTATATATTCGATCGACCTCAGCGAAAACGATGCATCACACCCTGACACTTCATGGTTATATATAAGCATAAAAAAAATCTCTATACAATATATTCTGATCAGCAATATAATACATCACGTTCAATTCCTTTTGGAATGCTGATCAGCATATATTATTCAGTACTCATCATCTATATATGCATGCTGAGACGAAAGCAGCTGGCCACATGCATGCAACACGAGCAAGCAGACATGCCAGTGATGATGCCACGGCCGGCTGACTCACTCGCTCCCTCACTCTCCAGTCTCCACATGTGAGACCGTGACTGAGCTGCGGCTCCCTCCAATTTAGGCCCCGTTTGCGTGCCCTTAAACCCGGTTTAATCTGTTTTTTTTATCCGGAACAGTATTTTTCTCTCACAAATTCCTCCACCATTCCTCAAAACCATCCAAATTCCTCCAAGCGAAGAGGCCCTTAATCATTTTGATTTCACGGTACGTACGTACAGTGACTCTCAAAGTTCAGAACGACTCGTAACTGCACGTTTCGTGGCTTCAACCGATAACTAAATAAATTAAAGAACGGCCAGGGAGAGGAACCAGCTGGACGGTTCAGAATTCAGACCAAGGGGTAAGAAAAGGTGATCCGACGTGTGTGTATACCACCGCACGCACTCAGCAGTCAGCACGCATCGTGCGCCCTGCACTGTACAGTATACAACACTGTTGCTGCCTTGGGCCTTGGCAGCCAAACAATAAGAACCTACTCCTATTTAGGATGTAGTAGGAATTTTATTGAATCATGCAGGAGTATCATAGGAATCGATTCAGTTTCTTTAGCTCATAGTGTTAATAGAGAACTAATTCTTATCCAATTCCCACCACAATATTTACGGATTTTCTTTTCCGAACGAACAATACAAGATCGTGCCAATTTCATTGACAGAGGAGAGAGTTTTCACATCCCAGCTAACCAGGTTTACGAAGTGCACAGCCACCAAATGCATGGGCCGTGTTTGGCCAGATCCGACCATGGAGAGCCCCCCCAGCCGCCACCCCTACCACTGAGAGTGGCCACGAGGATGGGGATGGGAGAGGGCATCGGGGCTAGGTGAAGACAGGGCCGCCGCAACGGCCTGTACGAGCTCCTAGTGGTACTGTGGATGTCACGCCCACGAGCCCGGCCAAGCCCACACCGTAGAACAAGCAGTGCGTGGATCCGGGGCGGAGGAGCATGGATTTGGCCATCTCCCACACGAATCTGCTCCTTGCCCGCGCTGCTACGCCACCACCGTCCATGGCAACAGACAGCCATGGACAAGTAAGGAGGAAAAGCTAGGAGAGGAGAGGGTGTAGGGTCCCGCCGCCGCCTCATCGCCTCCGCACGGGCACCAGCCGGCAAGCTCGAGTGTAGCAGCAGGGTGGGGATGGGAGGGAGGGGTCGAACTGAAAGGTCCTAATGGCTAGAGGGGAGGTGAATAGTCTATTAAAAATTTCTACAACAACACTTAGCAAATATGTTAGACAATCAAACGGCGAAGCGAGTGTTGCGCTAGCCTACTAAAAGAGCAAGCCACCTACCACAATTTTAGTGACTATGATCACTAAGCACACAATTTGCTAAGTCACTATACTAAGTTAGTGAGCTCTCAAACGCTAACTAAAGAGCCTCACTAACCACTAGACTCTATGCAAGCTAGCTCTCAAAACTAATTACATTAAAGAGCTTAGCTTACACACTAGGAATGTAATACAAGAGAGGATGACAATGATTATACCGACGTGTCAAGGTATGAGCCACTCACAAGATGGAGCCAATCAATCAATCAATCACAAGATAACCAATGAAATCCTCGGACAAGGTGACACAAGATTTTTTATCGAGTTTCACTTGCTTGCCGGCAAGCTAATCCTCGTTGTGGCGATTCACTCACTTAGAGGTTCACGCGCTAATTGGCATCACACGCCAAACCCTCAATAGGGTGCTGCACAACCAACACAAGATGAGGATCACAGAAGCCACGAACAATCCACTAGAGTACCTTTTGGCTCTCCACCGGGGAAAGGTCAAGAACCCCTCACAATCACCATGATTGGAGCCGGAAACAAGCACCTTACTCCGCTCGACGATCCTCGCTGCTCCAAGCCGTCTAGGTGGCGGCAACCACCAAAAAAACAAGCGAATCCCGCAGCGAAACATGAACACCAAGTGCCTCTAGATGCAATCACTGAAGCAATGCACTTGGATTCACTCTCAATCTCATAAAGATGATGAATCAATGATGGAGATGAGTGGGAGGGCTTTGGCTAAGCTCACAAGGTTCCTATGACAATGTAAATGGCTAAGAGAATGAGCTAGAGCCGGCCAAGGGGCTTAAATAGAGGCTCACACGAAATAGAGCAATTGGTCCCCTGCACCTCACTATCAACGGGGTGACCGGACGCGCCGATCAAGATGACTGGACGCGCGGCACCCCAGGGTCTGGTCGTGGATTACCATCCAATTGTCCCCGTTTAAACCACGACCGCTCAATCTCCAACGGTCGAAATTGTCCGCGCGATTACTTAAGTGACGATCGGACGAGCGGTCACAAGGACCGGACTCGCCGATCACGTTAGTTCAATAGAACCACGCGCGCCATCAACACATGACCGGACGCGCTGATCAACTCGGCCTCCCAGTGTCAGGTCATTTCTAGAGAGCTCCCCGAGCGACAAAACATCGACCGGACGCATCAGGTGCACGCGACCGGATGCACCACCGCGTCAGGTCCTAGCTATGCTCGCCAAACCTGCTTACGTCATCTCTCATCAGCACTGACCGGACGCACAAGCGTCGAGTCAGGTCACTTTTTGCCTTGGTGTCCGGTCAAGCACCAGAGAGAAGCCGAGCGTGCCACCAAGTTTTATAATTGACCGTACGCTGCACCTTCGAGTCCGGTCACCACGTGACCTGCGTCCGGTCACTGTTTTTCAGTGAAAATCACCTCGTTCACTTTACGAACTTCTCCACCCTTGCTCAAATGTGCTGACCACCAAGTGTATCACCTTGTGTACGTGTGTTAGCATACTTTCACAAACATTTTCAAGGGTGTTAGCACTCTCTAGAATCTAAATGCATATGCAATGAGTTAGAACATCTAGTGGCGCTTTGATAACCGCATTTCGATATGAGTTTCACCCCTCTTAATAGTACGACTATCAATCCTAAATGTGATCACACTCGCTAAGTGTCTCGATCACCAAACCAAAAAGCTCCTATGGATATCACCTTTGCCTTGAGGTTTTTGTTTTTCTCTTTCTTCTTTTTCAAGTCCAGCACTTGATCATCACCATAGTCACACCATCATCATGATCTTCACCATTGCTCCACCACTTGGAATAGTGCTACATATCTCATAATCACTTTGATAAACTAGGTTAGCACTTAGGGTTTCATCAATTCACCAAAATCAAACTAGAGCTTTCACCAACGACGGTGTTGGTTAGGGCCCGCCCGTGTCGCCCTCGGACGAGATGACGCGGGGGCTGAGTGTTTTTTTATTGTGGCACTATTCGTTAGAAACACGTGCATGGGTGCGTGTGTTGGCTGTCTATAGATGGTCTTAGGCCCCGTTCGGTAGGACTTCTCTCCAGTTCCAGCTTCTCTAGAGAAGCCCTACCAAATAGTTTAGTAGGAGGAGCCGTTTCGAGCCATTTTTCAATGGAAAAAGAGCTGGAGCAGTTCTGGAGAAGCCACAATTTGTGGCTCCTGCAACGACTCTGGCTCCTCCAGAGAAGATCTTGGGGAGGAGCCATCGTAAACAAGACATTAGAGTATAGAAGGCGCTAACGCCATGTAAAGGGTTCCAACTCTTGCAATAAAAAACGCAGAGCTGAGCTCAGTCAAGACGAATGCCTTTTATCCTTGCGAGTCTGAACATGGTTAAATTTCTCACATGCTTTGATCCGATCACCGGGCTCTCACCCTTCGGCTCCTCTCGCCAAACACCAAACCCCATAATTAGCTGGTCTGCGGTCGTAGACTGTTCATATCTTACGTATCCCGCCGTCATGTGTCTTTGTTGGTTAGCAGAATGATGCAAAATTCTGTTGACTCAATTCACATGTGCAAAATATCACAGGCATATATAAATATATATCTATACAATATACAAATTCCTCCTGTATTGTGTCACAGAATTTCTGCCAAGATGTTTTCTTGTGGGTGATCTTGTGTGCCTGCCACCACTTAGCTGCATTCTCCTCTAAGTGCATTGATGCAGCCTGTACCCAGAGATGTGCAGGGATGGAGTAGATTTCAAAATAGTTCAGACACTTGTCTATCCATATCTTGGGATGAGTACCATCAAATTTAGGCATCTTGGGAAGAGGACGGTGAGGAAGGTGATCTGATTTGTGGGGATCAGGTTTGGGCTTGTGATTCTTGGAGAATGTGGTTTTGCTTGGACCCTTGTCCTTCACATAAGCATGGGAGAATGGGTTTTCCTCTTCATCAAAGAGAACTGAATCTAAACCATCACTGTCTGACCTGTCCTCTGCTTCAAACTGTCGGATGGTCAGTTGGGCCACTACCTGACCATTGGCTCTCATTTGTTGCGCTATGAAATTTTGCTCCGCTGTGCATTTGTCCACCTTGGTACTAGTATCCTTGAGCTGTTTCTTCATATCTTGCTGGATTTCACCAATATCATTCATACGAGTGAACAAGAGATCAAACTGATCCATCACCTGATCCCAGCGGGACTTCTCATCGTCCTGACTGTGATTCATCTCATCCAGGAGGATCTGTGTCTGCTTCGAGGGCTTTGGAGGAGCCATTGTGACTGAATTGTGTGAGACCCAAATCCAATTCCTTGGTGAAACAACAGGTTCAGTCAAAAACCTCCCCTATTACGTGTTCCACCTAAACCCAACTTCTAGAGTGAGGCTCGATCAAGGGATATTACATAGAAACGCGATGTTCTCCAACCCAAATCGAAGGACACTCCCCGCTGTTCGCCACCGTACCGACTGAGAACAACCAAACTCTAGAATTTTACGCGAGAACAGATGCCTCGCAACCCTTGTCCATTGTCCAAAGCGTGCTAGATGAAATAAAGGTGAGCAATTGGAGGTATGAGCTCACAGTGGTTCTTCGCCGTCGAACCCTAATTGCCGATGTAGTCCCCCAGTCGAGTTGTTGAAGTTGTAGCCGGAGTCGTGGCCGATGTACCCCATGTTCGGATCCCGTCGCACCGCCACCGTGCGCTCATGCTCGCCGTGAATGTGAGTCCCCCTTCACGCCGCCCCGTGCGCTTTGTGCTTGGTGGATGAGGTTTTGGTAGTGGTGCTGGAGCCGCCGCTGACCCAGTTCAACCAAAGGAAGGACCTACGGGAACTTTCGTCGAACACCACTAGGGTGTGGACGAAGCTCACCTGCCGACCGGACTTACAAACTGTAGATCAAAGCAAACGGTCGCGGAACGTACCGAGGGGAGCTGGGTGCCAAGGAGGTGGTGGTGGTCGCCTGAGCCGCCGCCGGAGTTTGAGGCGAGGGCGGACCGTAGATAACTGGCGACGCAGCACCGAGATGGGGATGGGTGGGTGGGGTTGTGGCCAAGGAAAGACCGCCTTTGATACCACTTGTTACAACCCTTGGCCGCTGGCGGTGAGCCGACGACGTGAGAAGAATGGTGGATCGTCGGAATCGGCCGATAGCAGAGGAACCTCTGGTTCTCTCGCTGTTCTATTCGCTTTAGCAATTGTTCAATATCGTTATTACAAGAAGGGTTCTGAATATAAGGCTCGATGGCCAGATGCCCCATGGGCCCAACACATGTCATACATGGATGAAAAAGGAAATAACTAGAATGCGTCTTCCAGACGGGGTGACGTCTTCTCTCAGGGCGCCATCTTCATGCGGTCATCTACTATCCGCTCTCATACTGACATTATATATATACATCACGTTCATTTCCTTTTGGAACGATGGTCACCAATCCACATTATTCAGTACTCTCTCCGTTCCGAATTATAAGATATTTTGATTTTTTTTAGGTACGTTGCATTTGATATGCACGCAAATACACACTATATCTAGATATATATAGTAAAAACAACATATTTAGAAAAGTCAAAACGTCTTATAATTTAGGACGGATTTAATACTCATCTGTATATGCTGAGATAACAGCAGGTCACATGCATACAACACGAGAAGCGTGTGTGTACATGGCGATATGCCAGTGATGCCGGCCGACTCGCTCGCTCGCTCACTCGACCCGTGACTCTGTGAGACTGACTGAGCGGCTCCCTCCAGTCATTTTCACTTTTTTCAGACATTACAGTGGCATATCGTTTCAAAGTTCAGAGTGACTTGTTTTTTTTTTCTAACTGGGTTTATGCGTCCATTAATCTAATTAACTTAAATAGTAAATCCTAACACTCATGTTAAGAGGTATGTGATTTAATTAATCTCGCATGGGAATGCGAGAGTGACACGTATGTCGTCATGCACTTGACAATTGCATAAATTGTTCTCTTCACGCACCTATCATAGTACAGTGGATACACACATCAGTACCTCAAGTCTGCAAGTACAAATAAAATCGTAAAGATGGTCAGCTGTTGATCTAATAATGTCGCGTGTCACAAACTCGATCGATCTCGTATACCATGCCACTATGGTACAAGAAAGTCCAAAGGTCGAATTGAATTCAAAAAAAGAAAAAAGAAAAAAGTGGACATAACACGTTTCTTTTCTGCGAACAAAAGAAAAAAGGATCTTTGACCTTTTATAAACGTATAAGCATCGTGTATTTTTTTTCCTCATGTTAGGTCACCTTTTACAAAGTAGGATAAAAGATTGGCATATAATCCATATGTTAGATTGTGGTTTTCGTAAAAAAAAAAAACTACTAGAATTTTATATTTTGTGTGTGGATCAATCATGAAACGGCTTCGGTACGTGCCCCTGATTATACATCTTATAATTTAGTAACATTTTGACATCCACAATAAAGTTTTGTACCATCGATGGGCTTGTACTCTAGAAGCATAACATGATTACTTGAAGGAAATTATATGTAAAGGTAAGCGGTTCCTTATTTAACCAAATAAGATACAGTACTATTTTTCTACATTAAAATCTATACAAAATTACAGGCATGTAATAGGGACACACGGATGTGTAAGTGTGTGGTGTATTTTTAGATTTTGTGAGTGGACCAGTCATGGAATGACTTGGATGTCCCTGATTGTACATCTTATACTTTGGTAACATTTTGACATCCACAACAAAGTTTTGTACCATCGATGACCCATAGAGGGATTGTGCTCGAGAAGCAGAACAAGATTACTTGGAGCAAATTGTATATAAGGGTAAGCGGTTTCTATTGCCAAATGAGATACAGTACTAATTCTTCTACAATAAAATATGAAGAAAATTATAGGCATGTAATAGGGACACATGGATGTACGTGTAATTATGTGGTGTATTTTTAGAATTTGTGAGTGGCCATGAAACGACTTAGGTGTCCCTGATTGTACATCTTATACTTGATGGTAACATTTCGACATCTACAACAAGATTTTGTACTATGGATGACCCAAAGAGCTTGCTCCAGAAGCATAACAAGATTACTTGAAGCAAACCATATATAAGGGTAAGCAGTTTCTTTAGCCAAATGAGATATAGTACTAATTCTTCTACACTAAACAAATTATAGGCATGTAATAGGGACACACGGATATGTAAGTGTCTTGCATGCGTGTAGTGATGTGCCTGCATTTGTACACCAACTTATTATAGTCACAAAATAAATGAATAAAATTCATTTTTTTAATGAAACATATGAGAAAATAGACTAAATTAAACTAAACTAGTCATCAACCTATGCTCCCGCATGAGCTTGAACGACAGAAGTTCGTGTTTAATACCTATAGCTTATCAAAATTACTTATTTTTTTGAGCACTCTCTTTATCTTCATTCTTTTTTTTGGGAATCTCTTTATCTTCATATAAATACGCACTTTGCAACCTCTATATAAATATGTACTTTGCAACCTCTATATCCAATTATAAGTGCGTGCATGGGTGTATAGATGGCTTTGAAGTATAGAAGGCCCCCAATGCAAGGTAAAAGGGTTCCAACTCTTGCAACCAAGAACACGCAGAGTGCTTAGGCTCACACATGAAAAATGAATCTTATCCAAGCAAGTTTGAACCTAGTTAAATTTCTCGCGAGCTTTGATATGAGCACCACATAAGTTCTCGCCCTTCGACTCCTCTCACCAAATCTGCACTAGTAGAGAACAGACCTTCGGTTCAGCACATTAGTTTCGGCTAGAATTGGGCCCTTCCCTGGCTAAGTTTCTTGGGTGTTGGAGGACCTTTAGTCTCGGTTGGCAACACCAACCCGGACTAAAGGGTTTATATTAATCTCGGTTGGTGTTATGAACCGGGACTAAAGAGCCTTGACCCTTTAGTCCCGGTTGGTGTTACGAACCCAGACTAAAGGACCCTTTAGTCCCTGTTGGTGCTATCAATCCGGACTAAAGATCCTCCAACGGGTTCGTTTAAAAGGAAAGCATTTTATCTAAAGTCACATGTGTTGTGTAGGTGGGGTGTAATGGTATGCGCGAGGCAATGCATGAGGTCTTAGGTTCAAGTCCCATGAGGCACAGGAGTGGGAGCTATTATTTTTTTATAGTTACGGAGGACCTTTAGTCCCAAATTCCTTGTCCCGATTGGACGACCCGGAATAAAGGCCCTTGCCAACCGGGATTGAAGCCACGTATTCTACTAGTGATGAGCCCCAGGATTCACGGGACTAAAGGCCCTTGCCAACCGGGATTGAAGCCACGTTTTCTACTAGTGCTGAAACCCTAGCATTAGCTGGTCCGCGGGCATTAGACTGTCGACGTATCCCAACAATATATCTTACGTATCACAACAACATGTCTTCGTTGGTTAGCAAAAAAATGTACAAAACCATGTTGACAGGTGCAAAGTATCATTGCATTGCTTCCTTTTTCTAGTGAAATTTCCAAAACCAAGTTCTATATCTTTGAGAGTTGATGCAGCAGGATTAAAGTTTGTGTATAGACACAGAAGAGGTGAATAAAGGGCCAGGGCCATATTCCTTCTCGCCTTATTAGTTCCTTAGACTTAGATTGAGACCTATCAGACTTCCAAGTCTCAACCGACGAACTTTAAAGATGAAACATAAATTTGATAGGGACTTCTAACACCAGATTTAGCTCAAGTTAAAATTTTTTAATTATTGTACAAGTAGTTTTGCACCATCAACTCAAAATGGGAACGGGGTGAACATAGGTATATGTTAAGTTTAGATCTTCTTTGCATTGTCACAAAACAGAGTCACATAGGTGCGCCCTGATCTAAAAAAAAAACATAGTTTGTAAGTATTTGTTAGTTTGGGAAGTATTGGCCGGGCACATGCATGGCCATAGACCACATTGTAGGTAACTCGACGGCTACCTTTTCCTACACCGAGGAGGGAAACATTTTATACTAAAAAATGGACAACACAAGCTGGCTAGAGCGAGGATAACACACGTGACAGGGTTCACATTTCAAAATTCAGAGAAAAGAAACACATGGACATTGCCTAGTATGGAGCAACTACTCTATTAGCATTAGCTAGTTTTGGTGCTCCACCACGCTTCTATCTATTTGAGGACGAATTTGCTGGCCGACGGTTTCATGTTGCCTCTAATTAGGGTTGGCAATAGAAGCTATAAATACGTGCATTTAATCACAGGGTGACTGCTAGCTCTTGCTAGATTCCATTCTTCGCTGCAAATATTCAAAATGTTCCTCAAGATTTTGTTAGAAAATTTAGGGATAGGGCACCTTTGGAAGGAAGATATAGTCTTTTGACTCCATGCATGGATATAGATGTAAGTACCACTCTATCTATATATGCTGTAAGTGATAGACATGCTTTATCATCATTGAAATGTAGCTGCTGGTATCATGGCTTCGTTCTGGCCTTCTGGGTGCTCTTGCCACAAATGATGGTCCAGAAGCTGCTACCCTAAAATCAGTCATGAGAAAGTGCACTAATTACCCACTTGTGTTTGCATTATTCTCCTAGTCTTGAGATTAAGGCTAATAAGCTATCATTATGATTTTTTATGCTAGGATGTCTAAATTAACAAAAGAAATTCCTTCCCATTAGGGTGCCTCTGTGATCAAAATTTAATACTATTTAGCAAACTATCATGCTCTTACGAGTGATTTGATCAGGCACTGTGTTTAGCATCCATTTCCCATTAAATTATTCAGAGTTGCAGAATAAATGCCTTCCGTAGTTTGTTATTAACAAATAAAGCCCTTCCTCGTAGGAAAGCAACTATAGATGGGGGTACACTCCATCCAAACAGCATGAGACACATGTTACTTGCCTTGGCACACGTGTGGGACCCCAGTGCACAGTACGTACACGTGGCACACCCAACGCTTATTACTACTACTAAAATGATAAAAGTTCGTTTCATGATAAATAATGACCTGGACACACACACACAAAGTGAGCCTATACTAATCATTCCCCAGCATGTTAATCTCATGATTAAATTTGGCCACCCCACTGACCACAAAGTCATCCAGGACCAGGGAACTAAACCCCACCAATTGCATTCCAGAATCCAACACCAAGGGGTGGGGGGGGGATATATTCACCTTCCACCAGTTGTTATTTTACGTGAGTGATGAATCTGCCTCTTGTGTTTCTTTTGGAAACTTGGGGTGGAGTGGATTATCTGTAACAGTTTTTAATAAAAGCAGACTTGTTACAGGTTTCAATAAGCAAACAGGAAGACAAGAAACCAGAAATTCATAAAGGTTGAACCGTGAATCGTGTTTTTTTTTTGTTCGAAGTATATATGGAAGCACTTATGTTACTGGTAAGTAACTTGGTTTAATTAAAATCTCATTTATACCAAAAGTTCCTTTGAACCTTGTACTATGCCGTAGTTGTTGCTCGTGTATATCCAGCGAACAGCAAAGCAGTCAAATTATGTTGGTGGTGGGTTATATATGGAATGGCACTTCAATTGACATGGTCCAGTTTGGCACATGCAGAGATGCTATCCTGTTTTTTCCCCCCCCACAAATTAAACAGAAATTGTACCAAATAGCATGATTCTATAGTAATCTATCAGTAAATAGAATCCAAGACTTTTTTCACTTGCGCTTGCAAAAAGGAAATTCTCACAATCACATCCAAATTTCAACCACCACACCTTTTGTCTCCCATCCAACAAACCCTTGCGCCGCGCACAATCATCCATCTTTTCCACTCTTTTTCCTGAAAAATAGACTTGGCCTCATATATTTTTTTAAGACTTGAATGATCATGAAGACTAGATTTTATATATGTCATGATAGATGCACATGTTCTGGATCTATTATCGTAGACATGGATAAAAATTTTAGATTGCATTTATCAGATAAACCACATGTCAGATTAGGATTGAGAAAAAAATGTGAGGACATAAACCAAAGGTTTTTGTTGAACTACCTCACCACAAGGTTAGATGTTTTTTTAGTTTCGTGCACCCTATAATCCATACCTCCAATAGTTGTTTGAAAACACATGCACGATTTCTTGAGAGGGCATTTATCGGTAACAAATTATTAATATATAGGCTTGCTTGTTTTTTCTAATTTTCTATTTGTGTTTTCCTTTAAAAATCAAAAGCCTAAATTTCTCAGACATCACATTCTAAGAGGTAAGAACATATCCCTTTTGAAAACTTAGGTGGAGTGGATTCTCTTACAGATTCTAGAGCATAGTTGTTAATATGTTAGTCCAAGTGTAGTTTCGTTTGTGTTCCGATGGAGATTCCACTTCAAGAAACAACCGACATGAAACTAGAAATTCACAAAGGTGAAACTGAGAATCAAGCTTTTTTTCTTTCTTATCTCTTTGTATGGAACACCTATTTTATCTTAATGAGAGTAAAAAAACTTATTTAGTGCCATGTAACTCCATGTTTTATGCGTTTAAATCTGAGCCTTGATTTTTTTGTAGTTGTCATGTATTAAGCCAACAACGCAGCACTACAGGTTATGTTATTAATTTGTCTCTTGTCGCACTGGAGTATTGTGTGAATCAAACTCTAGTGGTCGACTGACATCCACTCTTATCGGACATAGTCCAGTTAGGCACATGTTATTTCCTAGTTTTTATGTATCAAACAATAGGATTCTGTAGCAGATTATCAATAAATCGAATCCAAGGCTTTTCATCGGCGTTCCAAAAAGAAGATCCCGCCAATCACATAGAAATTAACCATCACTCCTTTATGTCCCAATCAAACACCTACGCCAGCGCACACTCTCTTTTCCGCCCCTCCCAGTAAAATAGGCACATTTTTTTATGCTAGGATGTATAATAGAATATAGTTATTATTAGTTAATAGAATTTTGAGTAATTAACATCCCATTATATTAGCTAACCGATATTGCTAATGTTCTATTTGTGTTTTCCTTTAAAATCAAAAGCCTAACTTTCTTAAACATCACATTCTAAGAGGTATGAACATATCCTTTTTGAAAACTTGGGTGGAGTGGATTCTCTTACAGATTCTAGAGCAGAGTTGTTAACACTTTAGCCCATTGTAGTTTCTTGTCTTTCGGTGGATATTCCAATCAACAAATGGCCGACACAAAACCAGAAATTCACGAGGTGAGACTGAGAATCAAATTTTTTCTTTCATATCTCTATGTATGGAAACACGTATTTTATCTTATTTTTTTTTTCTAGAACATGACTTCATGTGCATATTTTATCTTAATGAAAAAAGAAACACTTTTTTTATTGAAATGTAAAGGTTTTATGGGTTTAAAATTTGAGTCTTGCATTTTGTTGTTGCAATACAGATGATGATGTTTGTTGGTCTCTTGTTATATTGGAGTATATAGAGTTGTATGTAGGAATCAAACTCTAGTGGTCGAGTGATGTCCATCCTTACTGGACACGGTCTAATTTGACACATGTTATTTCTCGTTTTTTCACAGGTCAAGCGGCCAGATTCTACAACAGTAGATTGTCGATAAACAGAATCCAAGACTTTTCATTGGCTCTTCCAAAAAGCAGATTCCGACAATCACACAAAAATTAACCACCACCGCTTTATCTCCCAACCAAACACCCGTGCCGGTGCCGTGCACACTCCCTCTTTTCTGCCCCTCCTTGTAAAAATAGCCCTAGTCCCAGAATTTTTTTTCTAGTGCAAAAAAGTCCTGAATTGCCACGGAGCAATTCTCGTTTGATTACTTTAAGAACAACTACAACAACTGGTCACATCCTTCAAAAACTCTTCCCCTCCCCTGCATCTGCATCGGGTCGGAGGAAGAGAGGAGGCGGCCATCACCATGTTATTCGTCCTGCCCTACCACTGCCATCATACCATCAGTACCAGCAGTCTCCCTCTCGCCTAATGGCCGGAACACGATGTCCTCCTCCGAGAAGCACTCGCTTCTTCTACTGCTGCTGCTTCTGCTGGCCAGAGGACCGTGCCCCATGCCCCCATCCTATGCATGCTCCCGGCACCTCAAGGTCAGCCGGTCAGGGCTGCGCCGCTTTGCATGCCCCCGCCGCGACGGCCTCCCCTACGCTGAAGAAGAGGCGGTCCGACCCGAAGGTCTCCCCCACCGCCGAGTTGAAAATCCTCTCCGCCACCGACCCCAACGGGTTGGCAAGCACCAGCTGCACGCATGCGGCAAAATTCAGTCATTTCATTTGGCAATCCAAATCGATGAACAGGTATATATGTAGCAACATCAGCCAGCAGCTGTATATGCATGTGTACCTCGATGTGTCTTTTGTCCAGGACTTTCTTCAGCTCCGACAGCGCGTCCAGACCGCTCGTGTCGATCGCCGTGACGGCTGCAAGAATCGAACAAGATTCGATCACATGATGACATGAAGCGAGTAAACTTAATGTAACTAAAGTTCCATGGCGCTAGCTAGCGAGCTAGCTCACCGCTCATGTCGAGGACGACGCATCGGATGGAGGGGAGGTTGGACTTGAGCGCGCGCTCCTCCTCGTCGCGGAGGTACCGCAAGACCCGCTCCACCAGGTACATGGAGTTGGCGAAGTAGATCGCCGACTCGACGCCGACGACGAGGAACGCCGGCACGCGGACGGCCTCCCGGTACTGCGCCACGCTGCGGTAGCTCTGCGTGCCGGGGACCAGCCCTTCCACGACCAGGTTCGGCCGCGTCACCTGCAGCAGGATCTTGAACAGCGAGATGCCGACGGCGACGGCGAGGCCCATCTGTACGGACACCAGGAGCACGCCAAGGAAGGCCGACACGCACGCCAGGAAGTCCAGCTTGTCCACCTTCCACAGCTTGGCGGCGCCGCGCACGTCGATCAGCCCTATCACCGCCGTGATGATGATCGCCGACAGGATCACGTTCGGGGTGTAGTGGAACAGCGGCATCAGGAACAGCAGCGTCACCAGCACCATCGCCGCCATCACGATGTTGGACACTGCCGTCTTGCAGCCCGCGCTGTAGCTCACCGCCGACCGGGAGAAGGAGCCCGTCGTCACGTAGCAGGAGGTGCAGGAGCCGGCCATGTTCATGATCCCGATCGCCATCATCTCCTTGTTCCCGTCAACCTGGTAGTTGTTGATGGATGCGAAGGTCCTGCCCACTGCAATCCCTTCCTGCATTTTTTTTTTCATTTTATTTTCGAAATAACAAATCTCCTTCAGCTAGCTGGGTCAAAATCTAAACTTTCATGCATTTTGAAATCAAAATCACAAATTCACATCGCTGCAGTGCAGTTTCATGGAAATTTGTCTTACAGTTAAGGACAATATGCCTGTCATGATCCCTGTTTTGATCGCCAGCGCCACGTAGTAGCCGCTGAAGGTGAGCATGTTCGCTGAAGGAGGGTTCACTCCCCTGGGGAGGATGCCAATCTGTGTTTTTGCAGAAAGTGAAACAATATTTTAAGAAGAAGATATTTACAGATGAAGCAACGAATAATGATTTGTTTTTGTTTCTTAGATTTGAGGTCCGAAGGGAACTGATTCAGATTGGCTATACTGAAGATACTTACAACACTGATGGTGGGGGATTTCCAGATGTAGGAGAGGATGGTGGAGATGATAACTGACGCCAGGGGAGCACCTGCTGCTACCAAGAAAAGCTTTGGATTCCTTTTGCTCTGAAAAAAATATACAGTGAACAAAATTAGCGGTTGATAAGTTTGTCTATCATTCATTCATTGCTTTTATAATCTCAAACAAGACAAAATAGATAGATTTGTGTACTGTAAATTACTAGTAGATACAAGAACTTTAGGAGTATAAATAAATAAAATTATGTAAAAAGCTGTTGATTTTGGAGGCACTGATTTTTGAAGATTTCTCAGGCATGGCCCCAGCAGAGTGGAATTCTCAGACTGACACTTTTTTTAAGCATATCATACCAAGTGACAAGGAGCAGCGTCCTTCTTAAGCAATTTTATCTGCAGCTAGCTAAAGAGTGATGAAACTATAGCCACTTGTCATGAGTGATGCCGAATCATTTACAGTCTCAACTCTTATGGAAGTGCTTGTTAATCCTTTTCTGGAGATATTGGTGACATATCATGCACAGATGGCCATGGCCAACTTGCTGCATATTAGCAGGTGACACATCAGAAGCCAAATCAGACGCATTCTCCCCAAAAAGGGCATTGGGCGAGGTTCCACTGGTGCATTGTCAGAATAGATTCTAAAGCCACAAGCACACGTCTTACTCTATCTGATCCATGTGGTTTAGCCATGTGAATGCTTGCTAACATTCTATCTACACACACAATTGGTACTTGCAAGTTCACACCAGACTATATATATTCAAGCAAAGATTTTTTTCTCGATCGGGCATATTGCCCGTTTTTCATTAAGAGGCTATTCAAGCAAAGTGCTGCTTCAAAATACATGTGTGCGCTTCAGGCCTTCAGCAATATATGCTTTGTTCTTGTTTACTTAAAGAAAACAGTGGTGCTTTTCATTTTAAAATAAAAAGAAAAGAAAATGATGCTTTAAACTATCCCCAATTCATAAATACACAACCTTAAAGAGGAAACACTTTTTGGCACCATGTTTCAGTCCATTGATAGCTAGCTTGGAAGATTAGGCCTGGGTGAGGACAACTTTTCTTGGCATACCAACTGTTTAGTCGAGTCAAGTAACTCTGAACCATTTTTCTTTAAGTAACTGCATAGAGGACAACTAGCTTGGATAACTAACTGAAACCGTTCAAAAGATCCTAAGGGAACTAGGCCATGCTGATTTTTGTTATAGAAAATACTTCTTTTGCTGCGACAATGTGTTGAACTTAGGGATTCTATTTGCAATAAGGTAAATGGATTGAAAGGAGTTCCTTTTATTTTTGGGTGGGGGTGGGGGTGTGAGGAGATGTGAACAGTACTAGGTCCCAAGAAGCAGGAGCTGGCTCTTAATTAATTACCCCCATGAATTATTGGACATTTCTTAAACTATATATGCAGTGGAGTCAAAAATTCCTTGTTAGTGGTGGGCACCATTGGGTCCCTCCATGAACTCAGGGTTTGAATCACCACCTTCCCTTTTTGCAGCCCCATCATCTTTCCTAGAAGCTAAGCTAAGCTACCTGTCCATCCAAACGCCATGGTCAGAAAAATCGTAGAGAATTTTGCCGACTGATGATTAACCAATCAATCTAACTGCATCAGGCCTTTAGCAATTCTTTTTAATTTAATGAAGAAAAGAAAAGTGACAGAGATCAGATTTTACCCGGTTTAGTTTACACCGGTCGGTGTCGCGGGAGAAATGCGAAACCACTTGTACAAACGGTCCGTGTCACATTTTGTATGTGCGGCTACTGTTACTCTAGCTAGCTTAGTTGTTTAATCTTAGCAATTTCATCTTTGCCTTTGTTCTTTGATGAGGATTGTGATAACTAATCATATGGAAATGGAATCCGGTACATGGTTCCGAAGAAATATACATGGTAAAGGCGAAGAATGAATACTCATACTCAAATGATTAGAGAGCTTACGATTTGGCGTGTGAGGAGGAGGATGGCGAGGAAGGCGGTGCCCATGACGATCGTCTGCCATTTCCACTGCATCCATCGTCGTCGTCACGAGCAATTGTGAGAACGAGGATGATTTGTTGCGTAGCTGGTCAATTTTATACCAGACGCAGACAGTCTTGCTGCTCTGTCATTGCCGGCCGGCCGGATCACGATCGGCAGGCGACGACAGAGCAGTCGAACAGAGCAGGAGCACGTACCTCGTCGTGGCGGTTGACGACGGAGCGCATGACGTCGACGAAGCCCATGTGGGAGGTGAAGTGGACGATGCCGAGCAGGCTCTTGAGCTGCTGCAGCGACACGATGACGGCGGCGCCGCCCATGAAGCCCGTCAGCGTCGGCTTGGACAGGAAGTCGACGATGAAGCCCAGCCTGCGATGCCAATGCATGGACGGAAGCGCATGCGTGATGAGCTGCTCTGCCGCGCCCGGCCGATCGAGATCTCCGGCGGCTAGCGCCAGTCAATGGAACAGTGTTAGTGCAGAATGGCACCTGAGGAATCCCAGGGACGCCTGTAAGGCGCCGGCGAAGAAGGTGGCGGTGAAGGCCAGCTGCAGGTACAGGATGGGCTGCTCGTCCGGAGACACGGCCTCCCGGAGCATGGACCCCATCACCAGCGACGCGACGGAGACCGGCCCCACCGCCAGGTCCCGCGAGCTCCCCAGCAGCGAGTAGATGAGCGGCGGCACGAAGCTGGAATCTGCTTGCAATTGCATGCATGCACCAAATCGGTGCCCAACAAGGTTATTACTGGAGTTGCAGATTCATTCATCAAGACAACCTGCTGCAGAGATTGAGATTTCTCCTACGAATTTGCAGGCAGGAGCAGGAGCAGGAAGAAACTCACATAGGCCAATGATCGGCGGCAGGTTGGCGAGCTTGGCGTAGCTGATTCCCTGCACGGCGACGGCAACCGTGTTAGAGATAGTTATTGCGTTCTGGGCCGTGCCATAAAAAACCGTGCCAAAAGTAGCTAGGAAATGAATGAAGGCGAGGGAGGGAGGGGAGGAGAAGCAGGGGAAAGCAGAGCACGTGCCTGCGGGATGGCGAGGCTGGCAATGGTGAGGCCGGCGATGAGGTCGGAGCGGAGGAGACTGGGGCTGTAGGCGGACCCCCACTGGAAGACGGGGAAGAAGTACTGCAGCGCCAGCACCAGGCGCCGCGCCGCCGACTGGTTCTTGAACTGGTGCAGCGGGTCGTCGGGGAAGAACACCTCGGCGAGGCGTTGCCGCAGCGCCTTCGCCGTCGTCCGCCGCTCCGGCACCGACACCTTGTGCAGCTCCAGCACCGACGCCGACGCGGTGCCCTGCCACGTCACGGGCGCGGCGGGATGAGCCGGCGCCGGCGACGACGACGCCGGAGGTGGCGCTGCCGCCGCCGCCGCCGCCGCCGCCGCCGCCGAGGCAGCGGGCGGCGGCGCCTCGACGTCGTACGACAGGCTGTCCACCTTGTTGTTCACGACCATGCTGGTTGGCTGCTGGTCAATCGCTGCTAGCTGGTCGATGGCGTGCGTGGTCCCCGTCGGTTATCGCCGGCAAGGGCGGGCGGCGACCGACGCGCGCGCGCGTGGCGGTCGGCCTTGTCGATTTGGGCTTTTAATTCGTGCCCTCGCTTCCGTGCTGCAACGGCAGGGGAGTGAAGAGAGAGGGAGGAAGGTGTTTTGTTGTTGGCTTGCTGGATGGATTCTTGCGGAGAAGGAGGAGGCCGCGGCACCTTTTATAGGGAGGGAGCCGGGAGCGAGAGGCCGGAGGCACATGGATGCATGGTGTTTAATGGACTACTGTGGATTAACTTGGTGGATTTGTTTCGTCTCTTAATTCTAGGGAGTGTTTAGTTATCTGTCGACAGATTTATGTGGCCAAATCTATCAGATTTTTTTATAAATATGATACAGTAGACAGTTATATCATAAATCATAAAGCACGATCAGACGTATAGAAATCTGTCAGATTTAGTACCAAACAAATATGTCAATAGATAAATAGCAAAAGTCTTCTTGTTAATCGATATAGATGGTACTGTATAAGCCAAGTAGGTTGTGATGGGCTGACTCCACTTTTGAAGATGTTTGGTCTAGAGACTCAAGATGCGGGTTTAAACGGTTACTCAAAATCGAGCGGACCGAACCAACCCACTTCGGGCTGCACGGGCCATCGTGTTCACATGTGTAGGCCGACCCAATGGCCATTTGCGCATGCAAGCTAGTATGAGGGTGGCAGGCGCAGGTGATTCGCAATGCTCGAGTTGAGGAGGGCGTATGTAAGCAAGCGAGTTGGAGCGTAGGGCATCAACAGACTAGGTGAGCTAGAGCGTGGGTGGCAGTGTTATAGATTAAGATGTCGGAAAGGAGAAGAAAGCGTAGATGACATGTGAGCCTCATTTGCCGGTACCTCATTCCATCATCTGTTTACCCGTAACCAAACAAAAAGTAAGAAAAGCTACAATCCTCAATCAAAATAACGATGGGTCAACCCTATTAGAAGAAGAAACTAAGTTTGACCAACCCATTCCATATAGGCCCCGTTCGCTTGTCTTATGAGCCATACTTTTTCATTGAACGAACAGTGTTTTTCTCTCACAACAAATCAACCAACGGTACTTTTCAGCCTAGCTTATCAGTCAAACGAACAGGGCCTATAGTCCCGAAACCAAACATGCTAAGATTTCTTAGGTACTTTCTTAGTTTTCACTATTTGTCCATAGATCAATTGTCCACATTCATAAGGGAGGCATTAATAAGAAATAAAAAACAATTGAGGGTATATCCTCATTAAATAAAACATTAATTAATTAAGGAACAAAGAGTGGATGACGGGTCTGTTCGCTTGAACTTATCAGCCGGCTTATCAGATAGAATATACAGTATTTTTCTCTCACAACAAATCAGCCTAGGCCGGCTTACAACAACTATACTCTTTGACTTCTTTGGTGGTCAAATATTTTAAAATAGATTCTCCTGAGGCCTTGGACAAGCATGGTTAAACAAGAGAGCAAGGGTAATCGTGTCCTCTTCAATCTAACCCTAAGATGACTATCATTTTACCTTTCTCTTTTTCTTAATGCTAATTTTATTTCCTCCCTTCGCTTAAATCCTTTTTTTTCTAAACAAATGAATCGCCTAAGATTAGTAAAAAAAAAAAAATCAAACTATCTACAGTGGCGCGCGCACACGCTCTCTACCGGTAACTTGTCCATTTGGCACAACGACAACAAAACAATACCGCTTAAGTTCAGTGGTCAACTCCCTCACAAATAACAAGTTCATCCGTCAACTATCAAAGATAGAATCAGTAGTTGACTGTACGCTGCATTTATCACTAACTGTGGTAGGTAGGTCTAATGAGTATTAGGCCTACCTGAATAACAAAGGCAGATATAAATTGATTGCAGATGATCTCGTTCCAGCAAGAACTGGTTCATTATGCTTCTCCCGCTTCTATATAGATATGGAAGAGCCCTCCTAATATATTCATATTTTGTTCGTCTGTTGCTCCTTGAAACCACACATGGCATGACCATAAAATTCAGAGTTTTTTTCCTTGAATTACAGTACAAATAGATACAGATGTTCACATACATATATTACTAACAACGGTATTCCTAGCGTCCATCCGGACGCAGTTCCCGCGCGCGCCTGACGAATACAACTCCAATTAACCACGCGTCCATCCTACTCCGGAGGCAGCGTTCGTCCATCCTGGAGCTCCCGCGCCCGTGCCCTGACGGACGTAGCTCCCTTGCCAGCTCCCCATCCCGGCCGATCCGCTGCGGCATCCCGTCCCCAGAGCTACTGTCTTCCCGGCCTTCATCTTCGCCACATCAGGAAGCCACATCAGCTGGACCACCGAGGGCTTAGGCTTCCTCCACACGTATATCCAGATCTACTTTTGCAACACTCAGACGAAATAATTACAACATACCACGGAAACAGATAAAACATTCGGAACATATACTTGCAACATAGCTATTTGCAACATTCAGGTAAAACATTTGCAACATACGTTCTGAAATAGATGAAACACTTGAAATATGCTCTTGAAATATGCTCTTGAAACATGCGTGTATAACCAAAGCAACATATGCAACATCCAGATCTATTTTTACAACATTCAAATGAAATACTTGCAACATAGGTCTGAAAAACATCTGAAACATTTGAAACATACGCTTGAACATGCATGTATAGCCATAGCAACATATGCAACATCAAGATGAAACACTTGAAACATACGTCTAAAACAACTGAAACACTTGAAACATAGCCTTGCAACATGTCCGAAAACGCCTAGAACATTTGAAACACAGCGTCACCGGTGGCCACAACCTACCTAGCGAGAAACTGCGGTGGCACATGCGTCCCCTTCCTGCCGACAGCGCGAGGTGGATGGGGACGCAGGCGCATGCCACTCCAGGCATTGCGCAGCCCTCCCCTTGCGCGATGGGTAAGGTGGATGAAGGCGCGGCACGTGATGGTGGCACGGCGCTGGGCACGGAGCAGTGCAGGATGGGGCTGCGCCGCCGCACTGGAGAAGGTTGCGGTGGGCGGAGGCGCCGCCCGTGGCGAGCAACCCCTGCGATGGAGAAGATGAGCGGCACTAGTTTTTTTTTGGAGGAGCCGTTAAGGACTGAAGCTGAAAGCGGAGCGGAATGGGACGAGTGGCGTCGCGGGCAGGAGCGAGCCGTGGGGAAAGACAACAGCAAGGAGGTTGTGTGGGTGCGCCGCGTCTGGATAAGGACGGACGCTCGTGTCAGAGTATTATCCTACTAACAAGTAAATTTACACGAGACTATACCCTGTCTATTTTGTTAGACATAAAAACATGCCATGATTGATAAATCGTAGCCTTACCATTGTGGAATTCCTGACGATTGTTGGTCGGCTTCTTTTTATTTTCCCAATTCGAATCTACGTAACAGTAGACAGTAGTAAAATGTAAAAAAAAACATCTCTCTGCTCTACTAGCAGTGAATCTGTCTCGAATCCAGTGCCACCCCTAGTTAGTAAAAAAAGAAGCAGCAGATTCACCACTCATGTAAAAAGAAAGGAAGAAACTCCTGGTGGAAGGTGAATACCTTTTGGTATTTGGCTCTTTGATGGATGCTGGATGATGGAACGGCTGCCCGCAATTGGTGGGGTAAGTTCGCTGCATCACTTTGTGCTCATATGCTCAGTGGGGTGCCCAATTTTAACGGTCGTGTATATCCATCCGGTGACCATGATTAACTTTGATTCGTCACAAAAAAAAAACCATGATTAACTTTTTTTCTGTGACTGTGACCATGAGTAGCTATGAGCGCAGCTTTTTGTTTAGTGAGAAAGCATGCAGTAGGGGAATGATAGATTCCAGGGCGGCGTGTCCGTGTGCCACGTGTGAATTGGTGGGCCCACATTTGTGGCGACTGGCGAGGCAAGTAACATGTGTAGGCTTTAGGAGTTAGGAATAGGAATGATGTTTGGAGCACACCCATGCTTGACCCATACATGATTACTTTGGGAAAGGGTTGTGTTATTTTAACTAAAAAGAAGCAAATGAAGGCATTCATTCCTTATCTCCAAATATGATGCTAAAATATTGGCAGATGGATTATATTTACTCAAGATAGCTTGATATCTACTTGTTGTGCTGATTAATCAGGAGATCATTTGTTTAGTAATCTATTATCAATCGATCCATTTAACTTATTTGGCAGTGGGAAAAATCCTCAAACCTGGATATGACATTGATGTGTCCATGACATGAGTGAAATTGCAGTGACGACGTGTTAAGGATTATGCCTATTGGTTGCTTTGCTAGCATTATTATTGGAGTCGAAGGTATATATGGCACAAATGTTTTTATATACAGTAACGAGTAAGATTATCTTAAGTAGAATCTATGGCAGCGGAATGCAAAGCTATCACTATAAACTTAAGCTGAACATGCCACACCACACCAGTGGAGAGTCGTAATTGTTTGTTACTTTGTTCGGTGCAATGCTACTTACTACACTTTCACATTTTTGGAGAAATGTTGAGCTAGCTAGTACCTTCTGAACCGTCAGTTGTGACATGAGCACCAAGAGCCATTGATACCAACTGCTAACATTTCAATGACAAGGCACATCTATAGCACTTCCACTTACCGCATGGAGTGGAACTTCCAATTATCCATCCTTGGAGTCAATAGCCTATATACCTTCAATTCCTTTCAAAGGTGACCCCTATGTACCTACTGTCCTACATTTTCTTGCAAACGTTTGAGGAACATTTTGAATGAAGGTAAGGAAAGATGCATGGCCACCTTAGTGGATGACCATGTGAAATGCATACACATATATAGCGCCTATCGTTGGGTTGGCAGGCCTAATCGGGGTGATCGAGGATGTGATATTAGAGGCCAATTTGGCAACATGAAACTGTCGGCCAGCAAATGTATTGACCCGGGTTGTAGACTTGCTGCATCCGGACACGGGGAGATGGGATGAAGACCTGGTGCGTGATGTATTCTGGGAGGAGGACGTGCGATATATATTAGCAACACCAACCAATCCAGACCATGAGGATGTTTTAGCTTGGCATTTTGACAATAAAGGGCAGTTTTCGGTGAAGTATGCCTATCATGTCTTGGATGATGAGAAGAACCGGGAGAAAACTCGACAGCGAGGAGAGGGGGGGTAGCAGCGGCAATTCTAGGAACCAGAGAAATGCCATTTGGCACAAAATTTGGAAACTTCCATGCCAGCCCAAAGTGCGACATTTCCTTTGGAGACTAGCGCGGAATAGCCTTGCACTAAAGATGAATATCCAAAGAAGGGGTGTGAAACTCGACACAAGATGTCCAGTGTGCCATCGATTGGATGAAGATGGAGGGCACTGTTTTCTAAAATGCAAGCTGGTGAGACGATGTTGATCTTGCCTTTCACTTGAGCCGGCTCGTCAACAGCTACTACTCAAGCAATCGGCATGGGAGGTGGTGACTGAAATATTGGCTCTGAAGGAAGAAGTCCGAATCAAAACTGTGTGTAGCACCCGATTTTAAGAACAAAACCAGATACACACCATATGTGAGCCTAAGAAGTCAAATCTTACGTATAGCTACAAATAAGGGTAATATCAATAGACAATGCTCAATATATAACGTACTTAGTATAAAGAATATAACCTTAGACAACAAACAACGGAAAGACAACTCCGATCTTTGGGTGAAGACTCTAATTCTACAGGGACAACTGACTGGTTGATCACAAGCCTAATTCCTCCAAACTCTAGCAATCTGGTATCCATCCGGGATTTTTTCAAAGATTTAAAAGTAAAGCAAGCATAAGTACATGTCGTACTCAACAAATATAACATGGGGTTCATGAGGCTCAAAAGGCTGACACTGGTTTAACTGCAATTAGCTTTTAATGAGTCATGATTTTAGCAATTGAGTAGCAACAAGTTTATCATCAGCCCATAAACACATGATTAAGTAAACATGAATAACGAATAGCATAAACGGTAATCATTAGTGAACATCTTTATCATCAGTATCATCTGTGTTCATCATCATTAACCATTAGTGATCATCTATTCCGTAAATGTTCCAAGGCCACTCGTGACCGTGAGCACGGCTGATATACCAGTTTTACACTCTGCAGAGGTACACACTTTCACTGTGAGTCGTGATTTACCCTTTCGCCCGAGGTGATCAGCCTCTTGACCCATTACCAAGGAAGGTCGGCAGGGTTCACTATGAAGCCTTTCAAAGGTTCATCTAACAAGTTAGGGCAGCTAGGTTTTTATGGCCTGCGAATGTAGAGCTCCCCTTCCGACAGGCATAATAACACGCAGCCTATACACTGACGGACAGAGGCCGCACTATATCCAACCCAGAACATACCCCTCTTGCGCCATAAAGGTAACCTCTAACAAGCTAGAAAAGGTCCTCATACTGAGCTAAAGCCAAAGCCATATAGCCATCACAGCTGTACTGTAAGTCCTGGATGATCACTTACAGATAAGTCCTTAGGGATAGGAATCTAGAGCACCATAAAAACAGCCCAATGCTCTAGCCCTCTTGTTCCATGTTGCTAAAAAGCATCTTTTAATGTTTATTGCATATTCCATTAGTCAAGTTACAAGATCATGGTTGTAGTTGAGCACTAGCATCATACTACCTAATGCAATAACCCAAAGATGTCAAGGCACAAGGTACAAAGTACTAGGAAAATCTTAGTGGTAGTCAAGGTAGACACATGCAGTATGAATTAAATGATTAAAGGTGTATAGGACAACAAGAAAGATCCCATGCTATATTTGCCTTTTACACTTGATCGGACTTCCTCATAATTTGCTTCGGGTTATCACCTTCTGATCTTCAGCGCTCACAAACGGTTCTCGTTCTACTCGTAGCAAGCACCACGTATAGGCAAACATACAAGCAACAAATAAAAGCAACTAAGAACAATTCACCACACGAGAGAAAACAACATACTAAAAGAGAGCTAGATACTATGGTCGAGAAAACACAAGAAACACCGATAACGAAACTACGGTACAAAAGAAACGACTACCGGAGTTCTATATTATAAAAGAAAAGCCTAAATGCTTGATTTATTTTAATTAAACAAAGTTATGAAGAAGTTGTTAGTTCAGATTAGACTGATCATAATTTAGTTTAGAAATGGAGTTTAAGCTAGTCATATTTTATTTACAAATATCCCGATATCATTTATGTCAATTAAACTTTAACTTGCAAAAGCAAAATAACATATGAGAGCATCTATACGAGTCTATTATATGTAGCGTGTTTAAACAAAGTAAATTATAATTTAAAAGCATATTAACTAGTCACATTAATATTTATGTATAAAATTCCAAAAATAAAACCTATATTGATTTTAATTATAAAACTAGTTTAATTGAGCATTAATAAAATTAATATCTAATTATGAACATATAGACATGTGACATGATAAGCGCCGCTGATAGGTCGTAGATCACAGTGATTTGAAACTAACGCGGCAAAGGAACTGAAACTTATCTAAAATAGATAAGATGTGAAGGACAAGTGCACGTAGGGTTGCCTTGCTTTGCACTTCTACATTGCATGGCAAGCCGTGTTCTCTAGACGATGAATATGCAAAAAGTATAGGTGGGCAGAGATACGTACAGATGCGTGCATATGCACTTGATGCATTTACTGCACAAACCTTGCACGTTGTACAGAAGGCGTGTCTTGATTACCTCCCTGGCAGTGAAGAAACGTGCAGGAGCTGCTTGCTATGGCGAGGATAGAGGCATGAGGCTAGCTTGCTTGGGAAGAGGGGCAGCAGCTGGCAAGGACGCTGGTTCCCTGAGATGGATGGCCGGCGTGCATAGCAAGCAACGACGACATGCAGAAGCTGATTTCCGGAGGCAGATGTACGTGCGGCAGACGAAACAATGGTGACCGTTCTGGTTGGAGGCCGGTCGGACTCCACGCCGGCAACGAACTCGATCGGGTGCCAAGGAGATGAGAACGATAGCTTGACGGTGCTTCTTCTCGACATGGTTTTCTCAGGCTTGGGTTAGGGCGTTGCTGCAGCACGGTTCACGGTCAGCAACGAGAGAACACGGAGGCAAACATGAATACAGGGCCGAACAGCAATATAGGATCACTTTGAGCAGGACTAGCCTCACCTCGCCAGCAAAGAACGGCAGCGGCTCTGTCAGGGGCAGGGCTCGACTTGTTGCATGAAAGAGAGGATGGCCGGGCTAGGCAGCGCGGTGGCGACGACGACGGCGAGAGAAGGATGAGAAAAAAAAAATCAAATTTACTACACGAGAGATTTCTCAAACTAGGGGCTCCCTTTACGGTAGTTTTGGTGTGCTTTGCCCAAGGGATTGGTAGATATATATAGGGAGGAAAACTCCACACCTCCACGTCAACTAGCGATATGGTATTGACGTTGCACCATCCAACTGCACTAATGTGCCTAAATAAACATTAAAGCACATTAGTAAATAAAGACATGTGCCTTTAGGATTTATTAGGATTATTGCACATGGACTTTGAGCGTCGGGAAAATCGAGAGATTTATTATTTTCGGAAATAATTAATTTCGTGGATAAAATAATTTTAGAAAAGTCCAGAATTAATATTTAAGCCACAAAAAATACTCTGAGACCTCCGAAAATTTAGGAAAATTTCTCAGAGACACTTTGGAACATGATGAACCCAAATAAAGTATTTGGAGCTCATAAAAAGATTGTTGGGAACTTGGAACATAAAGATTAAGGTAAAGGAGGTAGGAATTAAATTTCAGAAAGAAGCTGGAAAATTCCTAAAGATAGATATTCGTCTCCTAAACATATAAAAAACATACATTTTGCGCATAGAAACACGAGGTGCGACCGGCATGAATGCAACAAACACGTTTCTACCTTATGATAAATTTTAAATTAATGAAAATTTTTATTTTCCTATGTTTTCATGTGCACAAAAATTCACAAATAAATCATTTTAACTCTATTTTCAAAAATTCAAAATTTGGAGTGTTACACTGTGCTACTTCTCTGGAAGTGGTGGAGTGTGAGAAATAAAATTAACAAAGGAGAGAAGGGCCAGACTGGGGAGGAAGTTGCTGCTGATGTGCTAAACCTGATGTGCGATCGGAGGAAGTCGGAGATGAAGAAGCCGGCCCAGGAGGTGACAGGGAGTGCTGGTTGGAAAGCTCCACCGCCTGGACAGCTCAAGATCAATTCGGGTGGATCATGTATCCAGGAGACGATGCAAGGGAGCTGGGGCTTCATTGTCCGTGACCATGAGGGCGACGGGGTGCTTGCAGGAGCTGGTCGCCTAGGATCAATCCCGGACGCGATGACAACTGAGGCAGCAGCATGTGCTCAGGCATTGCAAGCGGCTGCAGATTATGGTATATCGCACGTACAAGTGGAGGTGGACTCAATAGCTCTTCAACAAGCTCTCCAATCATCCTCCATGGATCTTGCCACTTGTGGAATGTTGCTCAGTGACACTCGTTCTTTGCTTTGTGAGCATTTTGTATGCAGTAAAATTCTCTCTATTCCTAGAGCTTGTAATGGATTAGCGCATAACCTAGCCAAGCTTGCTATGAGTTGGGACCCGGGCAATTGCCATGTTTGGGCAAGCCCCCTCCCAGAATTTGTAAAGACTTTGATTGCACTTTGATGGTGTGGAGCTTATGTTTTCAATGACAGGGCCGTAGAGCCAAGTTATGAATAAAAAAAGATACAAGCTAAGAGTGGAGCACCAAAACTAGCAAATTAATGCTAATAGACTGGTAGGCATTCTCCATGCATGATGTGTTCTTTGCTTGCTCAAATTCATCTTGTGCTTTATATCACCGATCATGTTCTAGACAGCTTGTGGTTGCCTTCTCAATTTGGGCCGGGGTTCTAGCTAGATAGGTGTATGAGAAATAAGGTGTAGGAAAAAAAGGAGCTGTCGAGTCACCCACAATGAGGTTGATAGCCACATATATGTTCCGGCCAATAACCAAAACAAACTAGATAGGTACATACAAGGTGAAACGCATACATGTATCTTTGCTATGTACGGTTGATGTCGTCCGTGGATGTGTGTGATTGCGTCTCGACTTAATTGATAGCATGTGCTGATGTAGCTAAACATCCCTCGCCAAACTAAATAGCACTAACCTGCTCGGCTTTGCCATGACTCACATGCATCCTTGAGGCCCCTAGTACGTACCTCGACATCGGTGTGTGTCACCATCATCATCTCTCAATCTATCCCTTGATGATGAAGAAGCGCCATATATTCCCTTTATTATGTTGGAGTCATATATTTGAAAGTTACGAATTCCTATCCAAATCAGGGCTGTTTGTTTCTCTTTATTTGTTCTTTCAATGCTAAAAACTCAGGTTGGAGGCCTGGAGCTGTCAAACCGAAATTTCAAGTTCCAACTCGGTATTTCGTTCTCAAGATGAAATAAAATAAACTCTAAAGGTGGTACATAGGAACCAAAGAGGGGTAGAAGCAGTCCCTAGATTTTGGGATTCAATCTAAATTTAAGCCTAGCTTCTAGATTGAATTTAGGACTACGAATAGGGTTTTAAATAGACTTGAGCAAATTGAGTCTGGTCCCGCACGGCCCGTGGGCCTAGCTTGAGCCTATCGGGTTTTGGCCCATCCACGAAACTTGGTTGATTGGGCTTGGACATATATTTTGCTGCCGATAAATTTTTTTTCTCAGGATGAGCCTGGCCTGAAATATTTATTTTTAGCTATTTTACACTGTAAATTGTGCGGACGGCCCGCCCAAATCTGGTCCCGGCCAAACTGGCCTAGTGGGATGGTCATGGGTGGTGGTTTTTGGCCCAAAATAACTAGAATTTTTTTAGTCCGGCCACAAAATGCTCAGGTCTAATTTTAGATTAACTAACCATTGGGATTTTGTGATGTTATATACCATAAATGACTGACGTAGATAGGAAGATTCTTTTTAACATGTTTGTTTTCTGAGCTCTAATGAAACATCTTTGTTTCTTTTTTGCTACACAGTACAAATGCAAATACTCATATAGACATAACTCACCCTAATGAACACATTTGCACACATTTGTGTGAATACATTTAAGAGGCTGAGTCAGCACCATGTCAGATTAGGACATGGAATTGGGTGCACCACAAGAAACCTAACCAACTTAGCTAAATTTCATATGTAGCATGGAATAATATTTTTATCATATGCTTCTTATGAAAACTAAAGTACTATACATCTTTTTAGGTAGTCAATAGTAGTGTTGCAGTTGGCGAATGCAAATGAAGCAATTACCTTTACAATTTTCTTGCTGCGATTATGGAGAACAAAGACCTCAGGTCCTCTCCATATCTTATTGTTACTAATTTGATAGTCACGAAATAATTATGTTACTGAAGTGCATTGTAGTTTTAGTTTGTTTAGTGATAGTTGAGATTGCTTACGTTGTAGACAGGCTTAGTTAATTAATCAACCGTGTGTGTGTCATCTATGTTGTGTAATAAAATACTTAATTATGTTCAAGGTTTTTATAATTTGTCGTGTAATGCAGATTATGTCACGCCATTGGATGTACAATACCGATCGCCGCTCCCAAGACTTTATTGAGGGCGTGCACTATTTCTTAGGTGTGGCCGAGACAAATAAGCGGGTTGGTTACATGTGCTGTCCATATGCCATATGTAAGAATTTAAAGGAATATTCAAGCTCAATAAGTCTTCATTCACATTTGCTTAAGTCAGGTTTCATATCAAACTATATATGTTGGACTAAGCATGGAGAAAACGGGGTCATGATGGAAGAAGGTGAAGGAGAAGATTTAGACATTGATGACATTATTGCTCAGTATGGTGCCTTTGATGATACTACAATGGGGGGAGATGAAGAAGAGGTAGCGGCAGAAGATGACCTCGGTGATGCTCTTGGTGATGCCATTCGTGATGCACAACAAGAATGGGAAAGTGAAAAAGAGAAAGTTAAGTTCGAGCGCATGCTTGAGGATCATAGGAAGTTGCTATACCCGACAGCCGAAGAGGGGCAAAAAAAGCTAGGTACAACACTGGAATTGCTAGAGTGGAAGGCAAAGAATGGTGTATCCGACAAGGCATTTGGGAATTTATTGAACCTCATAAAGAAGATGCTTTGAAGCCAAATGAATTGCCCACCACTACGTATGAAGCAAAAAGGTTGTATACGCCCTTTGGGATAAAAATCCAGAAGATACATGCATGTCCTAATGATCGCATCCTCTACCATGGCAATGAATACGAGAATTTGGATGAATGCCGGTATGTAAAGCAACATGGTATAAGATCGGTAGCGATGATCCTGGTGACGTCAAGGGTGAACAACGTCCTAGAAAGAAAATCCCTGCCAAGGTTATGTGGTATGCTCCTATAATACCACACTTAAAACATTTGTTCAGAAATAAAGACCATGCAAAGTTGTTGCGGTGGCATAAAAAAGACCGTAAGGTAGACAATATGCTGAGACACCCAGCTGATGGGTCCCAGTGGAGAGCGATAGATAGGGAATTTCCAGAGTTTGCAAATGATGCTAGAAACTTAAGGTTCGCCTTAAGTACAGATGGTATGAATCCTTTTGAGGAGCAGAGCACTAGTCATAGCACTTGGCCAGTTACTCTATGTATCTACAACCTTCCTCCATGGTTATGCATGAAGCGGAAGTTCATTATGATGCCGATCCTCATCTAAGGTCTGAGGCAACCTGGCAACGACATTGATGTCTACCTGAAGCCATTAGTTGAAGAACTTCTAGTTTTATGGAACAAACCTTTTGTACGTGTCTGGGATGAGTACAAACAAGAACACTTTGACCTACGAGCAATGTTGTTCGTAACAATCAATGATTGGCCTGCTTTAAGTAATCTTTCAGGTCAGACAAATAAATGATATAATGCATGCACACATTGTTTTGATGACCTTGACAAGATATATTTGAAAAGATGTCGAAAGGTCATGTACCTTGGCCATCGTCGATTCCTTCCTTTGAATCACCAAGTAAGAAAGAAAGGTAAGCATTTTAAAGGTAAGCGGACCACGGAAGAAGCCTCATAACCGAAACCAGGGAAGATGTACTGCAATGGTCAAGGATGTGAAAGTAGTATTTGGAAAGGGACAAGGCGTGAATCTATTCCCAAAGATGCTAAGGGACACGCACCCATGTGGAAGAAGAAGAAGTCCATCTTTGGGAGCTACCCTATTGGCAAGTCTTAGAGGTTCATAACGCATAATCGACGTGATGCACACGACAAAGAATCTTTTTGTGTGAACTGTTAGGATTCATGGGTGTGTACGGAAGCCAAAGGATTCACTTGAAGCACGCCAGACTTGTAGGGCATGAAAGAACGAGACAACCTTCATCCAGAGAAGACAGATGATGGACGTCATTGCTTAAGTCCTGCTAGCTACACGCTTAACAAAGAAGAGAGAGACAGCATGTTCGAATGTCTAAGCAGCATCAAGGTCCCATCGGGATTCTCCTCCAATATAAAGGGTATAATAAATGTGCCAGAGAAGAAATTCCTAAACTTAAAGTCCCACGACTGCCACGTGCTTATAACGCAATTGCTTCCAGTTGCTTTAAGAGGAATTCTACCTCCACATGTATGTCTAGCCACCGTGAAGTTATGTGCATTCCTCAATGCAATTTCTCAGAAGGCAATCAATCCAGTGGAACTAGCTACTCTACAAAATGATGTGGTTCAATGTCTTGTCAGCTTTGAGTTGGTGTTCCCTCAATCCTTTTTTAATATCATGACACACCTCCTAGTTCATTTGGTGAAGGAGATTAGTATTCTTGGACCTGTGTTCTTACATAACATGTTCCCCTTTGAGAGGTTTATGGGAGTCTTGAAGAAATATGTAAAAGTCCGTTCTAAGCCTGAAGGAAGCATTGCCCAGGGCTATGGAACAGAGGAGGTCATTGAGTTCTGTGTTGACTTTATTCCTGACCTTGCCCCGATTGGCGTTCCCGAATCGCGACACGAGGGGAGACTCAGTGGTAAAGGAACTTTAGGGAAGAAAACATATATTGGCATGGAAGACAATTATTTCAATAAAGCACACTACACAGTTCTTCAGAACTCGTCATTGGTGCATCCGTACATTGAGATACATAAGGAGTTCTTACGATCCAAGTTTTTAGGGAAGACTGAAGCTTGGATTAGACATCAGCACATGGAAAGTTTCAGTGGTTGGTTGCGAAAAGAATGTCAAGGCGATGACAATATTGATGAGCAACTGTATTTGTTGGCTTGGCAACCATCATGGCATATCCTCACGTACCAAGGGTACAAGATAAATGGGAATACATTTTACACAGTTGCCCAAGATAAAAGGAGCACTAGTCAAAATAGTGGTGTTCGCATAGATGGCACAGATCCAAATTGGAATATACAAACATATTATGGCCGCATAGAAGATATATGGGAAGTAGACTACGTACCTAATTTTAAAGTCCCTTTGTTCCGGTGCCAATGGGTGAAGCTGACCGGAGGAGAGGTAACAGTCGACAAAGAGTATGGAATGACAACAGTGGACCTCAACAATATTGGGTACAAAGACGAACCATTCGTCCTTGCTGCCGATGTGAGTCAGATGTTCTATGTGAAAGACATGTCTACAAAATCAAAGAGAGGAAAAAACGAAGACATCAACTCAATGATCAATGAGCCAAAGCGCCACATAGTTCTTTCTGGAAAAATAAATATAGTGGGAATTGAAGACAAGTCAGACATGTCAGAAGATTATGAAAGAAATGTCCGAATTCCACCCTTCATAGTGAAGAAAGATCCAAGCATCATGTTAAATGATAAAGACACTCCATGGTTACAACAAGATCATAACCAAGGGTCATACGTCAAGAAGAAAATCACTGTTGTGCCCGCATGATACAACGATGCACTGTTGTGACATAGTTTTAGAAAGTCTATATGAGATTCAAGAATTTGTGACTAGTGTTTGATAAAACTTTATTAAATGGGAAAATGAGCTATGTAACAATTGTAGATCTTACTAAGATGATCAAACTTGATATTCAGAGTTTTTTTTCATCTGAGGTCATTTAGTGTCTCTTTTGAGCAAGTTTGACCAAGTCAAATTTGGTCAAATGAAAAAACAACACTTTGACTCTAGTATTATGAACTCTAAATGACTTCAAATTGAAAAGTTTAGAATACCAAGTTTGTTAAAATCATCAAGATCTACAATTGTTGTTTCGGTCAACTTTCCATTTGAGATAGTTTGGACGATTCAAATTTGTGATTTTTAAATTTTGATGCCTACAAACTAGTTTTCGGAACCCTAGATTGTCTCAAATTGAAAAGTTTTGAATACCAAGTTTGTTCAGCTCATCAAGATCTACAATCCTTATATAGGTCATTTTTTCATTTGAGAAAGTTTGGACAAAATGTAGTTCACATTTCACAAGTGTGTGACATAGTTTTAGAAAGTCTATGAGATTCAAGAATTTTTTATTAGTGTTTGATAAAACTTTCTCAAATAGGAAAATAAGCTATGTAACAATTGTAGATCTTGCTGAGATGATCAAACTTGGTATTTAGAGTTTTTTCATCTGAGGTCATTTAGTGTCTCATTTGAGTAAGTTTGACCAAGTCAAATTTGGTCAAATGAAAAAACAACACTTTGACTCTAGTATTATGAACTCTAAATGACTTCAAATTGAAAAGTTTTGAATACCAAGTTTGTTAAAATCATCAAGATCTACAATTGTTGCTTTGGTTAACTTTCCATTTGAGATATTTTGGATGGTTCAAATTGGGATTTTTAAATTTTGACGTCTACAAACTAGTTTTCGGAACCCTAGATTGTCTCAAATTAAAAAGTTTTGAATACCAAGTTTGTTCAGCTCATCAAGATCTACAATCCTTATATAGACCATTTTTCATTTGAGAAAGTTTGAACAAAATATAGTTCAAATTTCACAAGTGTGTAACATAGTTTTAGAAAGTCTATATGAGATTCAAGAATTTGTGACTATTGTTTGATAAAACTTTCTCAAATGGGAAAATGAGCTATGTAAAAATTGTAGATCTTGCTGAGATGATCAAACTTGGTATTCAGAGTTTTTTCGTCTGAGGTCATTTAGTGTCTCATTTGAGCAAGTTTGATCAAGTCAAATTTGGTCAAATGAAAAAACAACACTTAGGCGGGCTGCAAAAATTTTAGGCCTTCAGTCCCGGCCCAGGCCAGGAACCGGTACTAAAGGGTGGGCGGAATTGTCCGCCCAAAAATACCTTTAGTCCTGGCTGGTAAGCCGAGCTGGGACTAAAGGGTTGGACCTTTAGTCCCGGTTCGGCTTACTAGCCGGGACTAAAGGATCTTTAATCCCGGTTGGTGTTACCAGTAGGGACTAAAGGGTCCCGGCGTATATATATCGAACGGTTCCTCTGTTCATCTTCTACTTTTCGATCTACAACGTCGATCTCGTCGCTCTCGCTGCCGCTGCGCCGTCGAGCTCGAGCTTGCCATTGCCGTCGTCGCCGTCTACCCCCCGCCCGGCCTCGTTGTCGAGCCCCGCCCGGCGGCCGTCGAGATTGTCTCCGCCGTACGTTGTCCTCACGCGGCTCAGCTCGGCCCCGTGGCCGGCCAGCACGCCCGGCCGCCATGGCCATCCGCCCCTAGCCTGTTGCTAGCTATAGCGCTCGGCCATATTTTTAGATAGTTTTTTAGGTAGTGTTTGATATATATGTTAGATTAAAATGTATTAAAATTTAATTAGTAGTTTATTCTTAGTTTTTTAGATAGTTTTTGATATATGTTAATTAGATTTAAATGTATTAAAATTTAATTAGCACTTTATTTAGATAGTTTTTTAGATAGTTTTTATTATAGTTTTTGATATATTTAGTAATTATTATTCTATCTCTCTCTATATATGTGTTAGATTTAATTTTGATTTAGTAATTCTATCTATGCGTATATGTTAGGTTTAATTAGATTTAGTAATTAATTCTATCTAGAGATTCTATATGTATACATATATATGTACTTAATTATTTCTATGTGTATATATACATGTACTTAATTATTTCCATGTGTTGAGAGAGAGAGAAAATTGTATCTAGAGAGACATTCTATGTGTTATCACATGCATATCTAGAGATATATACATATGCACTTATTCTATGTGTTGAGAGAGAGAGAAAATTGTATCATTCTATGTGTATATATACATGTACTTATTTCCATGTTTTTGGATCGAAAGTGTTTTTTATTCGATTCCAAAGCCTATACATTGTTATTGTTTATCCTTATAAAATATTATGTGTTATTATATTTAATTGGATTTAGTAATTCTATATGTGTTATCACATGTACTTATGTTATGTGCCATAGTAATTCTATCTATGTGTTATCTTGAAGATACAAATGGCTGCTCCGGATGATAACTTGAATGATGATATAATGGCGGATATTATCAACGCCGGCACCAATGCGGATGTAGATGACACGAGTCAGTACTTTGCTGATTATGAGGATATCCTGAATATCCCGGTGGTTGAAGATCAACAAATTGTCGCGCAAGAAAATACTGGCGAGGTATATTCGATTATCTATCATCTCTTATAGATGCATGCGTACGTATATTTGTTGTTAATCGTTGTGTTTCTACTCATGTTCTACATCAACCACCGGCAAGAGTAGGAAAGTCCGAGGGCCAAAAAAGCCATTAGAGGGTCGTTTCATAATATCATAATTCGACACCGACACCGGCAAACCATTGGGACCACATGCTCAGACATATGTCAATCACTGTGGGTTCATTGTAAGGGATAGGATCCCAGTTAGTGCTCGTGAATGGAAGCAGAAGATATCCTCTCCTAATGTTAGTTTGTATCTGATCGTGACAAGAACCTAGTTTAGAGAGATATCACTCAGCATTTCACATTACAAGCAGATGATGCTTTGAAGGAGCTAGTGAGGGATTGGACAATGAAGAAGATGGCAACATTGTTCCAGAGTTGGAAGAAGTCATTGTATAAAAAGTTTATCTTGAAGAATGAAACGCCGGATTTCAATGCTAAGGCGTTTGTCAAGTTGGAGTCCCATTGGGATGACTTCGTACAATACAAGACATCTCAAGAGAGTGAGGAACGTGTGATGAGGAATCAGCAGAATGCCCGACAGAAGCAATACCATCATCGCATGGGATCAGGTGGTTATAGGAGTGCTATTCCCAAGTGGCAGAACCTAGAAGCAGAGATTACTGCCAAGGGAATCATACTTGAAACAATAGAGAAGAACTGGCCTCAATGCGTAAAGAATTGGTTCTACGCTCATGGGGGAAGCCTAGACCCAGACACTGGCAAGCTAATTTTCAGCCAAAAAATTGAGAGAGCAACACAGAGACTAGCTCGTGCTAGGGAAGAAGCTGATAGTGGTGTTTTCAAGCCCAACAGAGAAAAGGATGAATTGACATATGCCCTAGAGAATCCCGAACACGGTGGTCGAACAAGAGGCTATGGGACGGTTCCGTGGCTACAAGCATTCTCAGCAGACAATGATACCTACAGAAGCCGCCAGAGAAAGAAGGATGAGGAGGCAGACCGAATCCGTGTATTGGAGCAATTTGTTAATGAGTCACGGCAAGCATTGCTTGAATCACGTGAACGAGAAAAATCTCTTGAGGCAAGAATGCAGGAGGAGATCAAGAGGCAAGTGCAGCTAGCAATGAGTCAAATGCAATCGCAATCAACGCCAGGAGTCACCATTAGCCCCGTTGGTCAGATGAAAAGCAGTTGTGCTTCCACGGAGCTGCCAGTTATTCAAGGTGACGCTGGGTTGCGCTTCCCTGTTGATGACATTACCGAGCCTCTAACAACATGTGAGCTGCACATTCCAGATGGTAATAATGCATCAATCATGGTGGCTGTCGGGATTGTATCTCCAATAGACCGAACGAAGACACCAAGAATCCATGGGTCATTTATTCAACCTGGATATGCTAGCGTCTCGGTCGATAGAGTGCTCAAAGGTTACAGCAATGTTCCTCTTGACATTGAAGGCGGTGATGGGGAGAAGACACTAGGAGAAGCAGAGAGGACATTTATTCAATGGCGCAAACGCTTCATCATCATTCCTGGGACGCCACCGCTTCCCCTACCTCACCCTAGGTACGAATGAAAGTGAATGAAATATTATTTTCTATTAATTTTATATTGGCTTCAAAAATAATTGACCCACAACTTGTTTTTGTAGCAGGGTCTCCCCCCAGCCTAACCCAATCATTCATTCCCCATCTCATCACAGCGTCGCGGGGGGCAAGACGACTTCATCCCCACGGCGATCTCCAACTCCTACACCAGCCCCATCGCCCCCACAACGATCTCCAACTCCTACACCGGCCCCACCGCCTCTACAACGATCTCCAACGCCTCCACGCCGAACTCCAACACCGGCCTCATCGCCTCCACGCCGGTCTCCAACACCGCCCCCACCCCCTCCACAGCGACGCACTACAAAGACGTCTAAGGTCCCGGCGGCAAAGAAGACCCAAAAAAAGGAGTTATTTCTCAAGAAATACTTCCTGAAAAGACTGATGAGCAAATAGCAGCTAAAGAAGACAAAAAAGTGAAATTTTTTTATAGATATATCCAAAAGCAGAGACAAGCGAAGCTTAAGGAGAAGTCGTACTTTTACATACCACAAGATCAGCTGAGGCAGAAGGTCGAAGCTCACAAGAAAAAGATGCTTAAAGTTCGTAAGCCTCCGCCACTATCAGACTATGACCGCTCCCTCGTGAAGTCACATGATGCACATAAGAAAAGGACAAGAGCATCAGGGAAGGATATCTCACAGCTCGGACAACAGAAGCAACCAATGCAAAATCTTGTTGTTGCTAATGAATATGGTTCCAACATAGAAGTCTATCGACCAGACAACTCTGGAGAAGTGTCGGTTCAAGACCTTAATGCTTTTTTTGAACAAACTGGTTTAACCTTGGATCAAGTGATGGGCAAAGCTCCAATCCAGAACCTAGAAGACTTATAAATTTGGTAAAAGTCTGTACAACCCTGCGGCTCTGAATGAATTGGGTACGCAAATGTACTTACTCAACAAGTGGTACATGCAGGCGTGTGGCAGGGGTGAGGAGTGGATCTTTGTCAGATTTAGAGACCATTATTACTTCTGTGGCGATGACATCTTATATATTAGTTTAGAAGAATTGCATCAACTATGCCACATAGACGCTCTGAACAAATCAATCATTAGCTCCTTTTGTTTGTAAGTGATTCTTACTTTTATTTAATAAACTCACTTCCATGCGTACGTGTATATAATTATCCTCACATGTAACTTATATTTATATACATATTCCAGATGTCAGAGCTCCAAAGAATACAAGACACCAGTGTTGCCTTCATTGATCCTTATATCGTATTCAAAACCGATATTATTTCCAAGGAGCAGTGGGTATCTGAAACACAGAAGAATATCATGAGGTTCTTCGTGAAGCAGCACGACAAGACAACAATACTTTTTCCGTACAGCTTTGAGTAAGTGTTAATAATAATGTAGTCTACACATTTTATGTAATATCAATACAACTTATATGCATGTGCGTGTGTGTATAAACCAATGTAGGTTTCACTGGATACTCATTGTCATTGAGTTAAACTCAAGTCGGTTAGTAATCTTGGACTCGAAGAGAAAAGAGCGGACACTATACCAAGATATGATAGACATTATCCAGGGGTAATTTCGATCTCTCGCGCACAACTATTATTGAATAGACTTTGTCATAATTTATTAACGATCGTACATTATTAGTCGCACAGGGTTTGGAAAGAGTTTATCCGGCAACACCGCAAGGATTGCAAGTCACCACTTAATGTAGTTGAAATACCAGTAAGTTACTTCCCCACGTGTTTAATTACTATATCGCACTTCAATTTACGTGTGAGATGATGAGAATAATCTTCTTCTCGTACAGTGGTGTTTGCGGCAGCAACTAGGTAATAACTTGTGTGGATACTACGTTTGTGAATTTATCACTGCGCACATAAGAAGAACTCCTAAAGATGTCCTCAGAGTACGTATATATCAATTTTTTATTTATTTTTAAATGAATATATATATATGTATTAATACTTTTCCTTTTATTTCAAATGCAAGACTGAATGGTTGAAACAAAGGGTCATACAAAAAGACCATCTAAAAGCAGTTCAAGAGTCAATAGCAGGATTTCTTCTAGAAAAAGTGCTAAATCCCAACGGCGAGTTCTACTTTGATCCTAAAGAATAAATGATGTAAATTAAATGTTTATTGATATCGTTATTTTCGAGAACAAGATTATGAAAGTGTTGTATATATACATATATATCTATAATATATATAGTTTCATACTTTATTCGAATATACTAATGCTCGAGATGAGAATTAGATGTAATTATATGCGTGCGTGTATTTATATTAGCAGCGTAGAATACGTACATAAAAACATATTATATATTAAACAAATATGTGTAACTGAACTGAAAACAAATTAAACAAAAAAAAAGAAAAAGAAAAGGAACCTTTAGTCCCGGTTGGGGTTACCAACCGGGACTAAAGGGTGCGGCCACGTTTGCTCGGCTAGAGGGCCTTTAGTCCCGGTTGGTAACACCAACCGGGACTAAAGGTCCCTCTTTAGTCCTGGCTCGATGACCCGGGACTAAAGGTTACCTTTAGTCCCGGGATCGTTGTCCCGGCGCGGTAACCAGGACTAAAGGCCGTTACCGCCCGGGACAACAAGTCTATCCTGTAGTAGTGATGGGATGTGGATGCACCATACGCAAGACCCATCTTAGGGTGCAAGCCCATCGAGGACACACATTCAATTCTTCAGCAGCCCAATAGTACTATATTATGGAGATTACAATTCTTTCATTCAGAGTCCGATGGAGAGCCATGAGTACTTGATGAAAACCCTACTTGATAAGCTTTCAAAAGGATCTAGTCACACCTAAATATCATGTCTGCATGACCTCCAAATCATCACAACATTATTATTGATGTTCTTGTCGTGTCTTGTTACTTTTTATTAGGCCTAAGGAGAAACTCTAGCGGGGCTCTCAAACAGTCCCCTATACCAAAATTTGAGGTGTGACCGTGTGAGGTAAAAAAAAAATGTAGGTCCAGACCCTCACATTCCCCCTCGAGCCCTTCTTCCTAGGGACCCTGGAAGAGGCACCTACTTTTAAGTTCCACCCATTTATCTCCTCGCACTCGTCCAGAACTATGCACGCTCGAGCGCTAGCGACGCCACCTGACGCTCTGCCCACCCGACACTCAGCATGGCTCCCGTCTCGGCACACCACCATCGAGAAACCTCCTTTGGCAGCTACCTCTCTCTCTAACGAGCCCTAGGGTGGATCCACCTCTCCTGATGTCCTCCTCCCCTGGTGGATCCACTAAGAGCATGCCTCCATCCAGCCTCCTCCCCTGGTGTCCTCCTCTCTCGGTGCGGCTTCTCAACTACCTCACGCAACGTAGAGATCCCCGATGGATCCACCTCCCCTACCCCCATAGAGACCTCTGGCGGATCCACCTCCCTACCATCCTCCTCCCTAGGCATGGCTCATCATCTACCTCGGCGTCCTCAACCACTGTTCTCCTCCCCCAAGGCAGTTCCTCTGCCTCGGTACCCGGCATGCATGCGTAGCTCAGTTGAGCGAGGAAGAAGGAAGAATAACGAATGATGAGTGGGTCCCATATGCAAGTGGATTTGAGAGTCCTCGCCCCCCGGTTGAGTGTGCCCTCAGCAGGTGGAGAATGCCCCAAGGGTTCTCTAGGTTGTCCTTCCCCTTGGAAATCTCCTCCTCCTCCTCCTTGGCCACCAGATGTTGCAGCGCCGGTCCTAACCGGTTTGTTTTAGGGGAATCATTTAATAGCTAGTCTAAAACACCGGTGTTTTCACTCATCATCACTTAAATTTTGCTTAGCAATAGCTTCTCCTCGAAGTCATTTCTGGCTCGGCCCCTGATTACATTTCACCAAAATATGCAAATCAACTGAGGGGCCATTCGGTTAGCCTGTTCCGGGCGTGGAACGGCCAGGAATCATTCCGACGCTATTGTAAATTAATGAAGGAACAGTGTGGCTGGGAATCATTCCCACGTCCGAACGAAGCCTAAAGTGATAACCTGGAACTGCCCATCGTGTACCCATTCGTATCTACCGGCCAGGTGCAACTTGACTTGTCACTCTCCAGGCTCCAGCTGTGTAAATCACACAAACAGACCGAATGCAGGACCATGCATGCATGGTGCACCACTCCACTCGTGGTGAATGCAGCAGGCCTTGCTTTTTTCACCATCTGCCTACCTAGCAAGCTCTGCACCACCCCTTTTACCCTGCTCCTGGACCACTGTACCAGCCCGCATCTATCATTCTATCTTGGTCCATTCCTGAACTCACGGGCGGCAGGTCAACCACGAGACGTGACATGCTTGCCCACACCTCCTGTTGCTCCAGGATGAAATGGCTGAAACGACTGAAGTTTTCTGCTGGCCTGTGGTACGGTGCGCTAGCTAGCTAATTAATCTTCCCGGCCAGGCCACTACGGACGGATGAGGTCAACGACGGCGCTCACTTAGCTTGTTGCATTGTGTGATGATGGATGGACGTTGGACGCAACGGCAACGCAGCAGCTAATAAAGCCTGAACCGGCTGGTGCCTGTGGTCGTGTGCTTTTTGCTAGTAGGTTAGGATTTGGCCACTGTACAGCTCGCATGCATGATTGGAGCCACTTCAGACGCATGCACATCACCATCACCATCACCACCAATATAATATAATGGTGAGTGATCGATGCGTACGTTTCTCAGCTATGACGATCATATCATCATCATATATTCAGGCTCGCTAGCTGTTGTATTCATCGACCGTGCATGATGGCACGCGTTGGAGATATTTGGAGACAGACTGGTCGTGCTGCATTGCATTGCATGCATGTGCTAGCTGCTCGTCCGGATCGGATCCATCTCTATCTCCCAACAACAACAAATATGCTGCCAAAAAGAATGTGATCGATGTGTGTGCGAGAGTCGTCGTACGCTTCGATCGATGCATGCTTGAGCTTGACCACGAAGTGTCACGGGTGTTGCATCGTTTTCCTTCGTTCAGAGAATACGGTTCGATCTCGTGTGCCAGCCTAGGTTAACTGACCAAGCAAGGACGTATAGCGCACAAGCAACTCTCCCCCACAGAACAAATGCATGCGTACGACGCAAACGGCCCGCGTCGTCGTCGTCGCTGTCATGATCTGTGCGAGATTGCACGCATTTCTGGCGCTTTGTTTTTCCTGATTCCCTGGATCAGCACGCCCACGCACCACCACCACTCAATCAACATAAGTAAGTATACGATTCCTTTCGTTGAGAACATGTATGTATGTACTTGTACTACCAATCATCACCGGAAAAAAAGTCTTGATTGCTTTGTACCAAAAAGAATATAATCCATCAACTGAGGAGTAACGGAATTGATGACTGTGTTTGCCGTCAAAAAAACGGAATTGATGACTGTGTTAGGCACCTAGGCATGAGCATTAACTCTGATCTGCAACTGCAAGCATCGATCAACATCCATCGCCTGCCTTGACTTGTTCGATTTATTATATATACGTACTCCCTCCATTCCAGAAAGAATAATGGAAGTATCTTTGTATAGTTATATTTGAGATTGTTTGACCTTGAGAAGCCAGATTTCTGTTCTTTTTGGAAGGTAGAGAGTACTCCTATGCATGTATGGCAGAGAAAAGATGGATGGTACGGTGGAGCTAGTAGCTGCCGCTAGGAGAAAAGGAGCTCTACTGCCCGAGGCCAAACGCGTTGACACATGGGCGACCAAAGCAGACCGGCCACTGAGAAGAGAGATGGCCGGAGAGCTCCATACTCCATTGGATGTGACAGTGCATGCGTCCACCAATGGCCGCCGAATGGAGAATCTCCTTTACTGTTGCAGTGCAAAATCATATCGATCGGCTTCTTTTTCGGGGGAAGCGGCGAGTGGTAGGCGTAGGAGACGCGAGCAGCCGGCCTTTGACGTGCCTTTGCAAATTTTATTCCCTCGGTCTCCCTCGCCGGCTGGCCTCCCTTTCTTTCTCATCTCAGATCATGTTGTTCCTTGGTCCTCGCGACACCCCATTGGAGGCATCTATAACCTAGCTAGCTAAGCATATCGTAAAGCTAGCTACCTCCCTCGTTTTGAAAGAAGGGGACAACTCTTATACTACTATCATTGCCGATCGGTGTGCTGAATTTGTTCCCTCTGCTGCAGTGCGTACGTACGTGCGCGATTCCTTTGCGAATTTCTCGTTGCCCATCGTTTTGAAAAATCTATATATTTATCCTTGCTTTTGGAGAGAGAGAGTACGTCTCAATTGGTTCTGTGCTACAGGGAAGGAGTGCTAACTACTACAAAACCTTGTCTATCTAGATTGAAAATTCCTTATAAAGAATGGCTAGCGCCCAGACGTCCGGATGCCTACGCCTACCTCGCCTTATGCACAAGCTGCTGCACCTGCTGCGTCTGCCCGCCCGCCCCACGTCTGCTGTTGCGCCTACCGGACGTCCGCGACTCCACGCGCTCATCTGCCAAGCCTGCCCCCGCGCCTGCTGCTGCGCCTACCTGACGTCCGCACGCTCGTCGGCTGAGCTCGAACTTGCAACCAGAGATGGAGGGAAAGGAAGGGAGATGAGAGGAGAGGAGAGGATGAAGCGCACCGTGCGAGGAACACGCAAGTTAGGAGGCGAAGCCCTGCGACAGACCGTTGTCTGTCAGCCACCAGCGCTATTGCAGCATGTGCAACACCCGATATATTTTTGAAACATTCACATAAAACATCTGCAACATATGTATAAAGACAGATGAAATACTTGAAACATGCGATTGAAACATGCGTGTATAGTTATTTGTAACATGTGCAACACCAAAATCTACTTTTAAAACATCCAGATGAAAACATTTGCAACGTGCGTCTCAAACACCTGAAACACTTGAAACATAGGCGTGTAACATGCGTATTTTATCATTGCAACATCTAGATCTACTTTTGCAACATCCAGATGAAACACTTAAAATAAGAGTCTGAAAACGCCTGAAACACTTGAAAACATACGCATGCAACAGGTGTATATTGTCATTGCAACATATGCAATATCTCAGATGTACTTTTGCAACATCCAGACAAAACCATAGTTATTAGGACCGGACCGGAGATTGAACCGGTAAGGCCATCGGTTCACTGGTTCACTGATCCAACCGTTAAGAACCGGTTGAACCGCTGGTTCGATAGTTTTGGACCAGATGAATTGAACCGCCCACAAATATTTTGAACCGGTGTAATATAATAATATACAATAAATAATCAATAACATATAATTGAATAATTGATTACATATGCAAATTAGATGATAAAGAAACATAAAATGCACATGAAAAGATAATATATGGAGTATTTATAAATTGGTAAACAAAACTAAATAGTAATTTAAATATTCATCATTGTAAAACAATCTCAAATACTGAAATGGAGTGCACTATTGTGAAGAGGTCATTCTGATAATCAAAATGGATATATTATTTCTCTAATTTGAAGCTCCCACGAAAAAGTTTTGAATTTTTAAAATTTAAAAGACACGTGAAGGTCCAGTACTCCGAAAGTCCAATCAACGAACCACCAGCGTGAGCGCGTGCACAACAGGTGGGACCCTGTGGGGACCATCGCAGCAGGTGCACAGCGGATGCACGCCACCAGCCAGAGCATACTGCACGCACAGCAGTACAGCACCATTCCAGACCGGCCGGTTCAATGCACGGTTTTTTCACAGGTTAAAAAAAAACAGCCGGTTCAACGAAACCAGTCCGATTGTATAGATGGTCTTTTAAGTGAACCGAACCGTTATCGGTGGCCGCAACCTACCTGGTGCGCGGTGGCAGCAAGCTTGGGTCAGGGAGACATTGGCGCAGCGTACACCTCCGCTGCACGACATCGACCTATCACTCCTGTGATTATCCCATGACCGCTCGCTGCCTAGGCTCGCGCCCGTCAGCACGGCTTCTCCAGCGCCGCCGCTGCTCGGCCACAGTTGTCCAGCCTCGTCCACTCATTGGAGATGGGGTGCGGCCCAGCCAACGATGGGGTGTGGGGCGGTGGGGGAAGGGCACGGCACAGCGGGGGACGGGCGCACGGTGGGGGAAGGGGGCGCGGCGGGGGCGGGTGGGGCAGGGCATATGCGCGGTGACGCTGTGACACCGATGCGAGTGGGGAGTGGGAAAATTTCCAGAGGTGGAAGAGACGTAGATGTGTTGTTGGGCTTGTACACTGGGCTGGCCCAGAAAGGCTGTGTCCGAACACGACGGATGACCGTGTGGAAGCATTTCTGTTCCTTATTAGCATGTCTATAGGAACTGAATGCATATTAGTTTTTTTATTCCTCTAAAATGGAATGATTATAAGAGATTATGGAAACTTTGTTCTTCACATTTCCTTTTTTTTAAATAAAACAGAAATAAAAACCGTAAATATACATCTTCGAGTTTGTCCAGCCTCATGCACTGAGCCTGCTTGCTAAGGATGTTAGTAAATTATGATGGTTAATGATGTCCGTAGCTTGAAAGAAGATATAATTGTATATGATAGCAGGATATGCTAGTGAATGCTAATATAGACAGTTTGCATAAGATAGAATGCTAGCGAGAGAATGTAGATATAAATATAGATATAGATAGTGGAAGAACATAGATATAGATTAGGTCGCGAACACCCTTCAACTATTGAAACCAGACAAATCTAGTCGATGACTAGTTCAAAGGTTGTTTTATAGTTTTTAAAATAATATAAATCTGGTTTGATCTCTAAAATTTTATAATTAATTTAGTTTGAATCAAAAATAAGAAACTAGTTGCAGTTTCTTTCTAAAATTTTGTTTATATGTAACTCTATTTAAAGTTATTTGGATCTTATTTGTTTTAAATAAATAATGAGCACGACTACAAACAGTGAAGCAACAAAACAGAAACAAACCAGCTTGAAATAAACCATATAGATCATAAACATGTAGACAACTTTCTTTTTGAAGAAAATGAAACTAGTTTCAGATTTTTTTGATTTAAAATAAATTAATGATGGATTTTAAGAGATCAAACCAATTGTTATTATTTTTAGAAACCACCTATAAAACCAGCTAGAGAAGCAAAATTTTTAGAAAGTTGTTTTGTCGCGTGAGAAGACTCAACTTTCGAAAAATCATAACTCTTCAATACGACGTCGGATGAAGATGATTTTTATATAAAAATTGTAGATCTCGGTGATATCTACAACTTTCTAGTTTTAAGTTTTTTAATTTGAGGACGTTAAGTTGCTCAAAAAATAATATAAAATTTCAGCATCATAATAGCGCTTGCCGCATTAGAAAAATAATATATTTTTTGTATGGAGTCAAATGAAGATACTTTTTATACCAAAGTTGTAGCTCTCAATGAGATCTACAACTTTGTAGTTTTGAGTTTTTTTTTATTTGAGGACGTTAAGAGGCTCAAAAAAATAATATAAAATTTCGGCGCCTCCCGAAAATAGAAAACCACTTTTGAAACCTGTCGAGAACCAAATTTGTCCGGTTTTGATAGTTTGAGGGTGTTTGTTACCCGGTTTCATAATTGAAGGTTGAAAATCGAACTTCAGTGCAAGTTGGAGGTTGGAAAGTGTACTTTACCCTATGTTATTTATTTATGGAAATGTATAGTAAAGTATTTATTGACAAGTATGTTATTTTCGATGAGTTAGCCACAATGTTATATATATACTCACACTTTGATCTTATTGTTACTTGTATAATGATTTAGGTCTTCCAAAACTGCGAATAAATGGATGCTTGCTATGGCGTATCAACTAAATTGAGTTATATCTAGGCACAGGTTCAAATTTGCATTGAACTATTTGAAAGTATTCACATTTGAAATTATCAGAACTCATATCTGTATCAAAAGATTTTTTCCGTCTCAAGGATACAAATGTAGTATCTAATGGGTAGTCCTTGACCTTGAGTTACTTTGCTTAGTTTATTTTAATTGGATTTCACTTTTATTTCTTTTCAAGTACAGATTAGTTCGAGGTGATGAACCGTCGTGTCTATTGATAATTTGATAGAGGTGTACATTGATAGAGATATGTGCGTGTATATGTATTTATATTGGGACGAGTATAAGTGTATGTAGGTGAGAATTTGTTTGAGTGTTGTGTTAATAAAATAACACCAAGCTCAATCCCTAAATGCACACAGCCAGTTTTTTTTAGGGAACTGGAGGGGCTCGAAGCCCTACAAAACGAAAGTAAATTACGCAGAATAAAAAATTTGTCCAAGAATTACATATTAAGGAACAAAAAAGGAAAGAAGGAAAAGAAGGGGAAAAAACACCAATTACAATGATTCTACAACCACTGATCAAACAGAAAGTTCCCTAAGCAGAAACGCCTTGGAGGCGTGAACATCTTGTTGAATTCCTTTAAAGATGCGATCGTTCCTTGCTCCACCACAAAAGAATATTAGGCACGTTTGGTTGGTTCCCAGGCTTTGCCAGAGCTCGCCACACCTCCGACGCCACACTTTCGGTTGATGTTTGCTTGCTTTCCAAACCTCCAACGCCGCCACAGGTTCCCAACTGTACGCAAGTCATTTTGGACGCCTCAACTCGCCAAATGTTCGGCGGTTGTTTTCAGCACCGCACTTTCGGCGGGGATGCGGCGTCGGCGCGGCGTCCGTAGGCATCAGCCAAACGCGCCCTAATCCATTCATGAAGAAGCCAGACTTCAGCTATGCACACAGCTAGTCAGTTCAGTTATTTCATTTTTGTGTTTGTTTCTCTCTCCAGTACTAAAAAACTAAGTAAAGAGGTTACAGAGATGGCAGGTAATAGATCATTTGCAGGGATAACTCTTAGGCCTTGTTTAGATATGTATTTATTCATCTTAATCTACGTGTGTTGAATCCAACACATGTGGATTAAAATAGATACACATGCATCCAAACAAGGCATTAAAAAGTTTAGTCACCACAGCTAGAGGGACGGGTTATCTTCGGAATTAGCCGGTCTCTACTAAGTCCGGATGGTTGAGAGTTAAGACAGAGACGGAGTACTAACGAGCTACTAGTCTCGGTACATTTCCATGGAGGACAAAATAACCGATATCCAAACCGTTAACCGATCGCATCGCTGGTCATGCAGTGGCAGAAACAAAACCATACTACTCCTTCAACCTCAAGAAGAATAAAGTCAAACAAATCTATGTGTGATGACCAATTATATATATAAAAGATATTAATATTTATGAGGTGTAACAATCATCACAAGATTAATAATGCAATATATTGTTTTGGTAATAAACTTATTTACTTTTCCATACTTATTAAAATTGAGAATGTTTGACTTCTCGCTAAGCGTGAATTCCGCTTCATTTAGACGGATGGAGTACTACGTTATGCAATACTCCCTCCGTCCCTTTTTAATTGTCATTCTCACTTTGTCAAAGTCAAACTTACTCAACTTTGACCAATATATATTCAAAAATATTAATTTTATGATACATAATTAGTATTATTGAATAGATCGTTAAATCTATTTTCATATTAAATTTATTTAGAGACTCAAATGGTACTAACTTAGTCGAACTTAAGAATAACGACACTTGTCTAGGGACAAAGGGCTGTTTGATCTGCAGCCAACACCAGCCGCATGCGTTGTGGCATCGCCGAACATTAGGAGGAGGAAACGGCCACCACAGGTGTGGCGAAGATTAACAAAGAAATGAGCCAGAGAATCTTGTGGCACCCACAATTGATTCACTAACCAAACACTGACCAAGTTCCTGTGGCTGCCGTAGGTGTGGCGTGGCGAGCGACGGCCAACAACCAAACAGCTCCATATATCTCTTCGTTGGCCATTCTGTGGGAGAAACAAAACCGTACGCAATGCAAGATGTCGTGTCTGGTCGGTGCAACCGGGAGCCTGCGGCCAGGCTTCTAAGCTTTGCGATTTTGCAAAAAGTCTGCAGCGTGCAGGGGCATTTTTCCTCAGCCTGTCGTTGGATATTCGTATCCATTCCCCAAATTCATACCCGTCTGATTTGGGTCGGATTTTTTTTACGCTAAGGTCATCCTCTATTTCCATTTCAGATAAACGGAAATACAAGCATCCGAACATTTAGACAGTAGAGGGACAAGAGGGGTAAAGATCTAGCACCACCAGCCTAACCTGCACTCTGTCTAAGAGACAGTAAGCTAGGAACAAAGTTCTAAGAAAGGCATAAGCTGAACATCGAACACAGTATGCATCAGAGAGACTTATTACAAATTTCATCCATTCTGAAGACACACACAACTACCAGGCTAAAAAACACAGAGCCCCAAAAGAGAGAAGCATCATGTTTGCTTAGCTTATAAGCCGTACTTTTTCAGTCAACGAACAATATTTTTCTCTCACAACAAATCAGTCAACAGTACTTTCAGCCATGGCTTATTAGCCAAGTGAACAGGGCAAAGATGTCGCCACCGATGATCTTCAGTTCGCCGCTTCATCATCTTCGCCTGATCCCAAGCGTTTCTGCCCGCCAGCATTGTCCTTGGGGAGGATCAACCTTGCCGCCACCCTTAACTGGTGTTGACCCCATTGACGAGCATCTCCTTGTCAACTTCAGCATACAATCCTGCCCAAAAACGCATCAGTGCCCCTACGTGACAGAGAGTCTGGATCGGGCTTTTTATGATTTTTCCTTCGAAACAAGCTCTGTTTCGAGCCTTCCAGATGGCCCAACAAATTCCAGATATCCCCCACAGATGAAATTTTTTCCCATTCGGTAACCATCGATCACACCAAGTCCAGCATTGAGACAAGGATGTTGGAATATTATTGGCCCTCAACAGCTGTGCTATGACACCCCAGATCACTCTAGATACAGGACAAGTGAAGAAAAGATGGTCAACGGTTTCAGCCTGATCACAGAACATACAACTTGGATTACCTGACCACTTTCTTTTAAGCATGTTATCCTTTGTCAGCATAGCATTGTTGGTCATAAGCCAGATGAAAATTTTAATCTTTTGAGGAACTTTTCCCCTCCAGATCTCTTTGTGAGAAGGTCCAGCATCATTAAGAGTTAGGAAATTATATAAGGATCTAACAGAAAACCTCCTATTCTTTTCCAGTCTCCAGAAGATGATGTCTTCAAAGTTCTGAAGCTCAAAATTATTTACATCTGATTGTATTAAGTCCCAATAATTTTGTAACTCATCAGTAAGCCATCTTCTGAATGTAATTTGGATAAGACCATTTTTAACATCAAAGACCCTAGCTTCTTTTTTGCTCACATAGAGTAAACAAGATAGGAGCAATAACAGCCAAAGGCTTATCATACAACCATGCATCAGACCAAAATCTAGTCTTCTTTCCATTACAAATCCTGATACTCCTACCATGGAAGTACAGGTCTTTAACCTTAAGAAGGTCAGACCATACTAGAGAGTCCGTATTTTTGTGAGTTATAGAAAAAATGGTTTTTTTATGCAGATATTTAGCCTCAATGATATCTTGCCACAAACCATCTTCGGTTTCAAGTTTCCACCACCACTTGACGAGGAGGCTCACATTCATCTTTTCCAAGTCCTTTATACCTAGCCCTCTTTTTTCTTACTCTTGCAAATTTTAACCCATTTAACCAGATGGTACTTCCTTTTAGTGCCACCACCTTGTAAGAAGAAACTTCTCCTTATCTTATCAATTTTTGCAGAAATGGTTTTGGGAGCTAAGTAAACGGACATTTGATAAATAGGGGAGTTGTTCAAACAAGCACATATAAGAGTAGATCCTCTAGCAATAGACATAGTACCTCCCTTCCACACATCAAGTCTCTTATTGCTCTTATCCACAAGTGGAGCCCAATCACTAAGATGCAATCTGCTAGGACTGACTGGCACCCTAAGATATTTAATAGGAAAGAACCCAACTTGACAGTTGAAGATATCAGCTTAGGTGTTTCTCTAGTTATCATCATCATTTATTATTACTACTTCACTTTTGTTGAAGTTAATTTTTTAACCCAGCCATCAACTCATACATGTACAACAGCATTTTCATATTCCTAGCCCCTTCTATATCATGTTTCAAGAAAATGATGGTGTCATCTGCATATTGCAGAATGTCACCCCATTGGAAACAATATGATCAATCAAGCCAATGAATAGACCATTTCTTTGAGCGTTTTCAACCATTTTAGTTAAGTAATCAGCAGCAAAGTTGAAGAGAATTGGAGATAGGGGGTCTCCCTGTCGAACTCCTTTTGTGACTCTTAATGTAAGAACCAACTTTGTCATTCAATTTAACGATGATAGTTCCTCCAAAAACCACCTGAGAGATCCAGTCTCTCCATTTCCTATCAAAGCCTTTCATCTCCATGTACTCAAACAAGAAACCCCAATTCACTTTATCATATGCTTTTTCGAAATCTAATTTCAGAATTACTCTCACCTCTTTCTTTCTTTTTGTCTCATGAATGATCTCATGCAAGCACATAATCCTAGATAGAATATTTCGACCTTTAAGGAAAGCAGTTTGAGCTTTGTTAATAAGCTTATCAGCAAAAGGCTCAACCCTGATAGTAAGCACTTTTGTGATCAGTTTATATAGGGAATTTAGCAAACAAATGGGCCTATACTGTTGTATTCTATTTGCTTTCTTAACTTTGGGGAGTAGGGTTATAATCCCATAGTTCAGATCTGCTAATGTCAACTCTATTTTCATAGAAGTCCTCAAATAATTGTACAATATCCCCTTAACAATATCACAACAACTCTGAAAAAAATTCAATGGAAATTTTATCGGGACCAGTGCTTTATTTTTCTCCATTTGGAATAGCGCTTTAATTTTTGACTCGAGAAAAAGGCTGGCATTAGCAGATTGTTATCTGTCTCCCAGATAACTTGTATGAGTTGTTCCAAATTGAAGGGTCCATATGAATATTACTTTGTGGCACCGCCTAAACAGATCTGAATAATATTACGAAGCGTGTTGGAGAAGATTATCATCTTCCTCAATGCGACATAATCATCCTTTTCAAGAGAAAAAAATTATGTTCTTTCTCTTTTTCTACCATTTGCACATTTATGGAAATAATCAGTATTAAGGTCCCCTTTGAGTAGCCATGTCTCATGGCTTCTCTCGAACCAATACATTTCTTCCTGCTCAAGCAGTTTAAGGTTCTCACAAATTACACAATGCTTCCTAACAATTTGTTCACTGGAAAGGCAACAATTTTCTTCTAACTCTTCTAGTGTCAAGAGCTCACTCTGAAGCTCTGCTCTCAGCTTTCTAAGTTCTCCTTGAAGATTAATGCCCCAACCCTTAAAGAATTGCTTGAAAAGCTTCAATTTCTGTTGAATTTTATCCAGGGCAGATTTTGCCCTATGAAAGGATCAAGATGCCCAAAAGTGGGGGTTAATTGGCCTAATTCTAAAAAAATTTCAATAATTGAGCCCTACACTTAGCCCATTTCACCCCCTTGTGCCTAGAAGTGTTTCTATTATTCTACCGCACAAAAGTTTTGCACCATAGGTTCTAATCTTACTCTAGCATGGCAATTCTAAGAATGTAAAGACATGAATTGAATTGCTCAAATGTAAATGTTCAAAGTAAAGAGAAGGAGAGAAAGCAGCGATATTTTTACGAGGTATCGGAGAATCGCCACTCCCCACTAGTCCTCGTTGGAGCACCTGTGCAAGGGTGTATCTATCCCTTGATCCGCACAAGGATCAAGTGCTCTCTACGGGCTGATTCTTTGATACTCTGTCACGGTGAATTGCCCACAACCGCTCACACCATGACTTGAGTCAGCCACAAGCTCCGATGGATGATCACCAAGTTTCCAATCACCACCGAGCCCAAACAATCATCATTACCATGACCTAACTCAAGTTGCCTCTGTAAAACACTCGTTAGTCACAGTAATCTCATGTCGTCATTAATCACAGAAACCCAACTAGGGGCCTAGATGCTTTTAATCTCCCCTTTTTTGATGATTGATGACAATACAACCTCAAGTATGTATAAGAGATGAGTGAGGTTTTCAACATGCTTGGTTTATATAAGCAATTAACAATAAGAACAAAAGGGGGTTAGGCATGCTTATATGATCCAAGCCAACGCAACGTACTCACAAGATATAAAATACGTATGAGTACACAAAGTAAGGCTCATTTGTATCAGAGTAAAACACCGAAGCAAAGCAAATGAGCATAACAAAGTGACATGACATATATATCAAAGTAGAGAGCACACATGTCATATAAGTTTCACAATCACACATATATCACATATAACATAATGCATGAGAGTAAACGTGAATGCATGAAGTATCACACATAAAAGATCGAGTCCATCTCACAAGCTCCCCCTGAATCTAACATACTCGCTCCCTCTCCCCCTTTGGCGTCAAGCACCAAAACCTAAGGGTCGAACGGCGGGGTAGAAGTAGATGAGTGGGGCACTGAGGTGCGGTGAGAAATCTAAAACTGAGCTGCATCATCCTCGGACCCTGAACTCTGAGCGGTTAGACCCTCTGTCATTAGAAGTGGAGGTGAAGCGATCTGGGTCTGCTCGGTGGACTCGATAGCTGGGTCGGCCTGTGGTAACACTAAAGCTATGGTAGTAGCCTGACCCTGTGGCTCAAAAGGTGTCACTGTAGGAAGTGGAGCCACAATAGCCGCTGTCGTTGTCGCTGAAACCTCAAGGGTGGGAATGACGGTTAGAGGCGGCTCAGACGAAGCAACAGAAGATGGGATCGTCTCGAAGAGTCCCTATAACTAGAGCAATTTGTGGTAGTGAAAGGTCCTTGTGTGGTTTTGGTAATTGAGTGACAACCTAGGTGAACTAATTGTGTTTATGTGAGATACACATGTGATTAGTCCACAGGTACATGTGTGTGAGCAACATATGCCATGAAGGTGAAAATAGCTTGGAGATGTTGCAAAGCTCACACATGTGATGATGAAGAAGCTCATTGCACATAAGACATGACATTGAGTCATGTGATCAAGGTGGAGAAGATCAAGACAAGACTTGGCTTGATGGACCGGTTGCAAGCGTGAAGGGCAAGTCGGAGGCTTTAGAGCAATGGACCGCATGGCGGTGAAGCTTGAGCAAGACTTGGTGCCGATGGACGAAGGCAATGGTGAAAAGCAAGCGAAGTCAAGATCGATGAACCAATATGATCACATGATGATATGAAGTGGATCATATCATTGTTGATCGTGTTGGTGCATGCGTTGCATCGACATTGGAGGAGATGGAATGGAATGCGTAAGGCAAAGGTATAACCTAGGGCATTTCATTTCACCGGTCATAGGTGTGTAGAGAAGTTGATGACCGGGTTTAGGATAGATGGCCATACTATCAAGAGGGGCAAACTTGTTTTGCATATCGGTCATCTAGTGCCACTCGAGTTATCTAACTTTGCATCATCGCTAGGATTGAGTGGCATGGCAAGTTGAGTGGCTAATCCTTTGGAAAATGATTATGAAAATGCTAACACACATACACATGATGGTGTACACTTGGTGGTGTTGGCACATTTATAAAGGAGATGAAGTTGGAGTTGATATGGATCAACTCGGCGATGGAACGGAGGCGAGAAGGGTTAGGAACTCCACCGGCGGAGTGTCCGATGGTGCCACCGGCGCCCTATACAGAAAAGACAGGGTCTCACAGAGTGGACCGGACACTGGTCACGTAGTGACCGGACGCTCGGGTCCTGCGTCCGGTCAGTGGTGGCAGAGAGCGTCTGAGCGTCGGTCTTGACCGGACGGCGCCGGTGTCGAAAAAGTGATCGACGCTGGTAGGGTGCGTCTAGTTAGGCTGACGTATGGTGACGTAGGCGATGCAGAGAAGGTGGAGAAGGACTAGACAGCGATCGTTGCGTCCGATCGGGATCGACCGGACGCGTCCGATCATGACTGGTACCTTACTAGAAATGACCGGATGCTGTGGTTGTTGCGTCCGGTCACTTTGAGCAGCTGTGTCCGGTTGTCATATGACCATTGAGATCGGGCGTACTGTATTTAAAGCAGGTGACACATGGCTGTCATTGGGCGACCGGACGCTGAGGTCCTGCGTCCGGTCAACATGACCGGAGCGTCCGGTCGGCTTGACTTTTGCCCAGTGAAGGGGTAACGACTCTATTTGTTCATGGGGTTATAAATAGAAGCCATGGTCGGCCTTGGACCGGCATTTGAGCACACTAGAGCCTTGGTGGCTTGTGTAGTAGTGCTTGGGAGCCCTCCATCTCACACATACTTGATAGTGATCATCCGATTGTGTGAGTGAGCAATTCTAGTGTGATTGCATCGTGAGGTTGCATTGAGTGGCACTAGGTGATCGAGTTGTAAGCCAGTGGTGCTTGTTACTCTTGGAGGTTGCCACCTCCTAGACGGTTTGGTGGTGGTCTTCGTGAAGCCCGCAAGAAGCTTGTGTGGTGCTCAGGAGAAGAGCTTTGTGAGGGGCATTGTGCTTGCCCGTGGGAGCCGCTGAAGAGCAACTCTAGTAAAGTGTGTCATTGAGCTACCCTCGGTTTTGGGGTAGGTTCTTGCGGCGCCGACGCGTGCGGGCTTGGCGGGTGATGCCAATTAGCCACCGAACCACCAAGTGAGCGGTCGACACAACGGGACTAAGCGTGTTGGTAAAGCACGTGAACCTCGGGAGAAAAATCATCGTGTCAACCTTGTTCTTCCCGTTGGTTTGCATCCTCGTTACACAAGCTTGTAATTACTTTCATATACATTGTGCTTGTGTAGTTGCTCTTGTAATTAGTTAGCTTGTGTAGCTTACTAGTTACCTTCTTGCTTGTGTAGCATAGAAGTAGCTCCCTTGCGTGGCTAATTTGGTTTGTGTAACCTTGTTAGTCACTTTGCTTAGTTTGTGAAGCTAAGTATTTGCGCTCTCTAATTTAGCATTGGTTGCCTTGTTATTGAGCAATGCTAGTGAGCTTAGTTGGATTTATGCTTTTGCTTACTAACATGTGTAGGTGCTCCTCATTGCTTGAAATACTAGTGGCATAGATTTGTGTGACCTTGCTCCTAGAATTGGTTAGGTGAGCTCTAGCTAGCCCAGCACCTTTGTTGCTTAATTGGGATCTTTGCAAGGTGCTAGAGAACATAGATAGAGGGATGTAGTCTTGGCTAGACCGATAGTTTTAATTCGCACTTGTTTTGGTTAGCCGACGCGATTAAGTTTTAGAAATGACTATTTACCCCCCCCTCTAGTCGCCATCTCGACCCTATAGGTAGGAGCAAGGACTCAAACTCAAAGCGGTGTAGGGCTGTCCTGTGAGCTCTTTGAAAGTAGCACCTAGACTCACGAGAGACAGGGGTGTCCATCACTAGCACCGATGTGGACTAAGTAGGAGTGAAGCCCGTGACTATAGGAGTGAAGTGCTGAGCCTGCTCTGTCCCTGGTGAAGCAAACCACTGAGACACCTCGCTTGGGTAGGTGAGGCAAAGCTGTGCAACAAGCTATCCTCGACTCTAAAGCCCACTAGGTCTGTATAGCTACAACATTGGGGTAGTAGTAGCAGGCTGACCGAGCTGCAATGTGGGCTGGTGAGGAGCAATCCCAGTAGCCGAAAAGACATGTTGCATGAAACCAAGAAGCTGCTGCTGAATGACTAGCTGCTGCTGCTGCATGGCCTGCTACTGCTGCTAGAACAGATCCTGATGTGCCTACACCTGAGTAATGGCAGCTGTTGTCTCCTGTTGAAAGGTCCTAATATGGCTAGAGGGGGGGGGGGTGAATAGCCTATTTAAAAACTACAAATCAACTAGAGCAATTTGATTAGTAAGACAAATAGCGAAATGCAAACTTGCTCTAGCTCTACAAGGGTTGCAAGCCACCTATCCAACAATTCTAGTTGCAATGATCTATTTGCACACAATCTACTTGACCACTACTCACTAAGAGCTCTCACAAAAGCTACACTAAAGAGCTCCACTAGATATGTTTAAAGCACAAGGCAAGCTCTCAATTCTAATTACACTAAAAAGAGCTTGCTATATCTAGTTCTATGAAATGTAAATGAGTAAGTGAGACGATTATACCGCCGGGTCGTGGAGTGAACCAATTACACGATGAATATATAGCCAATCACCGGGAGAATGCAAATGACAAGAGACAACCAATTTTTCTCCCGAGGTTCACGCGGCTTGCCAACACTAGTCCCTTAGTCCCTCGACTTGGTCAACACTTGGTGGTTCGTGGCAAGCTAAGAGGTGTTTCACAAACCTCGTCCACACGATAGACACCGCAAGAACCGACCCACAAGTGAGGTAACTCAATGACACGAGCAATTTACTAGAGTTACCTTCGGCACTAGCGGGAAGGTACAACTCCCCTCACAATCACCGACATGCCCACGAACAATCACCAACTCGTGCGATCCTTCACCGCTTGCTTCAACTGTCTAGGTGGTGGCAACCACCAAGAGAAGTTTAAAGCGAAATCCATAAGAACACGAATACCAAGTGCCACTAGATGCAATCACTCAAGCAATGCACTTGGATTCTCTCCCAATCTCACAATGATGATGGATCAATGATGGAGATGAGTGGGAGGGCTTTGGCTAAGCTCACAAGGTTGCTATGTCAATGAAAATGTGCAAGAGAGACTCCTTGAGCGGCCATGGGGCTATAAATAGAGCCCCATCAAATGAGAGCCGTTGTACCCCTTCATTGGGCAAAACAACGCTCTGACCGGACGCTCCGGTCATACCGAGCCGGACGCTGGCCCTCGGCGTCCGGTCGCCCGATGGACATGGCATGCAGCGTCACCACTTCAAACGATGTTCGTCGATTTATGCCTGGCCGGATGCTCTGACCGGACTAATGAAGCCCCGGCGTCCGGTCGTTTGAAGCTCCAGGCATATTTCTTCGATCGGACCATGAGACTAGACGTCTCACCTTACCAGGGCCAGACGAGCACCAGCGTCAGGTGCTTTCTTCGACTTGACGCTCGGCATTTCGGCCCATGCATGGCCTTGCATCAACCCTTCATTTTCAACTCTAACTGCACCTCACCCTTGCTCAAATGTGCCAATCCACCAAGAATTTTGCATCCAATTGCAATAGAAAATCATTTCGACCAACTCCATTTCAACTCTAACTTCTTCATTTTTGCCAAATGTGCCAACCACCAAGAATTTTTGCATCTCATAGAAAATAGACATTTCATTTTTCAAACACCTCAACCTGCAAACACCTTGTGCACATATGTTAGCATATTTTCACAAATATTTTCAAGGGTGTTAGCACTCCACTAGATCCTAAATGCATATGCAATGAGTTAGAGCATCTAGTGGCACTTTGATAACCGCATTTCGATACTCTGAGTTACACTCCTCTTAATAGTACGGCTATCTATCCTAAATGTGATCACACTCACTAAGTGTCTTGATCACTAAAACAAAATGGCTCCTATATTTTATACCTTTGCCTTGAGCCTTTGTTTTTCTCTTTCTTCTTTTCAAGTTCAAGCATTTGATCATCACCATGCTATCACCATTGTCATGATCTTGTCATTGCTTCATCAATTGGAGTAGTGCTACCTATCTCATAAACATCTTGATAAACTAGGTTAGCACTTAGGGTTTCATCAATTAACCAAAACCAAACTAGAGCTTTCTGACGATCCTGGTCCTACCACCGCTTGTGCTCAAGTATAGCTAGCAAGGGGAGGGTCTGCATCTCACGACGGGTCTGTGGCTGTGGTGGAGCCGAGCTGAGAGCCACCGGCCTCTGTCAGGTGTGCGTGGTGGCACATGCAGATGATGGGTCGGTAGTCCTCATCTGAGCTATTAGTCAGGTCGGACCATGTCCTCCTATTATGCCTCTAGATGCTTTAACTCGGTCTCAGCAATAGCCCTGATGGCCTCATCCTGCTCAGCTGCAGTCTCTAGCACCTCTCGGTAAGCTAGCTAGGAGAAGACGTAATAGATGGCTCATGTCCTGTGGGAACTCTATAGTGTCTCCTCAGCCACTATCTCTGGGGACATCCTCTATAAGAGAAAATGTGATCCGGTGAGCATATGTCAAGGTGTCTAAAACCCTCTCTAAGTGTGTCCTCCATCTCTAAGAGCATTACATCCAAAATATCAAATATAGTCTGAGAGATAAAGTGGTGGACTACCCAAAGCTGAATACGTGTCAACCCCTCACGATAGCCACTCCTCGGGAGCAAAGACCTCCTCATGACTGCATCAAGGATACGAGCTGTAGGTGTAAGGTCACACGGTGTGTGGCTCGATCCCTCTCCAAATGGCTCAGCAAAGCAAGCTCTAACCAAGTCTGTGGGTGGTACTAGTCTGCCATGAGGGCGTCTCGATGGCTCTATCTCTTCGTAACAGATCTCGTGAATCTGAATAGGAGACTCTGGAATCCTCAATATCTCTCTAGCCCTCAAGCTCTATAGCCTGTAGTCACGGTCTCTGAAGGCAAAGTAAATGTACTTGTGTCTCGGGTCAATCCACAAAGAAGCATAGAGCTCTATGACCCATGACGGAACATACCAACTAGTCCGTCCTAGGAGATCTGCCAGACCTAGCAGGTAGCTGAGGTAGGGATGGATGTGCTCTTCTACAACTACAACTATAGCCTCTAAGGAGCATACTCTCTGAGATCTGAATGCCACACCACTGTTGAGGTAGGCATTATAGAAGTCCTCTTGCAACACTGTGTAGAACTGCTCTGAAGCACACTCATCTCACCTCAGCAGAAACCACTGCTCAAACTCCACAAAATGGAGCTGCTGCACCCGTCTGGTTGTGGCTGCCCGCAAGTCCAAGTGTACCACTAGAGGCGGACCCTGTGGTCTGGGAGGTGGACGAGAACCACGTCTCTATGTCTCAGGCCTCGATGACACATAGGTGTGAGTACGACTGGAACATCAAAGTCATGGCTACTTTGCCTGCTCTGTCTGCTCTGCTTGCTCTGGGTGCTCTGCTTGCTCCTGGTGTTGCTCGGTCTCCTCCTGAGGCTTAATCTCCTCCACCCGAGCACCCTCTGGTGCACCCTTCAGAGATACACGCCAACCTCCAAGCATGATAGTACCACGTGAACTACCAAGACTGGCCTCAAACTGCTCAACTATGGTCCTCTGAGCTGGTGACAATTGATCACCAATGCGAATACCACTGCCTCGCCACCTCTATCGGCATGCTCTGCGGTGGCAGCCACTACTGCTGCTCTCTTAGCCTCTATGTCACCTCTCTTGCGCTTCTTCTTTGAAGTGGTCTTCTTTGGTCCCTTTCCCTTTTTCTGCTCTGTTAGGCGAGGCGGACGCCTCTCATCATCACCGGGGCCACCCTCGACATTCTTCCAACGAGCCATAACTAACACTGCAAAGAACTCAATTGACTAGCAACGGACGACTGCCACTGACAAAGGACAACTATCACTGACTCCCCCTAGCACTAAGAATCATTGCCCAACTAACACTTGCTGAGGCTTGACCTCAATCCTTACTCGCGAGCTTAGCCCCGAGTTTATCTGTCACTGCTCAACTATCACTGCCTCACTGCCCAACTCGCTGCACAAGATAGAATAGAAAGTATACATAAGCAACATTATATTCTAGAGGTAAGCAAGGTCCTATTGAAGCAAGCAATTGGATAAGAAAGGAATGAGTAATGGCCTGCTACCTAAGGAAGAAAGAAGGAAAACTTATGAAAAGGTAAGTCACTGACGGTGTAGGGGCACCAACGATATCACAGCAAGGAGTCAAGAGATCGAGCACTGTTGGCCAAAGAGATTGTCGATGTGTAGCACTGGAAGCTGAGAAGGGGCGTGCGCGGTTGCCGAAGTCAAGAAAAATGACCACGAGGTCGGTGGAAGAGCTTCGGCGGTGGAGGAGACGGGCACGACTAGCGTGGGCGTGGTGAGGGAGGTGCGGCGGCCAGAGAGGGCATGGTGTGCGAGAGTGGTGGCGCAATGCACGGCAAGAGAGGTGCGGGCGTGGCGAGGGAGGCGCAGCGCGGCGACCGATGAGTGGCGCGGTGGCTGGAGAGGCACAACGGCGATAGCGGTTAGGGTTAGAACAGCGGTGTGGTGACGTACGGAGAGAGAAGGATGGGCACGGTCAAGAGGAAAGGAAGAGGGTGGGTCCCCACGCGTCTATAGGATTTTGAAATAGATCTCACGAACACAGTTGCGACCGGACGCGTAGATGCAAATGACCTGACGTTGCTCCTCCAGAGTCCGATCACAAACAGAGAGCTCCAGAATGCCTCAGATAGCGACCGTACGCGTCCGTGGCACTATGACCGGACGCAGAGCTGAGTCCGGTCAATCCTGTGTTCCATCTCACATTGACCGGAGGCGAATTTCAGCTTGTCACCGGACGCGCGTGAAACACTATTGATCATCTGGTCCCACTTTAGTTACTATATCTCCTCCTGATGTACTGACCGAACGCTGCAATGGGTGTGTCCGGTCCCTACGTCTGGTCCCTCTTCAGCTGCGTTTACTCCTCCTTTCTTCGCGATGCTTTCTCCCAATCAAGTCCCAACTTCAATAAGACCCAAATAAACACCAATTGGGACAGATATGAGAGACCTCTCTCAGACCCTCAAGATTTTCAAAATAATTTGCCTTCGACTATAATTCTTTTTAGGAAAATAGACAACAAACGGGGCGAGGAGCAACGTGTGGCCACACAATAGGATTGGTAACCAATAGGAGCTTCAAATGCTCTCCCTATTTGTGCACGAATGCAGCGGATGCTCAAAAGACAACCGAAAAGAAATGACAAAGCAACATACATGTGCCATCCAATATGAGAAAGATAAGGCTAGTTGCTTGCCAAGTTTGATTCAGGGTTAAGCTTTTTCACACACTTTTCGGCTATTATCTTAACCATGTTAGATAAGCCCTAAGTGCATTACTAAAAATTAAACATGTTTTATATTACAATGCAATGCAAGGGACAACACAAGCCCATTTTTAGTGAAGTTACTTAGGTCAAGCACATTGAGCTCATTCCTTAACCGACAAAACGTAGCCCCATCTAGTGGTTTTGTGAAGACATCTGTCAATTGATCATCGGTCCTTACACCTTCTAGTGATATATTATTTTTAGCAACACGATCTCTAAGAAAGTGATGACAGATATCTATGTGCTTGGTGCGAGAGTGTTGAACTGTGTTATTAGCAAGTTTTACAGTGCTTTTATTGTCACACAAAAGAGGTACCTTTTCTAGAACTATACCATAGTCTAGAAGAGTTTGCTTCATGTAAAGGATTTGTGCACAACAAGCACCCACGGTAATGTACTCCGCCTTGGTGGTGGACAAGGCCACACTATTTTGCTTCTTGGAGGTCCAAGACACTAGTGATCTACCAAGCAAATGACACCCTCTGGATGTGCTTTTTCTATCAATTTTGCAACCGGCATAATCCGAATCAGAATAGTCAACTAGTTAAAATCTAGCTCCTTTGGTATACCAAAGACCAATGCTTGATGTGTGCTTAAGGTACCTAAGGATTCTTTTAACGGCAACTATATGAGCCTTCTTAGGATTAGCATGAAATCTAGCACGCACTAAACATGATGTCGGGCCTAGATGCGGTCAAATATAACAAGCTACCAATTATTGAACATTAGAGAGTTTGATCAACCGATTTATCTCCCTCGTCTAGGTCGAGATGTCCATTAGATGACATTGATGTCTTGATTGGCTTACATTCATCCATTTTAAACCTCTTGAGAAGATCCTTGGTATATTTTTCTTGAGAGATAAAAATCCCTTCTATCATTTGCTTGACTTGAAAACCAAGAAAGAATATAAGCTCTCCAATCATAGACATCTCGAACTCCTTCGACATCAATTCATCAAACTCTTTGCAATAGTTTTTATTTGATGAGCCAAATATGATATCATCAATATATACTTCATAAATGAAGATCTCTCCATCAAGCTTCTTGGTGAATAACGTGGTGTCGACCTTCCTAATGGTGAAGCCCTTCTCAATGAGGAAGTACTGAAGGCGCTCATACCAAGCTCTTGGGGCTTGCTTTAGCCCATATAGCGCCTTAGACAACCTATAAACATGATTAGGATATCTAGGGTCTTCGAACCCATGAGGTTGATCAACATAGACTAGTTCATTTATGAAGCCATTTAAAAATACACTTTTAACATCCATTTGATATAATTTCATTTCAAGATGAGATGCATAGGCAAGAAGGATACGAATGGCTTCAAGTCTTGCAACCAGTGCAAAGGTCTCTCCAAAATCCAATGCTTCAACTTGAGAGAACCCCTTTGCAACTAGCCTTGCCTTGTTCCACACAACGATGCCCTAATCATCTTGCTTGTTGCGGAACACCCACTTTGTTCCAATGACTCTTTGCATCTTGTGGTCGCTCTTTAAGTGTCCAAACTTTATTGCGGGTGAAGTTATTCAATTCTTCATGCACGACATTTATCCAATCTGGATCTTGAAGAGCTTCTTCTATATTCTTAGGCTTAATGCAAGAAACAAATGAGTGATGTTTAATAAATGAAGCAAGTTTTTTAGAATGAGTCATTACACCCTTTGAAGGACTCCCTATGACGAGGTCTTATGGATGTGCTTGAAGTATAGGAGAGTTTCTTCTATCAACCACTTGAGGAGGAGGTTGTGGAGCATCAACATCTTGAGCTTGTGCTACCATGTGGTCACGAGAGACATGAGTATCTTCATTTTCTACTCTCCCATCTTTATCATCATTTTGTGGCACATTTGATGAAGAGGGTGGATCAATCACTTGAACATCATCTTCATCATCTTTGGGCTTGATGTCTCCAACCGGAATGTTCTTCATGGCCTCCCTCAATGGTTCATCACTTATATCATCAAGACTCTCATGTGCTCCTTGGGAGCCTTAGATTCATCAAATTCCACATCATATGTTTTTTCAACCAAGTCAGTGGCATGATTAAATACTCGATATACTTTGAACTTTGATGAGTAACCAACAAAAAAACCAATATCACAACGTCTTTGGAACTTCTCTAGATGTTGCTGCTTCTAGTAGATATAGCATTTGCAACTAAACACCCGGAAGAATGAGACGCCTGGCTTCTTCTCATTGAGCAACTCATAAGGAGTCTTGCCAAAAAAACTTTTGAAGAAATAGGCAATTGGATGTCTATCATGCGGTGTTGATGGCTTCTGCCCATAGATCTTGAGGTGTATTGTACTCATCAAGCATTGTTCTTGCAACGGTGATTAGTGTCCGGTTCTTTCTCTCTACTACACTATTTTGTTGAGGAGTGTAGGTTGCGGAGACCTCATGCTTGATCCCAACTTTATCACAATATTCTTCAATATTTGTGTTGTCGAATTCTTTTCCATTGTCATTTTTATCTTTTTGAGGTTCACTTCAAATTCATTTTGTGTTCTCTTGGCAAACTTCTTGAAACATGTGGCCACTTTGGTCTTGTCATGAAAGAAGAACACCCAAGTGTATCTAGAGTAGTCATCAACTATCATAAGACAATAGAGGTTGCCTCCCAAACTCTTCTAAGTTGTAGGTCCAAATAGATCCATGTGGAGAAGCTCTAACACTCTTATTGTTGACATATAAGCTTTGGTTGGATGAGTGTTTTCAACTTGCTTGTCGGCTTGACATGCACTACAAAGCTTGTCCTTCTTAAATTTTACATCCTTCAAACCTCTCACCAATTCATTTTTCACTAACTTCTTGAGTGAACTCATCCCAACATGTGCAAGTCTTCTATGCCAAAGCCACCCAAGTGATGTTTTGGTGAATAAGCATGTCTTCAAGTTTGCATCTTCAGATATGAAGTCCACTAGATATAGGTTGTTGTATCTAAAGCCCTTAAATATAACTTGATCATCATCTTTCTTTGACACAACCACTTCCTTCTTAATGAATAAACATTAAAAGCCAAGATCATACAATTGACCAACGGATAGCAAGTTGAAGCTCAATGAAGCAACATATAACACATTTTATATTGAGTGATCATTTGATATCGTAACTTTTCCCAATCCTTGTACTTTGCCCTTTGAATTGTCACCAAATGTAATCCTTTCTTGACCATTTACTTCTTCATCTAGTGAGATGAACATACGTGGATCACCGGACATATGTTGAGTACAGCCACTATCAATAACCCAATGACTTCTACCGGTCTTGTAGTTCACCTATACACACAAGAGATCAAGCTTGTTGTTTAGGAACCCAAACTTGATAAGGGCCCTTGACTTTCTCAACTAGTGACTTAGCAACTCAAATTTGCTTAGGCCTATTCTTGTTGGGTGGACCTAAGAATATGACTTTCATCTTTCCACTAGAATCTTTTCTAAGCATGTAGTGAGCATTGAAGGCAAAGGGTCTAGCATGCTTGGGCAAGGGTTGTGGTGGTGGAGTTTCACACTCATGAGCAAAGTGATCTTCTTGTCCACACTCAAAGCATCTCTTTGACTTAGGCTTCGACTTGTATTGTTGTTGATGTTGAGCTTGAACTTTCTTCTCTTGATTTGCCAAAAATCCAATATCACTTCTATCCATCTTCATCACGGTATTCATAAGTAGCTCACTTTAGAGATATTGGCCTCTTGTGAACTTATTCAAACCGGTCTTGAGATGTTCTTTCTCCAACTTGAGTTTTTTGTTTTCTTCTCTAAGTTCATCATGATTCTTCTCCATCTTGAGTCTCCTGTTCTCTTCTCTAAGCATCTCATTCTCAAGAGCCATATCATGATCATCGTCAAGATTCTCTATCACAATTGTGTTTGTGGTCGATGGTTCTTCAAGATCCTTCTTGAGCTTTTCATTTTCATTCTTGAGCTTGACATAATCATCATAGTTATCGAACCCAACCACCTTCTTGCCTTTGCTACTAGAACCTTGCTCAATGCTCTCAACAATCAAGTCATCACATGATGTAGCTATATCAATCTTAACAACATTCTTAGTAGCATCATGCGACTCATTTGATAATAACTTATGAGAAAGAATAAGATTGTCATGGTTAATCTTGAGATTGGTGTACTCTTCTTTTAGCAAGTTATAACTAGTGGTGAGCTCATTGTGTATCTCCTTAAGTTTATCATGTTTTTCTCTAAGCTTCTTTTTAGAGGTTTTGAGCTCCTTGAGTTTGGATGACACAATTTTATTTTCTTCTAACTTCTCTTTTGAGCAATTTTAGTGTCATACTTTGCTAAGAGTGAGTCGTTTACAAGTTCTAACTTCTCATTTTTTCTCTTGTCTTTCTAATAATTTTAGTGTATTGGTTTAGCAATTTGACAAGATCATCATAAGAAGGTGACTCAAATTCTTCATCACTATCACTACCATTCTCATCATCACTAGCATTGTGATCACCACTATTATCATCATCATTTTATACCTTTCATTCACCGTTGGCCATGAAGCATAGATATGCAGAGGATGATGAGGGCGATATCGGTGGAGATAGTGTGGAACAAATCACAAGGGCGGCCACCTTCTCCTTCTCATTTTTACTTTTATTATCGGATGAGCCACTTGATGATTCGATGTACATGAGCCAATCACCAACAATATAGGCCTTGCCATTTTTCTTCTTGTGAAATTCCTTTTTCTTGCCATCCTTCTTTTTGTATGACTTGTTCTTCTTCTCATCATCATCATCACTTGAGTCATCTTTCTTACTCTTGTACTTGTCTTTCTTGGGTTTGGAGCATTGATGAGTTAGATGACCAAGATCTCCACAATTGTAGCAATCCATTTTGAAGAGCAACGCCCGCTCGTTGGCTACTTCGACCCACCTATCCGACCGGAGCACCCACTTCAGGCTCCAGCCGTCTCCGGACAGCCTCTCCGATCAGAAGGCCTACCCCGAGCCCTACTTCCGACTCCAATCCCGCGTCTCTCCGATCGGGGTACGTAAGAACCCTGCTCGCCGCTCTTCTCCGACTGGCGCAAACGAAGCCGACTGGGGCCATCCGACCAGGGATGCCCGCTCGGAAGGGACTAAGGACGAACAGAGAAAGCAGCACGCGAGTCAAACCACGGTACAGGGACCATACCCTGTACACCTACGGGAACAGTGCTCCACAACCATCCTGACACAAATAGTATTGTAGGCGCCGACATTTATCCCTACAGTATTGTAGGCGCCGGGATTCACCATGCCCGGTAAACGTGGTAAGGCTCCACACATGCCTCTGGGCAAATAGTATTTTTGCAGGTACCGACATCAACCCTTCCTGAAGAAGACAACGTAACCTCCCACATGCACCTGACATTCTACAGTGACATCAACAGTGTTGTGGGCGCCTACCCTTATCCAATCCTCATCGGCGTGGGCAACAAGACTTAAAAGCATTCGTACCCTCTCCCTCTCACCTGTAAAAAGCCACCCCCTTTATCTATAAAAGGAGATGCACACCCTCCAATAGGAGGACGGATTGATTCAAGCTCAGTTCCTTCAGATTCATTAGTCTAATAGCTCACAACCACAGAACCGCTAGGTTTGGACTTCAGGCACACGCTTGAACACTTAGCTCATAGCGGAGTTTCCGTCGCTCTTGGCCCTTCCGACCGGAGTCCGACCGGGTCTCTAACACCTCCCTTCTCATTCCTATTCGTTTGTAACCCCACTACAGACTTCGAGCACCTGGGCTCAGGAATAAAGTCACCGACCGACCCACACTGGACGTAGGGCATGTTGCCTGAACCAGTATAAATCATGTGTCATTGAGTGCTAGGCCACCTCCGATCACAACGTACAGCAAAACTATAAATATTCACTAGTTGGTCACTTTCTGTACCGACATATGGCTTGTTCTTCTCCTCCTCATCGTCATCATCACTTGAGTCATCTTTCTTACCCTTGTACTTGTCTTTCTTGGGTTTGGCGCATTTATGAGCTAGATGACCAAGATCTCCACAACTGTAGCAATCCATTTCGGAGATGTGATTTCTTTTACTACTAGTGAAAAATTTCTTCTTCTTGCCATCAAACTTGATACCATTCTTGTTTACCTTCTTGAGCATCTTGGCGGTTCTTCTAACCATGTGAGCAAGGCTTGCATAATCAATTTCATCATCACTTGAGCTATCATGATCCACTCTTGCTTTGCCCCTCTTCTCTTGGCTAGCCTTGAATGCCAAATCTTTCTTCTTGGTAGAAAAAGAGCCATCTTGTGGAGTGATGTGCATGTATATCTCATGTGCATTGATCTTCCCCAATATTTGAGTTGGCGTAGCGGTGGAAGATCACCTTGATGAAGCACCGTCACAATATGCCCATACTTGTCAATGAGGAGGACACTCAAGATCTTTCTCACAATATCGGATGGTTGCATTTGAGTGAGTCCAAGCTCATTGACCTCCTTTATAAGAACATTCAAGCGTGAATACATTTCATTAACACTTTCACTAGGAAGCATTTCAAATGAGTTAAGCTTCTTCATCACAAGGTGATAGTGTTTCTCACGCTCACTCTTGGTTCTCTTATGGAGCACACAAATGTCCGACCATAGTAAATGGGTGTCTTTGTGGTTTCGCACACGGTTAAAGACATCCTTGCAAAGGCCTCTAAAAGAATATTTTTAGCCTTTGCATTCCACTTCTCGTAGTGAACCTCATCACCTTGAAGGTTGGCGGGATCCTTAGGTTTTGGGAAGCCTTGTGAGGCGGCTCTAAGCACTCCAACATCTAAAGCCTCTAGATACACCTCCATGCGAATTTTCTAATAAGGAAAATCATCTCCCTCAAAGACGGGAGGGGGTCCATCCCCGTGGGATATTTTGCTCTAGGCGGTTATGCCTAATTTAAGTAGCACGAGGCTTTGATACCAATTGAAAGGATAAAGATGCCTAAGAGGTGGGTGAATTGGACTAATTCTAAATTTCTTTCAATAATTAAGCCCTACACTTAGCCAATTTCATCATCTGTGCCTAGAAGTGTTTCTATTGTTCTACCACACAAAAGTTTTACACCCTAGCTTCCAATCTTACTTTAGCATGGTAATTCTAAGAATGTAAAGATATAAATTGAATTGCTCAAATGTAAATGTTCAAAGTAAAGAAAATGAGAGAAATGCGGCGATGTTTTTATAAGGTATCGAAGAGTCGCCACTCCCCACTAGTCCTCGTTAGAGCACCCGCGTAAGGGTGTAGCTCCCCCTTGATCCGCGTAAGGATCAAGTGCTCTCTACGAACTGATTCTTTGACACCCCGTCACGGTGAATCGCCCACAACCACTCACACCATGCCTCGATGGCCCCCTCATGATTCATCTTCACCAGGACCGTGGGAGCCGGCTCGGCTCTCACGGTGGTCGCGTAGGATCTTGCCGACGAGCCTCTCCAAATATGACCAACAAATTTTCTCAAAGTAGGTTTCACCGTGTGAGGATTAGGGTTGGGGATAGAGGACGAAGTGGATCTGAAGCTGGCTGTTGAGACCATGGGGAAAGGTGGGGAAGAGGGTTTGCGGTGATCCGACTTGGAGTCATTTTGAGTCGAATATGGGTAAATCTCCTGCGTCTTGCTACCCGATGGATTAAGGGTAGGGTACGGATATCCCCGTTACCCATAATCCCATCTCCTTCCTTGCGCCCTTCGCCCCTTCCGTCCGCGAACACTGCGGCGACTGCTTGCGCCCTTCCGTCCGCGGACACCGCGGCAGCTTCTAGCACCAGCAGTAGGTGGAAGGTGGCCCGGCCGTGGAGCGGGCTGGAGGTTCGTCGGCGGCGCCGCGGCGAATACCGCGTCAGCTAGCAGCATGCGCTCCTCGTCACCTGGCCGGCGTTGTCGCCGCTTCCCCCACACTGCTCCGTCCGTCCTCTGCGGCTGCAAGGAAGACTCCTCCCGGCACGCCGGCATGGGCCTCACTCTGCGTATTGATTTTGGTTTCCATCGCTTATTCCGTTGATTCAAGCACGCGAATGTAAACAGTCGAAGCGCATGTTCCTGGGTTTAGATGTATCAGGTTATTAGCCAATGGGTATGGGGAATTACGGGGAGGATAAGAATGGATAATTTCACAAATTAATTTGGGGATGGGTAAGCCCGGGTATGTCCATACCCTCCCCAACGACAGGTTTACTTTTTCCCAATCAAATCGATGGTGCGGTGCAGACTGCAGGGACGGTGCGGTGCGGCAGCAGTGCGGTGCAGACTGCAGGGACGGTGCGGTGCGGTTGCAGAAGCGAGCAGCGGTGGTGGCCCGCGCGCGATGCCGTCCATCCGTCCGCCATGCACAGCGCCAGCACGGCGTACGTAGCGACGGCCGAGGGGGCCGGCCGGCAGCGCGGCCTAATTCCACGTGATCGAGGAGGATCTCGATCATCTCGCATCGATCGGAACCTGGCGGCCGGCCACAGGCCACTCTCCCACGCGCTGGCCGGCCGGCCGGCCGGCCTGCCGCGTCGGTGTACGTACGTGCAGGCACTAGTGCAGGCAGGTCAAAAGGTTGCTACGGCCGCCAGCGAGTGACACGGCCGAACCCGGCTGCGCGCCATCCGGCCCATGCAACCAGCCTGTCAGAACAGCGAGAGAGATGGAGGAGCGCGTGGCACGTTCTCAGTTTCGTCCGTCCCTCCGCCATGTCGGTGCCTGCCTGCCTGCACCGGCCATGAGAGCGCACTTGCACAGCACCATGCCGATTGCCGTCGTTGCCGCATCGTCAGTGTCTGCTGGTTGGCTCGCCTGGTTGGCTCGCCGAGACGCCGCCGCCGTCGCCGTCGCCGACGTAGGCGAGCCTCATGCGCGTTGCTCCCTGAGCGCTTTCCCTGGGCACAAAGATCACTAGTATAGACTAACAGGCAGGCTAATACACAAAATTGACTAAAACCGGCCGTCCTTTACAATTATTCCTCGTTGATATACGTACAATTACCATCAGGCCGGCGTACGCGCCAGCTATTAGCTGCATCCACGCGTGCGTGCACACCTAAAATGCATGGTCGTTTGGAGCTAGCGTTTTGCAACAAGTTAACAAATTCAGGATCCTTGATGTTTTGGACGGCGTACTCCTGACTGATGTCGACTTATCAGAACCTGACGTTGCTGATGACGTCATCGATCACCTGTGTGGTGCTCACGTGGCCCCTCATCGTGCATGGAGTTCACAGTTCTGTGTCATCATCCAACAGCATGCAAGTTCTTCACCAACGGTTTTAGATGAGTTCTGTGAGACGCTCCAACAGTGTCCTACTCATCATCGTACCTTCTGTTGCTCAGCAGCTGCTGTAATGTCGTATAGGCGATCGATCTTACGTACGTACCCTGAGTTTTATGTACTCTCTGGTTTCACTGATGGGATAGATGTGAACGAGTAATATATATACTGTAATAACGAGTTACAAAAAGAAAAGAAAAAGAAAACAAAACACCCGTAGTAGTCTGAAGAAATGCTCCCCCCGGCCCATTTCAGTTGAGACCAGGGCATACAACATGGAGATTTCTACCGCGATTCTCCACGATCATGCATGGCCAAAGTAGCTAGTAGAGCATCAGGTGGCAGCCATGTGGTCCAGGCCGCAGCTCCACTCTGGGGGTTTGGCTACAAACGCCGGAACACAGCTTAGCATATCTCCAATTGCCCCCACACTGCACACCGAGAGAGATCTGAATTCTGATGGAGTGACCAAATTAAGCAGCTGGCCGGACTGGACAATGCCCGTCGTCATCAGATACCTGGCATGGTTACATCACACATATGTACCAAGTCTCTTTATGTTACGTATAAAGCAGGCAGGCAGCAGGAAGCAGCTGCGCTCCGCATATGCTGAAGCGGCGTGTCGACAAAGGCGTCGTGCGCGGGAGGTGGATGCAAACGGCGCGGTCGGTCGGTGAACAACCACGGGTCGGTGCCTCGCTCAATCGGTGGGTGCATCATCAATGGCGTTGGCAATTGGCTTGCATTGCATGCATATCATATCGCCGTCGGCGCCGGGGATCTCTAGCTCCCTCCTGTGCCCTTCCTTTCCTTCCCCGGCCGGCCAGCCAGCATGCTGATCCGTCAAGTCCAAGTGTGCAACGCAAGCCGGCCGCCGATCGAGGCGAGCGGATATTCGCGGCATAATCCCCGGCGCACTTGCTCCGACATTGCATCATGCACCATCGTCGTCCCTCCGACGATTGCCCCTCGTCCTCTTTCTTTCCCGTCCGCTTCGTCCCCGCTGCCTTTGCCTTTTCTTTTGCCGCTTGGTCTCGCCGTTCAGTCAGTCACTCTGGCCGATCCACCACGAGCCATCCACTCCATGACGATGACCTGCTAGGCTGCTACGTACATTAATAAATAAATAAACTAGCATTATTTAGCAACGCTAAACTAGCTTCTCCTTCGTCTCGCCTCTATATATGCTTTGACTGCCATTATATATACTATATGTTGCAACAAGAAGAAGAATCCAGTTTGCCTTTTGACGACCTCTGTTACACAGCAATATATATAATGAAGTGGTGGTAAAAGATGGTGATTAATTAACTCTGCTAATGGCCGTTGGTTTATTTCTCCTGCGAGTAGTCGTAGTATGAACGCATGCGTGACAACATCACTCTCGATGGATGGGATCAACTGGTGGTACTGCTCTGTTGCGATTACCACCTGGTTGACTGATCATCTAGTTATTAATAAGCGTGTTCCAGACGATAACAACAAAGTGCATGTGGCTACCTAGGCCCAGCAGGGGCTGCACACTTTTGTGACGTGTCGCTGCCTCCTCAGTGGGTAAAGCACTTGCCTAGCTAGCACATATAGCTGCACAACTCTCTCGTGCTTCTCTCACTGCGAAAGAGATCGGTCGATATGATCCGCCCTGCCCTGATAATGCAGGTCGTTTTTTGGATGTCGTGTTGCTAATGGCTGCAGGCTCTGCAGTCGATCTGCATGCCCTGGATGGTGGACGACCCATACAGCTAGCCGTTCTACCTATTTTGGAGGCACTGTGTTGGGACACGGTTATGAGTCACGGAGACAGCAACAGCAATAAAAGCTAACGATTAACAAATTTTATGAGTGATGTGCAGCAAGAGAAGATGAAAGCCTCCGCTCGATCGGCCCATCAGGGAGAAGGACCAGAGGATGCGGCGAAGGCACCCGAATGCGGTCCAAGGCGGAGGCTCCGACGCCCTGAGCGGAGGCTCCGGCGACCGGAGCGAAGGCGCCCGGATGCAGCCAACGGCGAAGGCTCGGGCGGCACCTACGGAGGCTACGGAGAGTCGGCGTGCAGGTACGGGCGAAGGTCGCCCCGGACGAAGGCCTCGAGAGTCGAGGGACTTTTTGAAGGACGGCGGTGCCGGGCCATGAGCCGCAGACGGACTCACGGTTGCGGCCCATCAAGCAAAGGTGGTTGAAGAAGAAGGCACACAAATTACCCTTAGCAGTTTGTATTAGTATAGCAATATTCCAAGGATGTACCATAGCCGTCATGGGGTAAAATTGTAAAAGAGTAGCCTTAGCAAGCAACGCCCTATAAAAGGGGAACATAGACTCTGTACAAGGGGGGAGGTAGTTGAATGCATTTATGAAACCCTAGTTTGGTCTGGACCCACTTTCCACCTGACACGCCTTCGCCGAGGCACCTTTCCGGACGAAGGCTTCCGCTGCCTCCTTCTAGTCCCACCTACTGGAAACCACCGTTTTTCAACATTGGCGCCCACCGCATGTTGGCTAAGCAAGACCCACGATGGCAAGAAAGAGAGCAGCCTCCACTAGGGTTCCCGCAGAGCCCTCAACGAGAGGACGACTCAGGCGTAGTGCCCGTAGCACTTCTGCTACAGCCCTAGAAGATCAAGTTGGAGAAGAACCCACGGTCGAAGATCAGCCTCCGGCATCCGAGGAGCAGCAAGCCCCAAGTCCCACTCCAGAACAAGAGCTTAAACAGCTACAAGCCCAGTTGCAGAGCATGCAACAAGAAAGGGATAAGGTCGCAGCAACCTTCGTCGACAATCAACGGGCAGCCCAAGCATCAGCTCAGGCAGCGGAGATCAGGCAGCAGCTAGTCGTCTTACAGGCCGAAATACAAAGTATGCAACCTTCACAATCCAACTTCAACATGTCCAACCAACTCCACTCAGCAAACCAAAGCCAACCCAATCCCCCGCCACGTTCCATAGCACAATCAACCTTCGGCACATCCTACACTTCACCACAAACTCATAGAACCATCGATTCCAAATCACCACTATCCGAAGGCATCCAGAGCTCACCCTAGCCCCCCTCCTACAAACCCATCACGTTGCCCAAATTCAATGGAAGATCAGATCCATGACAATTCATCATGAGCTTTGAGGCAGCAATAGCTTCCGCTGGTGGAAATGAAGTGGTGCTAGCCAAGTCCTTCGTCATCGCAGCTGAAGGCGATGCGCTAGCCTGGTATTCAATGCTAAGGCCAAGTTCTGTCTATTCATGGAAAGACCTTCGCGACAAGATCTTAGCAAATTTCAAGGGGTTCACAAGTTAATCCTTGACTTCCATGGATCTGTTTCAATGCAAGCAGAATCAAGGAGAAGCCCTAAAGGACTACTTCCAAAAATTCATGCAAATGAAGGCAAAAGCACCCAATGTCCCAGATGATGTCCCTATCGAAGCAGCAATCAAAGGCCTTCGCATAGGTCCATTCATAGCTCACCTAGCGAGGGAAAAGCCTCGGACTATCGAAGACCTTTATAATGAATTTGAGAAGTATTACAGATCTAACAATGACCTCCGCAGAAGACTAGAAGAACAAAACTAAAGCAAGCAGTTCTAGGGCAACAGCAGAAATGCCCAGAAGGGCAACAGAAGCCAAGGTCATCCGTAGCCACAGCAAGCGCAAAACCAGCAAGTCTTCAACATAGAATAGCGAGGAAATAGCCAGCAGGGGCAGCAACCGGCGAAGGCAGGCCCAAACGACATGTCCCAAAAACAACCTGAAGGCAAGGGAAATAGACAAGGTAGGAACTGGAGCAGAAACCAAAATCAAAGGCAACAAAGGTAGTATTGTTTCTTTCATAGAGAAAACAAAGGGCACACAACCAAGGACTGCCCAGACGTCAAGGAGACCTAAGAAAGGATCAAAAGCAAAGCAAATCCGCCACCTCCGCCACAACAACTCACGAGAGAGGTGAACAATACTTTCACGGCATCTCAGCAGCAATACTGCCCAATTTACCCAAGCCTAAACTCCACTCAAATTCACCCGTCCACTTTAGCCAAACTTCCTACCATTGGCTAAAGTGGACGGGTGAATTTGAGTGAAGTTTAGGCTTAGTTGTTACCCAAGCCTAAACTCCACTCAAATTCACCCGACCAAGTACTCAGCAGCAAGGGCTGTCTAACAACTAACGGGCGGAGGCCAACCTCACTTACATAAACCCGAGGCCCCCGCACATAACATTCATTGAGACCAACCAGCCATCCCAAATACATAATGACAGCTAGAGGCATTGCCTCCACCTCCAACAACACAGCTTGCAACACCTAAAAACGAACCTAACCCAGAGAACCAACTCAACCCTCACACATAGCTTTCAACCATTGGCATGATACTGCCTATAGCCGGGGGCTCCTTGATGGAGTTCCAGACTAAAAAGCAGAAGAAGGATCACCTTAGGTTGGTCAACAACATAGCAGTTCAAGGCCCAGTGCGTTACACAGATTGGTTGAAGACGCCAATCACCTTTTTAGAACAAGATTTGCAGCTAGAGAGCTACCCTCATACCGACACCATGGTAATCAAGGCCAACATTGCAGGATAGGAAATCAATAGGGTTCTCATAGATTCTGGAAGTTCTGCAGATATTATCTTTGTAAATGTCTTCGACCAGATGAAGCTAAGCAGGAGTCAGTTGCAGCCTTCGGACTCACCACTAATTGGTTTTGGAGGGAAAAGGATAGATGCATTAGGAAAAATATCCCTCCTAGTCTCCTTCGGAGGTCAAGAAAACGCAAGAATAGAATATGTAACCTTCGACATAGTAGGTCTCTACTACCCCTACAACGCCATCTTCGGAAGAGGGTTCGCAAACAAATTCAATGCAGCCATTCATATGGGTTATCTTGTATGAAAATGATGGCCTTGCACATAATCATCACAGTTCATGGCTTCCAGAAGGAAGCAAGAAATATAGAAAGAGACATCTACAAGTCGCAGCGCAACATCAACTCCGTCGAAGAAGCTAGAACTAATTCAACGGAGCCTCCGGACATGCCAAAGGGAAAAACATATCTCAAGAATCAGGAAGAAACGAAGACAGTCCCATTGGAAGAAACAGTCCTAGACAGGAAGGTCACTATCGGAGGCAACCTGTCAAAAGAAGAGGAAGCAGAGCTCATAAAAACCTTAGCCAAAAACAAAGACGTCTTTGCCTGGTCAGCCTCCGACCTGAAAGGGGTCAGCAAGGACATTATACAACACTCCCTTGAGATCAACCCCAGAATAAAACCAAAAAAGCAGCGACAAAGAAAAAAATCGAAGGAGAGAATTTTAGCAGCAAAAGCCAAAGTTCAAAGGTTGTTAAATGCAAACATCATCAGAGAGGTCAAGTACTCAGAATGGCTGGCGAATGTAGTACTGGTGCCAAAGAAAAATGGAAAGACGAGAATGTGCATAGACCTCATAGATCTAAACAAAGCATGTAAGAAAGATCCATTTCCAATACCAAGAATAGACACCTCCGTTGACAAGGCAGCAGGATGCAAGCATTTCTCTCCTGGATTGCTTCTCAGGATATCACCAGATCTAGCTCAAAAAAGAAGATGAGGAGAAGATAAGTTTCACTACCCCTTCGGAACTTATTGTTACACAAGAATGCCTAAAGGATTGAAAAACGCTGGATCAACCTTCGCCAGATTGACGAAGGCAGTCCTCGGCCCCCAGCTGTAGAAAAATATCATAGCTTATGTTGATGATATTGTGGTGATGAGTAAGGATGAGGGAGACCACATAGCAGATTTAAAGGAAACCTTCACCAATCTAAGAGAGGACGGGTAAAACTCAACCCAAAAAAAGTGTCTTCGGCGTAAGCAGAGGTAAAATGTTTGGGTATATCATAGGACCCGAAGGCATAAGAGCCAACCCAGACAAAACAAAGGCCATAATTTCAATGGTGGAACCATAAACCAAAAAGGAAGTCCAAAAATTCACTGAAGAATAGCAGCGCTGAACAGATTCATCTCAAAGTCAGCAGAACACAGCCTCCCATTCTTCAAAGCTTTAAGAGGCGGAGATAAAGTGGAATGGGGGCCAGAACAATCAAAAGCCTTTCGGCAACTCAAAAATTATTTGGCTATCAAACTCATGGTAACAGTGTCGGATTCGGAGGCACCATTGCTGTTATATGTTGCAGCCTCCGACCATGCAGTCAGTGGGGTGCTTGTCCAAGAGAAAGAAGAAGAGTTGAAGGTCATTCAGTAGACAATCTACTACATCTTAGAAGCCCTATCAGGAGTAAAGTTGAACTATACAGAGATAGAAAAAATAGCATATGCGGTGTTGATCTCCTTAAGGAAATTGAAGCACTATTTCCAAGCACATAAAATTACAGTACCATCTTCGCAACCGTTAGGGGACATACTCTATAACAAAGAAGCCTCCGGAAGAATAGGGAAATGGGCAACAGTTGCACATTTTAATAACTCTTGGTGGTTGGCCGGTGTTTATTGCTTGGATATGTTTTCAAGTTAGGATTTCCCTATACCTGGCATATCTTTTGGCCTTCACTGCTATTGTACTTTAGCTATTAATTTTGGCAGTTAACTGAAGCTTGTTCACGATAAGCCTCTCCCTGATGCCTACGTCAAAGGTAGGTCTTTGTCGGGTTAGCTTTGGCCTTTTTGGACGTTTTGATAAATCCTTGAAGCCTGAATATGGATAGGTCTTTCTCAAGGTTGCAGGCTACTTTAGCCGAGGGGGTCGTTCCATGCTTTAGAGCCTTCGTCTAAAGCATTGGAGGGTCCTCTGTTGTAATGCTGTCGTCGAATATTGTGGCTGCATTGCTAGCCACTTTCGACCTTTGCCTTTTATGGTATTTTTGGGGGGGGATTCCTCTTTATATTTTTAGAGGTTTTTACATGGAACTTGCCTCATTAAAAACCTCACCTCCGTTAGGAGCTCCCTTTGTGAGGAAAAGAGTGCAAGCCCTTTTGCATGAAATATAAAAATACAACAACTAGAAACTTGGTGACCTTCGCTTATAGTTCCGCGGAGGCCACCTTTTTACATTTAGATGTAAAACCTACGCAAACTATCAATGTTCCAGTTATGCGTTGTTGTTCTGCCTTCGCCGTCGGTCAGGTAGAATGACCCGGGTCTTCCGGCGGCCTTCGCCAAATAAGGGCCTTCCCATTTTGGTTGGAGCTTTCCAACATTTTCAGCATTAGGTCTCCTTCTGAGGACTAGGTCTCCATCTTGTATGTTTTCCTGATCACTTTGTTGTCTCTCCATTTTTTGGTTTGGTCTTGGTATTTTGTAATGTTTTAAACTACTTCCAGTCTTGTGCCCTCAATTGTTTCTTTAGAGTATTCTTCATCTTCTGTCAGTGCCTGTTTTATGACACGGAGGCTCTGATGCTTGGCTTCTTCGGGCAACATTGCTTCTTCGCCGTACAAGAGTTTGAACGGTGTGAAGCCTGTTGTTCTAGAGGCTGCAGTGTTATGGGACCATACTACCTTCGGTAGTTCCTCTACCCATTTGCCTTTGCGAAGGTTGAATAGAGTCTTTGCTATTGCTGAGAATATCACTCTGTTAGCTCTTTCCACTGCTCCGTTTGATTCTGGGTGGTAGACTGAGGCGAAGGCAACCTTGGTACCTATACTCTTGCAGAATTCTTTGAAGTTGTCCGAGTCGAATTGTTTTCCATTGTCAACTATTAGGGTTCTTGGTACTCTAAATCTGCAAATTACGTTCTGCCAGAAGAACTTTTTACTGTCTCTGATGTGATTTTGGTGAGTGGTTCTACACAGATGTGAATCGGCAAGAAAGTGAACTGGAGTCAAGTTAAGTGCCTTAGAGCATCTCCAGCAGACTATCCAAACAGACTATCTATCCCTAATTTAGGTAGTGAGGGTAAAAAAACCAACTCTAGCAAACTACCTACTAGACCTAACAAATTTGTTGCCTACCCAAATCCCCCTCCCACCACCCATTCCTGTTGGACCACCAGAGACTACCTATTTCTCGTTCGCTTGTTTCTTCCCCGCGCGCCTGAGCCCGACGCAGGGAGCCCGCCGCCGCCGCTGCAGGAAGCCGCCGCCGCGCCGCAGGAGAGCCCGACGCCGGCGCAGGAAGTCCAACGTGCCGGATCTGCTGTCGGCCCTTCTCTGCCGGATCTGCGGTCGAGCCACCTCTCCAACCCGCCGTCCGAGCCGCCGCACCGTCCGCTGTCAGGAGCCTGCGCCAAGCCTCGACGCCAACACCGACCCGAAGCGCCCCACCACAGACGGCTCATGGAGCAGCCACGAATGTGCCATCCACCGAGCGCATCTCCACCTTGGCGAGCCAACCAGATCCGCTTCGGCGGGTTGGAATCTCCTCGTACATCGCCGGCGGCCTGTGCGACCCCGTCCGACGCGCCCCTCCCCTGCAGGTGCCCCTCCTCCGCCATGGCCGAGTTCATCTACGATGGGGAGATAGGGAAGAGGATGACATGTAGGACCCCACATGTCATTCTCTAGGAGGACGAAAATGGTAGTCAGTTTTAGGCAGTACTACTGGGGTTGAGACCAAAATTTAGGTAGTATGAAAATGAATGGCTATCCAAATAGAGTTTTAGGTAGTCTATTTTAGGTAACGATGCTGTTATAAATTGTAGTCGCTGGTTATGATGGCCTCTAGCCTGTTTTGCACTTTTGCGATAACACACAGATGCGTCACGTCAAAACAAAACACAATAGCACCAGTGGTCTAGTGGTAGAATAGTACCCTGCCACGGTACAGACCCGGGTTCGATTCCCGGCTGGTGCAAAAAAAATTATTTGTTTGGAGCTAGACGATGCTCTCAGCCACAAGGGGCGCGTTCACTTCAGGATGAAAAGGACAACCAAGGCGGGCACGATCGCCCGAAACTCCAAAAACCTGAGATATCTTTATTCAATTCAACTCCTTTTATTACATGTACCACACTGTTTCAGTGACCAATTGAGGTGTATGATCTATTGTTTTTGCTCCAAAACATTATCTAAGACAAAATGGGGTGTAACGTGACACGGCAGATTATCAAGTCAGCAGCGAAAACTGTGTTCAGCAAGGTGCTCAAGGATGGTTCTCGATCAATCAATAAACAAATACAATGATGGCGGCTCTACTGTGTTGCTATGGGAAATTCGTTGGCACCAGCTGAGAAGCCTTGTGTATATCACCACAGTCCACAGGAGGAACAACTTCCAGCACAAGGCTCATAGGTCAGCAGGACAAGGCTGCAGTGCTTCGGCCTTTTCGGTCCCTGGAAAAAAATTTAGCAGGCGCAGGTGCCATTATGTACTCAATGGAATAATTCTGCCAGGACCTGTGACAGGAGATAACTCATGAGATTCAACTCTCGAAACTACTGACGGTTTAACATAATGATTTGCAGAACAGATAAATAACTCACCTGTCAGAAGACGACTAGAAGAGGCTGCTAGCCATCACCACACAGCTACTTTTAAAATTAGGACAGCTACAAAAACTACCATTGCAGTGGATCCCATCTATTTTGAATTGGAGACCTTCAGTAGCTCATGAAATGCTTCCTGAGGAATGTCGACAGATCCCACACGTTTCATGCGCTTTTTGCCTTCCTTTTGCTTCTCTAGCAACTTCTTCTTCCGAGTAATGTCACCACCATAGCACTTGGCCAGAACATTCTTCCTCATTGCTGACAGGCTGAAAATGGTCAAAGAGAGCATATAAGCAAAACCTGTGTGCCAGCAACATATTATTCAACTCTTTACCTCCCATCTACATGGCTTTTCAGATACAGTTAGTTACTTAGTTAACCTGATAATGAACAATGTATTTACATATTATTCAACTCTTTACCTCCCATCTACATGGCTTTTCAGATACAGTTAGTTAACCTGATAATGAACAATGTATTTATTTATTCATACTGTGCCAAAGGACAATACCGCTAAAACTAGGACAGCTTCCAACTTCCTGCAGGTTGAAAGCTAAACCTTTCAGATATGCTGCAACCAGATAGGGTAAGACTGGAGATGATTTCCCAAGGCTTTCTTTTTCTCAAATGCGCAATTTCCCAAGGCTGATTGGTAGTAATTTTAATATTTTATATTAACTGAACAGGTACATCTTTTAGGCCAACAGAAAGGTTTAGTAGGAAAGTTTTGAAACCCTTTCCACCTGGCCCTGTTTGGATCCATACGACTAACAACTAGTTAACTAATTTTTAGTCTCTAAGGATCCAAACAAGCAGACTAATTGTCAGTCCACTAGTCATAGACTTAGTTGTTAATCCATTAGTCCATAGATAGGAGCTGATAGGACTATTGTTAGTCCTAGTCCATCCAAACAGGGCTTTTTGACAAATTTATAGTCCATAAGGATCCAAACAGGTGAGCCAATGGGTGGACTAAACTTTAGCTCAGGCCGCAACTAGTTGTTAGTCCACTAGTTGGCAAAACCAAGCTAATTGGGACTAATAGGTGCAACCAACCTCAAAAAAGTCAAAAATACCCCTCCTTAGTCTTTGCTTGGGAATAACAGCAGGTAGGCAAGGGGCACAAAGGTCTTTGCGTAGTAATAGTACCATACATTAGTCCTAGGATCCAAACAGCACAGGACTAATTTTTAGCCAGCTAACTATTAGCCAACTAATAACTAGGTCTAGTCCCAGTCCAGACTAACAACTAGTCCTAGTCCATCCAAACAGGCCCTTAGTTGCTAGAAATTTTGTTAGTTTATTACAGAAAATGCTCAAGAGTCAAGACTACTGTCTTAAATGTTCTGGATGAATGGATAGCAGCGCTGTCGTAGATTCAGTTAAATGTACATAACAATTTCAAAGCAGTTTGATATAAAGAATAATCTTCAACCAAATAACAATGCCAAAAGTAGAATATACTTCAGAAAACTAATAGCAGCTTCGAAGATCTTACGTTTCCCTTGCAATAACCTTTGAACCAATTGCTGCTTGTATTGTGATCTCAAACATTTGCCTGCATGAAAAGAATGAAATAAATTATGTTAGGCGGCACCAAATGTAAATCATGTCGCAATTCAACATGAGCCTATAGCAAAATTCTGCTCTAAGCCTTGCAAAAGTCACCAAAAAAATTGCTCTAATGTTTATTCTCGTTTGCAAGTCCATTCCCTTTGCAGCTAATTGCACTTTTGTAGTGTAACTAATATTGACCCAAAAGTAATGTACTTAAACAGATGCTCATATCTCAAGCACAGTACACATGTTCAAGAAAAGGAGGTTGATGAATACCTTTCTATAAATTTCTTGAGCTTCTCCACTAATTCCTTTCCAACCCGCTGAGCCTTCTGGTTATGCACTATAGTTGCCATAGCATCAACAGGTTGACCATTAAGAAGGATGTCCATCTTAACTAGCTCAGATTGTTGGTATCTGTCAAAGAGAAAAGGGGAATAAACTAATGATAAGCTACATAAATTTATGGTATATTTTTCTCTTCATATCATCGATTATACTTTGGAACAGATTTTTGCAAGCCACTTAAAGAGTAATTTTCACAAAATTGATGATGGATGCATTACTTAATAAGTCAAACAATCCCAGGTCTGATCAAAAGAATGTTTCGAAAACCTTGTATACACAAGACAAGTGCTCTCTGTGTATGTAATTACTAGTCATAGGCTAGATTCGAAAAAGAAACCCCATTCAGGAAGGTGTACTAACACCTTCAGAATATAAGGGACTGGAAATAAATAATAATAATAATGACGAAAGCATATGAGGAAGTGAAATAAAAACATGATATTTTTCTCATGTGTAAATTCCAGAAATAAAAAAAGGTGTAGCCCGACCATGCCTTGTTATTGCATTCACAATAGGACTTACTCAGAATCTTCATAGTCAAAAGTAGCATAGCCAGACGTAATGCCCTTCAACTCATTGTAGAAGTCCACAATTATCTCCTTCAATGGTAACCGGTACTTCAACAGAGCCCTTTGGCTGCATCAAAAATAGCCATATGAATAAAAAGCCAAGAATCGACGAGCACTTAACAAAACTGAGAGATTTGAAAGCAAAAAAGGTTTACGCATCGATAAATGTATATTCTAGCTGTTCGCCCCTTCTTTCTGAACAAAGCATAATGACAGGACCAACATACCTGAAAAGATGATTGAGCATGATAACAAATTTCTGCTTGTAATGCTCAAATATTGAAAAAAATATTGTAGAAAACAGGTGAGAAAGGAAGCGGGTCTTACTCACTAGGGATAATGATTGTTGCAATAACTGTGGGCTCCCAACAGGCTGCTACACGCTTTCCAGGATTCGAAGCCAAAGCAGCAGGGTTCTCAACTTGCACCTTGCTGATAAAATAACCTAAAAAGTTTTAGTATCCTACCAGAAAACGGAGGTAGCAAATACAATTGTGAGTGCACACCTTCCATCACCATATTCAAAAATATAAGGTACTGTTGGTATGGTCGATATGACTTGAGCTCCATATTCCTAAATAAACGCAGTGACAATCAGAACCTCAAGGCAATTTAAAGGTCACACAAATTTTGTACACTATATCACATCTTATAACTTCCTCTTTTTTGCCATCATATTCCAATCCCCCCCCCATATGTTCAAATGAATGGAAGAGTTTCTAGGCTGACACAGGTAACCAACGTACTTAAAATAGTAAAATATATAGGACCGTTAACCTTATGAAAAAAGATATTCTCTAGTTTTTTCTGCAAAAAATATTTCATCCTTCTAAAGGCAGCACCTCAAAGTTACAAATTTCCTTGAGATACTAGCATAATAATTAGGAATGAAGCTCTTTAATTAATTTTTCAACATCAATTGATGTATTGTGTGTCCTGAGTACAAATTATGCAACAGTAAAAAATCAACACATCAAAATTATGCGAAAAAACTATACTTGCTCAAGCCGTTGATGGAATACATCCATGTGTAGCAATCCTAGGAAGCCACATCTGTAAAGTAGTAATAAAAAAATAAAAAACAGATTACAGCAAGTCCCAGACTCAGTGTAATGAAAACAACAGAAACGAACTAGTTCACATGTAGAAAATCTGGTACGGTGGTACCTGAATCCCATGCCAAGTGCATTGCTTGTCTCCTTTGTAACAGAGACACTGGCATCATTACATGTTAGTTTCTCAATCGCATGGTTAAGAGCTTCAAAGTCAGAACCATCAGCAGGATAGAGACCAGAGAAGACCATGTGTTTCGCAGGCTTGAAACCTGAAAGACTATTCTGTATGATGTCGCATGCAACCAAAAACTAAAAAAAGGGGATATGGAACAATGCTATGGGACTGCAATAGATCATGCCTGTTCTTTTCAGGCTAAATCAGACAAAATAAAGAAGTGAAAAATACAGACGAGACTATAAAAATGTTTAGAGTGGGATTCCATACCAGGAAGTGGCTCGACAGTACTCTTTGCCTGGTGAAGGGTATCACCAATGCGTGCTTCTTTAGTTGAACGCATTCCACTAATAACATATCCAACTTGTCCAGTGTAGAGAACTCCAGTAGGTGTAAGCTCAGGGTGCATAATGCCGAGGTCAAGAACTTCATATGCACGGCCAGTTGCAGCCGAAGCAATCTTATCACCTTTACGCAGAGCACCATCAACAACAGCAACGTGGCAAATCACTCCTTTGTATTCATCATAGTAGGAATCCAAAAGCAACATCCGTACAGGTGCATCACATTTCCCGGGTGGGGAAGGTATGCGTTCAATAACAGCAGGCAATACCTGTTCAAGGCCTTTACCAGTCTTGGCAGAAGTAAGCAGAGCTTCACTTGGATCAATGTCAAATAACCTCTTCAATTGATCCTTTACATTATCTGGATCAGCAGTCGGCTGATCAATCTTGTTAATCACAGGAATGATGCTCAAATTTGATTCGAATGCAAGGTAAAAGTTTGCTATTGTTTGAGCTTGTACTCCTTGTGCTGCGTCAACTACTAAAAGAGCGCCCTGGCAAGCTGCAAGGGACCTGGATACCTCATAGCTGAAATCCACATGGCCTGGCGTATCAATCAGATTAAGCAAATATCTTGGCGTATCTGAGTCCTGAGATGCAGTAATGTGCCTGTAGAACATGGTTGCTGTTTGTGCTTTGACCGTAATCCCCCTTTCTCTCTCAACCTGGTCCCCACGTCAATAAATGTTACAACAGAAGACACAATATCAAACTAGACATCAAGGACTGATCCAATATCAAAGCAGTTTTCTGAAAGTAATGCCCAAATCAGAGTATAAGGAAAAGGAAGTTGAGGTTGTGAAAATAAACACTCATTAAATGTAGTTGAAATCACATAATATTACAACCTAAAAAGTTGTACTATCTCAAATTCTGAGAGTTAAAAAGATGAATACAGCCACTCTATTTGCATTCTTTGGAATAAAGAAAATGGAACTATTCATTTTTGGGATCTGATAACCCTCAGATGAGCTGGCATGCTAAAAATGGCTTCTCATATTAATAACTGTTATACTCACTCAGGTCACAAATACTTAACACATTTGACTTTGCATGGTCTTCAATGTGTATCTTTGACTACTAATTTCTTCTAGAATATATTCTTAAAATCTTTCAATATAAGAGATTTCGCCAAGTATTTTGAAAACAAGCTGACCAAATCTTGTCAAATGTATAAGACATTTGGCATTTAACTTGGACGCTTCCAAAATAAATAATGTAATTCTAATTGATGTTTGTAGTTTTAAAGATTTGACCAATCTTCAATCTTGTCCTAAACATCAAGTTTTTGTGACCGGAGGTAATAAGAGTTTATACTGTAGGTAAGATAAATACAGTAACTACAGGATACAAAGTCACAGAATGTGGACAGAAATTGTTAGAAGTTTCAGTCATGAAGCTACTAGCAGTATAGGCATCAACTGATATGGAATTAGCGTAACATTGTGCCCACAAATAGACCTTGACACTTACTGGCAGTGCAATGGTAAAATCTCAAAAGGCCAAAACGTAACAACTATTTATAAAACTAATTCAGACATCAATGCAGTTCCAGAATCTGATCACGAAAACAGTATGGAAATGGTGGCCTAACTGACTGATCACCTCTCACCATATGATAGTTGAGCGGTAAAGGGCCAACATTTTACTTATTTCTCTAACTTATCGAACAAGAAGAAGAGTGAGCGGGAAGAATTAGCGTCGCACTTGCAGCTTGTCGAGGTACTGGGGCTGCCCATGTCCCTTCTGGATGGTGCCGGTGAGCTCCAGCAGCCGGTCGGCCAGCGTCGACTTGCCGTGGTCGACGTGCGCGATGATCGAGAAGTTCCGGACCCGCTCCGGCGGGTACAGCGCCAGCTCCGACCCGGACACCGCGCCGCGCGCGCCGTGCTCCGGCGACGCCTGCGACGACAGGAGGCGCTCGGGCTGCTGGAGCGCACTGCGGCAGAACGCGGGGGCAGCGGCGAGGTGCCGGGAAATTCGGCGAGCGGATCGCCGGAGCGCGGCGGCGCCGGCCATTCCGAGCCACGGGAGGGACCGGCCGGCGGCGGGAGCTAGGGTTCTGGGAGGGATTAGGCGGAAAAGGCAGATTGGTGGCGTGGAACCGGTCTATGGGTGTGTGGCTGACGTGGCAATTTGGTTCCATAATAATTAATAGCAAGAGTCAGTTTGATGTTGTTTTCCGGCCTCTGCGTGCGCGCGACCAAACAGAATTAAAAGTTTCAGTTTTTGGCTGAAAAAACAAAAACAGTAAAAAGCTCCCGTTTGGATCCTCAAAATTAAATTCATTCTAAAAATTACTTTCTCCATCCAAAATTATAAGACATTTGACTTTTCTGACATCAAGTTTGACCACTTATCTTATTTAAAAATTTATATAAAATATTTTTTTTTGTTGTTGCTTCCTTTATTAATAAAAGTTCTTCAAAAATAAATTAAAATTGACTATGTTTGCATAAATTTTTTAAATAAGACGAGTGATCAAACTTAAGTCAAAAAGATCAAACGTCTTATAATTTGGGGTTGAGGTAATACAATTTATTAGACATAGATTAATGAAGCTAATATAGTTATATATGAAATATATTGTATATTTATTGTTAGACATACAACGAACATACATATATATTGTATTTCTATTATAGTGAAGTCAGTTGAAGAGTATGCTATAAGTTGGAGAGTAGAATTATAGCACAGTGATATATAGAATCAATTTTTATCTTTCACCCTATGAATTTGAGATAGGTTTATTTGTGAGCTTAGAAAAGTTATGGAACATCAAATTCTCCAAATAGCCTAATTCATTAAGTAGGTTTTAATTTCTCCAAAATAAAGGGATCCAAACGGCCCCTAACAATTTCCTGAGCACAAGGCACAAATTCAAATAGCAAAAGCTAAACATTGAGCCTTTTAAAAGAAAATTCATCAACATTTGTATCTTCAAATAGGTTTATTATCAAAATATATTTTACAATTAATCCAGTGATATTAGTTACATGTCATAAATATTTAGTCAAACTTGAGATTGTTTGACTTCTCGTAAAAAGATATTTATATTTTTTATGGAGGGAGTATTTTTTTTCTTTTTTTTAAATTACACAGTACAACGTAGACATTCACAACACGCACGCACACTCACCCCTATGAACACACATACACAATCCCTACTTCTATGAGCACCTCCAAATGACTGGGCCGACAGATCTTGAAATTCACAAAGTCACCATAGGTGTCGGTACAGAAAGTGATCAACTTGTAGTTTTGCTGTACGTTATGATAGGAGGTGGCCTAGCACTTAATGACACATGATTTATACTGGTTCAGGCAACGTGCCCTACGTCCAGTCTAGGTCGGTCGATGACTTTATTCCTAAGCCCAGGTGCTCGAAGTCTGTAGTGGGGTTACAAACGAGAAAGAGAAAGGAGGGGTGTACGAGAGGCTCGGTCGGGTCCGACCGGAAGGGCCAAGGGCGACCGAAACTCCGCTATGAGCTAGGAGTCTAAGCGTGTGCTTGAGGGGTTATGAGCTATCGATCTAGTGAATCTGAGCTTCAAGAAGTCGACCTTCTTCGTTAGAGGAAGCGCATCCCCTTTTATAGAAGAAGGGAACGACTTTACAGGTGAGAGGGAGAGAGTACGGATGTTACTAAGCCTTGTCGCCCACGTCAATGAGGACAGTGATGATGGTAGGCGTTCACAATATTGTTGACGTCACTGTAGAATGTCAGGTGCACATGGGAGGTTGTGTTGGCTTCTTCAGGAAGGGTGGATGTCGGTACCGGTAAAATATTGTTGGTATGTGAGGAGCCCTACCACGTGTATCAGGTATGGTGAACCCTGGCGCTCACAATACTATTGATGTGCAGAGGCACGTGCGGGGCTTTTTGCTGTATGGGAGCTCAACGGTGCCTACAATACTGTAGACGCAAATGTCAGCGCCTACAATACTGTTTGTGCTAGGGCGGTTGTGGAGTACTGTTCCTGTAGACGTACAGGGTATGGTCTCGGTATCGTGGTTTGACTTGTGCGCTGCCTTCTCCGTTCGCCCCTGGTTCCTTCCGAGCGGGCGTCCCCGGTCGGATGGCCCCAGTCGGTCCTGGCCGTGCCAGTCAGAGAAGAGCGGTAAGCAGGCTTCCTACGGGGTCCCCGGTCGGAGACGCTGGGTCAGAGTAGGAAGCAACGTTTTAGACCAGGCCTTTTCGATCGGAGAGACCGCCTGGAGGCGGCTGGTGTCCGAAGCGAGAGCTCCGGTCAGAGAGGTGGGCCGAAGAAGTTGACGAGCGGATGTTTTGTTCTTTCGAGTAGACCTTCCGGTCGGGGACTGGAATGTCCTTCTGGCCCATCATGTTTTTAGACTCTTGGGCTAGCCCATGGACTACATGCTTTTTTCCTGGGGCGAGCCCTGGCATGGAAGCCAGTCCCCGAGGGACCCCAGGTTTATGAACCTGATAGGAGCCCCCGGGCGATTTGAGCCGAATCGTCCGGGGGATTTTTTGTCTTGACAGCTGGTGTGCGTGAGCGCACCCGCGGGTGTAGCCCCCAAGCCCCCGGGCGGTTCGGGCAGAACCGGCTAGGGGGGTTTTCTGCGTTGTCAGTGGGGGTGGTTTTTCTATCGTGTTGGCGGGTGTAGCCCCTCGAGCCCCCGGGCGGTTCGGGCAGAACCGTCAGGGGGTGTTGTTTCGGCGGGCATGTGTGCATGTTTTTAGTTTGAGACAGAATTTTGTTTAACCACGGCGTCGTTGCGCAGCCGAGGCGGTTTTTAGGCGTGGGGATGAGACAGAACTTACTGATCCCGACGTCGGTGCGCGCCGTGGATCGGGTGAGAAGGTTAGTTCAGGATAAATCCTGGCGACGGTGCGCGCCACGGATGGAGATAGCTCGGTTCGAACGTGTTAGAGCTCACTAATCTTCGGTGTCGATGCGCGCCGTGGGATCGGGCGAGGTGGAGCTACGAACGGACCCAGGCGTCGGTGCGCGCCATGGATCAGGAGAGTTAGTTTGGTTAGTTTAGGAATCTGACGAGCCAGAGCTTGCGGATCCTGGGAGTGGAGTCAGAAGTGAAGTCGTTACGCGAGTTTAGGAGTCGCGGTCCTAGGGCTATTGGAGCGCAGTCGGAAGTGAAGCCGTTTTGAAGCCATTAAGCGAGTTTAGGAGTCGTGGTCCCAGGTTTTATTGGAGCGCAGTCGGAAGTGAAGCCGTTACGTGAGTTTAGGAGTCGCGGTCCCAGGGTTTATTGGAGGGCGGTCGGAAGTGAAGCTGTTTGAAGCCGAAGCGTAGTTAGTTTGGTTAAAGATTGGACGAGGCGATGCTCGCGGATCTTGGCGTCGGTGCGCGCCGTGGGACCGGGCGAGTCAGAGTTGTGGATCTGATGAGTTCGAGGTCGCCGTCCTTAGCGTTTATCTTGAGCCCCCGAGCCCTATCGGGCCTTTTGGGGTGGTCGATGTGAGTCTTGTGCGTTACCCCATCCTCGGTTCCTCACAACCAGAGGGGCTGAGTTTCATCGCCTGTCCTGATCACTCGGGCTCGAAGACTAGCTCGGTGAGTTCGCTAACAGGTGTGATTGAGTGGAATCCGGGTCCGTCGTTCGTGATGGGGTCGGCATAGCCCTCTTGTTACATTCCACTACTCCTTTACCTGCAACCCGGTAGATGCCTAGGTTATTCCGGAGACCGGCCCGGGTGGCCTAACGGCCTCCCCTCGATGGAGATTTTGTGGGCCTGGCGAGAGGTTCAGGATCGAACGAGAAGGTTGAGATGACCCGATCTACCAGACCGGGCGAGGGCTACACGGTGCTCATCTACAGTTTTCTCCCCTGGCTCTGTTGGTTGCCCATGTCGAATGAGGCAACCGGCGTTTCACGACGCAACACAGAGCGTTCTGATGCATTTCGCTGCACGTGCGATGCTTAGTTCCCGAGCCCCCGGGCGGTTCAGGGCCCGAATCGTCCGGGAGGCGCGGGCGTATGGAATGAAATGCGCGTATGGATGTATGAATGATTTATAAAGAAATAGAGGGGGTTTTGGAAATGTTTACCTTGACAACTGGAGTGACGGGGCTCGGAGAGCTTCAGTCAAAAACGTCCGACTGGGATCCGTGCTCATCGTTCGTGACGGAGTCGACATGGCCCACATGGGGCATCCCTTCGCTTCCTACCTGTGTCTTAGTGTTTATCCTGAGCGATTCGATCGGCTCAGGGAATTGGTTGGTCTCCCGACAGAGATTTCATTTTTTAGTCTCCCCAGGCCTGGCCTGGGGAAGAGGGGAGCCGCCCGCGTGCGGTGGCGCTTTGGTTCCTATGCCCATCGTGTGGTAGTGGTTGATCATGCGGTAGTGGTGGGTCATGGCCAGGCCATGTCTCGCCTGATCAGGAGCCGTTCCATCGAGCAGGACGCGTCTCATCGGTGCAGGGCACGTCTCATCTGCATTAAATGGAAAAGAGAGAGAAATTCTCGCTCCGCCGTTCTACCTTCTCCGATTGGCGCATCCTTCCTTAACCGTTGTTCCCTTTCCTTTAAGTAGGAGCAGGGAGAGGGTCTTCATTTCGTTCTTTTGCCTATTCTTCATCTGTCGCCACCTTCTCTCTTCCTTCTTGCCATGAGCGTCCCTGAGAGCCGCAGAGGTTTCTGGGAAAGAAGGGGGGAGAGCGAGGGAGAAGAGAAGAACTCACCGATCCTTTTTGTGATCGAAAGCAAGATGTCAGACTGGCGGTTGTCCACCGTGAGGAAGTCGGTGCTGGAGGCTTTTGTCGCGAAGGGGTTTCTGCCGCCGCAGGAGGTGGCACACTGGAGGGTCCCGGGAAGGAGGAATTCTAGCAACCTCATCCCGATGAGGTGGTTTCTTTCATTACCTTTCATGAGCGCGGACTAGGGTACCCCGCGCATGGGTTCCTGCGCGGGCTCCTCAATGAGTGGGGTCTGGAGCTACAGCATCTCAACCCGATGGGGGTGCTGCACATCGCTGGTTTTATCGTCGTCTGCGAGGCTTTCCTCGGGACGGAGCCGCACGTGGATCTCTTCCGTCTTTTCTTCTCCGGGAGAGCTATGGCGGACTAGAGTTTGGCCGAGGTCGCACCGGTGGGAGGCTTTGCCCTGCAGAGGAAGCCAAGCGCAGGAGGCTCATATCCCGCGTACTCCCCATGTGACTCCAACCGGGGATGGCATGGGGAGTGGTTCTATATTAGGAATCCGACGGAGGCTCCGTTTCCAGCGTTCACCGACGGGAGGCCGGTGAAGCAAAAAAGTAGGTCGTGGGGTTGCGCTCGTATGGAGAAGCACAAGGTGGAGCCCATCGAGGGGGAGCTCCGGAAGCTCGTAAGGTGCGGCCTCGACGGGGTACGGGTGTTCCACACCCTTTACCGCCGTCGGGTTGCGCCATTGGCGGAGAGGACCCACCCAATGTGGATGTACGGTGGCCGGTCGGACCCGGACCACGCGTCGCCGGACGAGCTGCTGGACGACGAGATCTGGAGCCGCATCGGCCGAGTGCTGCAGCTGAGGCCCGAAGAGGCGGTCATGGGAAAACCCATACCGTTCAATGCCTCGATCATGCCCACACTGGTATGCTCTTTATTTTGTTCGTGCTCTTTCTCTACTTTCTTTTTCCATTTCTCTGATTTCGGCTCAATCGTTCCATAGGGGCTCAGGAGGTACAAGTCTCAGCCACACCTCCCTAAGGGACCGAAGGGCCAGGCCCGGCAGGCCGCCCAGAAGCAGGCAGCAGACGCCCGGAAGAAGAAAAAAACCAAGGAGGTTCAGCGGAAGGAAGAGAAGAAGAAGGAGGTCGCCCGACGCGTGAGGGCCAGGGAGCGTAGGAGCGACGTCGAGTCAGAACTCGCGTCAGATGATCCTATGGATTTGGACGACATGGTCTTCTCCGACGAGGAGGAGAGTCGGGATGTCGTTGTGACCTCGGCGGTGCGTCGTGACCCTGTGATGATGTCCGCTAGTGAGGAGCAGGAGGCCGCACGGCGTGCGGAGGTTCCTGCATCGAGGAAGCGTGCGGCGAGAGCGGATGCCGTCGGTGGACGAGCGGCGAAGCGAACGCGGTCACCGCGCCCCTCGGCGGTGTCGTTGGTCTCGTCGTCACCTGTGGCGAACGTGGCTGAGCGAGCTAGGCGGTCCGAGGGGTGGGCTGGCGCTCGTGCGGTGATGGGGCCGGTGCCAACGCTGGACTTGCAGCCGGAGGGGGCCCTACCTGCCGTGGGTACGGTCGAGCAGCCCGGGCAGTCTGAGGGGCAGACTGGCGCCCGGTCGACACGTGACTTGCAATCAGAGAATGCTCTGCCTGCTGCTCCGGTCAGGGAGTCCTGAGCCGGAGGTCGTAGCGACCCGCAGGCTGGGCAGGAGCCGGTCGGGATGACTCCGACCCTGTCTAAAGCGAGAGGGCGCTGGTTGCAGCCTGGGAGCGGTCCTCGTCCTGTAGGTCCGCGGTCGCCGGAGTCTGCCTTCCGGGTCATGCCGCTCGCCACCCGGTATGTTTCCTTTGTTGTTTCTTTGATTTTTTTTACTGGTGGAGTCCTTTTGGAGCGTGACTAACCTGTAATTTCCGTCAGCGGTCGGGGGATGCCGGGGTTGAGCGTCGCCCCAACCTCCATGCAGGAGGCTTGGAGGCCCACCGTGCAGCATGTCGCGGCGAGTGATGGTGGCAGCAGGGTGGCGGCAGCAAAGCCTTCCCTCCCGAGGGCGGTGCCCCCCGGGGCAGCTGCTGATAAGGCGGCAACAGCAGCATCGGCGTTGGCGGTGATCCCGGTGCCGATGGCGGGGGTTGCATCGGAGGTAACTCTCGTAGCCCCTCCTTCGCTAGTCGCGGTGGGAGAGACGAGGGAGGGCCAGCTCCCTATCTCGCTGGGTGGAGGGTCGCGCGGCCTGTCCTTGCCATTGGAGCCGAAGGCACTGGAGGGAAGTGCAGCCATGATGGAGTCAAGACGCCCGGCGGTGGTCGGTGCAACCGTTGTGGTGGAGATTCCGTCTGACGGCGAGGCAGAAGTCATGGCGGACCCGCCAGCGTTGTCGCAGGAGATGGTGGTGGTTCAGCCGAAGGCTGGGTCCTCCGACGGGCCGCCAGAGGGTGACCTAGTGTGGCCTTGCCCTAGGGACCCATTGGAGGCGCGGTTCGTCCTCTGGGTTTCCTAGGAGCGTCAGCTCTAGGACATTTTGGGGGGCAAGGGCATGCCGCGGTGTCCGAGCTCACCAAGCTATCCGCGAAGCTTGAGAATGCCCGGAAGCAGGCTAAGTTCGCCCGACAGTTGGTTGAGGTCGACCTGCAGCTTGTCACGGAGGTGAGTTCTCTGGTACTTGTCCCTGCCCTTTGAATCTTTCGTCGGTTGTTTTTACCATGTTTGTTTTTCACAGGAAATAAGGAAGGTGTCGTCTCACAAGTCTTACTTCCTCCGGACGGAACACGCCCGGATGGCTGAGGTTGAGCATCGGGTGGAGTCCGCTTGTCGCGAGTCCCAGGTCTGGGCGGTTGAGGCGGTCACGGCGCGGGCGGAAGGGCAGCGTGCGGCGGAGCGGGCAACTACTACCGAGCAAGGGCTCGAGGCGGCGAAGGTCCGACAGGAGCAGACTGAGGCAGGGCTGCGGGTGTCCCTGGCGAACACTGAGACGGCGCTTCAAGAGGCCTTGGCGGCCCTTGAGCCAGAGCGGGCTGCCCTGGAGTCGGCACAGAAGGCCCTAGAGGTGGAGCAGAGGGCCCGATTAGAGGTGGATCAAGAGGTGCTCGTGCTCTGGGGCCGGGTGATGGGGACGGAGGACACGAGTGCCCGGCTACGCGATCAGGTGGCTCGGTAGGCAGAGGAACTCTCCACCCTTGAGGCCTCTCACATCGGTGTGTGCTTTTTTGTTTTCTCGTGGTGTTCATTTTTCCCTCAGCCTGTTTCCAAGCTTGTCGCCCTTCTTGCAGAGCTAGGTGAAAAGGTGAAGGCGCTAGAGCGAGACCTGGAGGCGACCAAGGTGAGCCCTATCCGGAATGCCGAGGAGCTAGCCAAGTCCCATGAAGAGCGACGTGTTCTCGAAGGGGATCTTGATCAGATCCGCAACGTTGCCCGGCTCGTCGTCTCGGAAGTCTTCGGGTCGGTGCTAAGTACCAGCTCACCCGTGGTCCAGCTAGCGGAGGTTCCAGATGCGGTCCGGGACCTTGTCAGGAGCGGGCTATTCTACGGAGCATCGGGGGTCCTGACCTCGGTGGCGACGCACCACCCGAACCTGGACTTCGCCGCTATCTGCGATGGGTAAAGGTTGGTGGTCCCGGGCCATCAATGCTGGGACTCCAGTTGCCATTGTATGTGCCTCGATTTGGCCCGAGCCGCGCGTAGATAGGCGGTTGGTGCAGAGCGGTTGTCAGGTCAAGATGAGGTGCCGTTGTGGCCTCATGTGCCGCGCTCGGCGGTTGTTGCGGTGATAGGGTGTAGTGCCCCATCTGTTGTGTCCCTGTTCCCTAGACGGGGAGCAAGGTCACGAGTCAGCATCGCGATACGGAGCACTCCGCTTGCTGAACGGCGGCGGTCTCCACCAGTGCCCGAAGGTTCCGGTGGATTGCCCGTTCACGAGGGTCGTTCGGCTCGGACAGGCCACGCAGGAGCAGTGCCGCGGCGGTAATGTTCTGGCTAGCCCGAGCGAACTACGAGGGATCGATCCCTCTATCTGGGGTGTCGTGCTGGACCTGACGGGCATGACCCCAAGCGCCGTTCGCCAGTCCACGCGCACGAGGCGTAGTGTAGCATGCCGAGCGCGCTGGCACAGTCGGTGGTTGATGCGGTCACTGTCGTCGTAGTTTCTCCCCGTGCTCACGTGTGAGCTCGAGGGTCTCCGTATGAGGGCCTAGAGGGGCGTGAGTCCGTGAGGACTTCGTTGCCCCTGGCGGCTGTTCCGGGGCGTCCGTCATAGTGCACTCCCGAGATGAACGGTGGCTGGGTGCCACGTCGCCGATGCTGGAGCCATCACTCCCGATGTCGTTGTCCATGATGTCGAGGAAACAGGTGGGAGCATAGCTCGCCATCCCCACGAACTCAGACATGAGATGAGGAGGCACCATAATCTTTCAGAGCCCCCGGGCGTATGCGTCCATGGGAGACACGATGTCGTAGGGGAACCGGTCGTACGGTGGCCGCGACGGGGACAACGGCAGCCCTCCGGGTACTTGGCGGAAGATAGAATGTAGTAAGTAAAGAATGGCCTATATATTACTCACAGTGGGGTTTGAGCAGAGAGTTTGCTCGGGATGAAGCGCAGATGCCGCGCTTTTGAGGTCGCGCGTCCCGAAGTCGATGGAGGACGTCTCTCCGATGGGTGCCAGGTCACGAGCCTCCTCGTGGAGGTGGAGTACGCCAAGCTGGTCGGCGACGAAGTCTAGGCTTCTGAAGAGGAAGGCCTGGGATGGCTCGAAAACAGGTGGAACCTGCACCCCGGTAGGCAAGAGTGCGGGATACTCCAGCGAGCCAAAGCGAATCGCATCGCCCGAGCCCGCCACGGCGGGGATGGTGGAAAAATGGGCCATCCAATGACCAAAAAGTGTTGAACGTACAATGTCTTCCCTACGGACGGCGCTAACTGTCGGTACAGAAAGGGACCAACTAGTGAATATTTGTAGTTTTGCTGTACGTTGTGATCGGAGGTGTCCTAGCACTCAATGACACAGGATTTATACTGGTTCAGGCAACGTGCCCTACGTCCAGTCTAGGTCAGTCGGTGACTTTATTCCTAAGCCCTGGTGCTCGAAGTCTATAGTGGGGTTACAAACGAGAAAGAGAAAGGAGGGGTGTACGAGAGGCCCGGTCGGGTCCGACTGGAAGGGCCGAGGGCGACCGGAACTCCGCTATGAGCTAGGAGTCTAAGCGTGTGCTTGAGGGGTTGTGAGCTATCGATCTAGTGAATCTGAGCTTCAAGAAGTCGACCTTCTTCATTGGAGGGAGCGCATCCCCTTTTATAGAAGAAGGGGGCGGCTTTACTAGTGAGAGGGAGAGAGTACGGATGTTACTAAGCCTTGTCGCCCACGTCGATGAGGACAGTGATGATGGTAGGTGCCCACAATACTGTTGACGTCACTGTAGAATGTCAGGTGCACATGGGAGGTTGTGTTGGCTTCTTCAGGAAGGGTGGATGTCGGTACCTGCAAAATATTGTTGGTATGTGAGGAGCCCTACCACGTGTACCAGGTATGGTGAACCCTTGTGCTCACAGTACTACCGATGTCCAGAGGCACGTGGGGGGCTTTTTACCGTATGGGAGCTCATACAATACTGTAGAAGCAAATATCGGCGCCTACAATACTGTTTGTGCCAGGGCGGTTGTGGAGTACTGTTCCTGCAGGCGTACAGGGTATGGTCCCGGTATCATGGTTTGACTTGTGCGCTGCCTTCTCCATTCGCCCCTGGTCCCTTCCGAGCGGGCGTCCCCGGTCGGATGGCCCTAGTCAGTGCTGGCCATGCCAGTCAGAGAAGAGCGGTAAGCAGGCTTCCTACGGGGTCTCCGGTCGAAGACGCGGGGTCAGAGTAGGAAGCAGCATTTTGGGCTAGGCCTTTCCGATCGGAGAGACCGCCTGGAGGCGGCTGGTGCCCAAAGCGAGTGCTCCGATCGGAGAGGTGGGCCGAAGAAGTTGACGAGCGGGTGTTTTGTTCTTTCGGGTAGACCTTCTGGTCGGGGACCGGAATGTCCTTCTGGCCCATCGTGTTTTTAGACTCTTGGGCTGGCCCATGGACTACATGCTTTTTTCCTGGGTCGAGCCCTGGCGTGGAAGCCAGTCCCCGAGGGACCCTGGGTTTATGAACCCGACAATAGACATCTCGCTGTCGACAGGGACGTCGCCTACCACTAAATGCATAGCGCTGTTAAATCCTAAAATAAATCTAGAAAAATATAAGCACCTGTACCAAGTCGAGGACTTGAACCCGGATGAACAGGTTTCACCACAAGAAACACAACCAACTAATCTATGATCAGTTCGCATGGAGGGAGTATTTGCTAGCATCATCTGGAAAGTAAAAACTTTTAGAGTATTGGCACTGGCAGAGCTTGAGCGAAATCTCTTTTATAGTCCGGTAAATTGGAGGGACCACTAACGATGCACAAATGATATTAGCCATGGTATACCATATGGTGATTAAGAACTTTTGAGAAGCTCGGGGCTGTGGCCCAGTCTAGTCTATTGGGCATAGCTGCTTGTCGCTGCTGCAATTTTGTAACTACCAACCATTGTCGCATCGACAGCTAATAGTGTAGCTACCAAGAAAGTATCCCCCATTTCAAATTAGAAGATCTAGATATACACAATGTAGATACATAGTAAAAGTATTGGATATGGAAAAGACAAAACATCTTACAATTTGGAGCGGATGACAAAGCCTTTATCATGTGAGGATTGATGGTAGCCATCTTAGTGTCTCGTTGTCAGTCAGTTTGGTGTAGTTCCAACTACTAACACATTAGAAATACATATAAACCCTTTTGTATGTTTATGTGATGTCAACTGCTAGCACAACTAGAAAAACATATAAACCCTTTTGTATGTTCATGTCATGCCAAACTCTCACCCTCTCACCCTTTTAGGTCCAAGGTTCTCTCCAAAACTATGATATGGAGTCTTGACCAACTAGAGCATGGTAGTGGCTTGTTTGAAAATTAGTTCTTTTAATTTCAATTGCAAAAGAAAGATGCCTTTGCAGGCCGTAACATGGACATAATTGCAAAAAGGCCACAAGATCCACACGGTTAATACTTAATAGAGTGTTTGGATTTCTTTTGAACCAAGGACATCGAACATGGTAATACATTCACAATATACTAAGGCTCTTTTTGGTATATCTTTGCATGTCGTCGATCATGTCATCCTCGCGCCATGTCGTCGCTTGCCTCGTCGCATGCCGTGGCCGAGGTCACAGAGTGCAACCTCCACGTGCTCTCCTACCATGTAGGGAAGTCGTGTTCAGGTTTAGCCCCTGGCGGTTGGCACGCGACTATCACGATGTCATAATTTTCCCGTTCACAGAGGTGTGCCTGCTGGAGGTCGCCTCCTATAGTGATGATTCTATGAGGTCCGGGCATCTTGAGCTTCAGGTAGGTATAGTTGGGGACGGCCATGAACTTGGCGTAGCATGGTCGTCCTAGGATGACGTGATAGGCACCAGGGAAATCCGCTATTTCGAAGGTGAGCGTTTTCGTGCGGAAGTTGGCTCGACCTCCAAATGTCATGGGTAAGTCAACTTGTTCAAGGGGGACGACCTAAAGCCTGGGTATAACTCCATGGAACAAAGCATCGAATGGTCGTATCGCCACCCGTGAAAGCCCCATGGCATCGTAAGTCTTGTCATAGAGGAGGTTGAGGCCGCTCCCACCGTCCATGAGGACTCAAGATAGGCGGGTCTTACTGACGATTGGGCCGACAACAAGGGGAAAGTGCCCCGGTTGTGGAATGTGATCGGGGTGATCCTTTCTATCAAAAGTGATCGCGATTTTCGACCATTTCAGGAAAGCTAGGACAGCTTCACCCAGGGCGGCTGCATTGACCTCCCTAGTCATGAGCTTCTACCGATGTTTGGACTCATACGCCACCGGTCCACCGAAGATCATGAGGCACCCTTTTGGGTTGGGATACGCATCCCCCTTCTCATCATTGCCTATGGGCCCGGACGGCGCATCCCTACCGGTTGCCTTGTAGTCGCCATTGAAGTAGCATTGATGAGGTCGCACTCCTCGAGGGTATGCTTGACTGGATAGCCATGATTGCGACACGACATCTTGACTATCTTGTCAAAGCTAACATGGTTGAGCTTGCTAGTCTTCTACTTGTGGACCCTATCGACTGCCTTGATGAACTCGATGTCACGACGCCTCCAGCTGTCCTTCTTGCCCTTGACCCATCGACTATGGTCTTTAGCCTCGTTTATGGGTTTAGTTTGAGCCTTACCCTTGTATTTGTAGAAGATTGCATGGACAGCCTCCTCGCTGGAGGTGTGGCTTGTCACGAGGTCAAGCAACTCCCGCGTTGTCCATGGTTTGTAGTGTCCAAGCTCATGAACGAGTGTTTTGTTGGTCACACCAGAGATGAACGCTCTGATCATGTGCGCATCCACGATATCGGGAAGCTCATTGCACCGCTTGGAAAAGCGATGGATGTACTCACATAGAGTCGCTAGCTTTCTATTTGTAGGCCTTGAGATCCTAGGAATTTCCAAGGCACATGTACATGCCCTGAAAGTTCCCTAAGAAGATGCGCTTGAAGTCTGCCCATGAGTGGATGCTGTTCACGGGGAGATGCTCAAGCCATGCTCGGGCGCTTTTCGTAAGGTAGTGCGGCAAGTATTGGATGATGAAGAGATCATCGTTTGTCCCGCTTGCTCGACAGACGAGGCGAAAGTCTTCTAACTACATGGCAGGGTTGGTGTCCCCAGAGTACTTGACGATGTTCGGCAACGCACGGAAGCGCATCGAGAATGCATCTGCTAGATCCTTTTCATGAATGCCTGCGGGCCGTAGGCGTCCAGGCTTGGGCCGCGTCAAGTGTCTCGAACCCTAGGATGTCGGCCATGGTTGTCCGAGTCGTTGTCACCGTAGTTTATTTGATCTTTGCCTGCCTCGTCCGACCCATGGCGCTTGTCGCCTTGAGTTGGATGGGCATTGTGGTTTCCGACGTAGCGGTTGCACGCTGTGGAGGGTTCCCTCCTACGCGCCGCGTCGCCGTCATCTGGTCAGAGCATGCTTGGTGCGTGGCGTTCCTTGGGGGGCACCACGTAACGAGGAGATGTGTATGAAGCTGGCCTCGGGATGTCGCCTCTCCGCAGAGCTTTGAGCCTACTGTACCGCCGCAGTTTCTAGCAGGTCTCATAGCCCCTAATGGACATGCTTTCCCTCATTGTTTGAGGGTTCAGGGGCTGTCCGCATGATCATGGCGGCCACTGTGATGTTTTGGCTGGCTCGAGGAAAGACGAGCGTCTCCCTCTTGCCCTCTTGGATTTGATCGTACACACGGCATGCCCGCGCCCGCACGCCCTCAGCGTCGAGGTGTGGCGGACTAGGGCATTTGTCATCATGGTGTTCGTTGACTTAATCAGCTTCACGGGCCTTGGCTCATTCTAGGTGCTCTTGGTCGTACTTGGCCTACTCTCTGGGGGTGCAGCGAATCGGATAGGCGTCATCCTCTGCATCCTCCACCGGGGCCGCCCCATCCTCTAAGAGGTGCAACATGTTGCATTCTCTTAGCAGATGGCAGCTCCCCTCGTAATCGGACTTGAAGTCCGTGTTCTCAGGGGTTGCCAGCAAGAGGTCATAGATGGATTCTGAATCCCTCTCCATAATGCCCACAAACCTAGGAGGAACCTGGCATCGCCGCACGGCCATCACGCCTAGCTAGCTCTCGCTTGAAGAGTGCGATCACATCCCTTATTTCGGAGGGCAGTGTGGTGTTGGGGTTCTAGAATTCGTCCTCTGGTAGCAGGGACCCGCTTTCGGAGAGTTGGGCGAAAGCGTTCGCCAACACGTAGAAAATGCATCGGCTTAGCTCTAGCTTGGGATTCACCCTGAGATAGGCATCGATTCTACATGCTAGCACATCAGAGTCGATGATCGCAGGACTGGCTCGGGCCAGTCCATGATCAGGCGTCCAGATGTGCAGTGGAGCCACATTCTCTTCACTCAGTCGTAGCTGACCTAGGTGGTCGGCCATGAAGTCCAGGTCCCCGAAGCGCAAGGCTTGGCCTGGGAGAAGACTATTGATGGGAGCTGGCCCATCGATGTCGGCGAACTCGAGGCTTCCGAAGCGGATGTGGCTACCGAGGGCCGCTCTAAGAGCAAGTCTGACATAAGTGCAGGGAGCCATCGCTTCCTTCTCAACAATGACAGCGCGCGACTATCCCCTACCTGGTGCGCCAACTATCGGTGTCGGTGCAGAATGTGACCAACTAGTAAATATTTATAGTTTTACCGTACGTTGTGATCGTAGGTGGCCTAGCACTCAATGACACAGGGTTTATACTGGTTTAGGCAACGTGCCCTACGTCCAGTCTAGGTCGGTTGGTGACTTTATTCCTGAGCCCAGGTGCTCGAAGTTTGCAGTGGGGTTACAAATGAGAAGGAGAAAGATAGGGTGTACAGGAGGTTCGGTTGGCTCGGGTCAAAAGGGCCGAGCGCGACAGGAACTACGCTATGATCTTAGTGTTCAAGCGTGTGCTTGAAGTCTGAACCTAGCGGTTCTGTGGTTGTAAGCTGGTGAACTTGGTCGATCTAATGAATCTAAAAGGAATGGGACGGTGAACCTCACGAGCTCCTCCCTATTGGAAGAGAGTGCATCCCCTTTGAAGGACACGTGGACGCCTAAGAGGGGGGGGGTGAATTAGGCAACTTAAAAACTAACTCTAAACTATGGCCTCTTTTTCTACTTCTAGCAAAACCTATGCAAAAGATAATCTATCTAGATGTGCAACTACGGTTTTGCTAGTGTGTTGCTATCTCTACCGCAAATGATAATAATATGATCAATGTAAATGCGGAAGCTTAAAGAGCAAGGTAGAGATATGCAAACTCCGTCGACGACTCCGTATATTTTTACCGAGGTATCGAGTAATAGCGCAAGCTTCCCCTAGTCCTCGTTGGAGCCCCTCGCAAGGAATCCCTCGAAAGGGCCAAGCTCCCGGTCGGGTAACTCCGTGGATAGCCTCGGGCCTTCCCCGCAGCGCAAGTGGGTCTCCGATGTGCCTTCCAGCAAGCCTCTCCCGGATGCTCCCCGCCGTCTTCACTATCAAGCTTTTCGGTAAACGCCGCGGGCCTTGTTCCCTCCGGTACACGGTGGCGGCCACACCACAAACGCGGTTGGTGTGATCTCGCAAGACTTCAAGCCCCTCCGATGTACAACACTTGTGCTCACAAGCAGCAGGGGTGGCAAGAGGTATGCAAACCTCACTTAAACACTAGGCAAACACCTAGAGCAAGCGCATAAGCGATGGTCTAATCAACCTAAGCACTTCGCAAAGCACTTATGCTAATCACCTAATAAAACACTAAGCACGATGCATGTGGAGATCACTCAAATGGTGTATCAACACTCTTGATATGTTTCCTCAGCTCCACTCACCACAAATGGCCGGTTGGGGTTGTATTTATAAGCCCCACCGAGAAAGTAGCCGTTGGGGTCGAACTCCCCATAATTTCGCTCATCGACCGGACGCTGAATCGTCCCGACCGACGCGTCCGTCGTCGTCCCGACCGTTGTAAGCCGCGAACTACGGATCGGACGCTGCCCGGCGTCGGTCGCTTCTGCCATCGGACGCGTCCGGTCGCGATTCAGCAGCGCTGGGACCTCTCTGTACTCGATCGGACGCTGCGTTCTGCGTCCGTCGTTCCGCCAGCTGTCCGGTCCTTGCGTCCGGTCGCTTTGTCTGCCGAAAGCCACGGTCCAGCGTCCGGTCACGCTTCCAGGCCGTCCGGTCCGGCGTCCGGTCCGCCTCATGAGCTCGTTTCTTTTGCGATCTTGCGACGGCTTGGTTCCTATCTTCATGCTTGGACTTTGCTTGACATCTTGGGTCTTTTCTTGTGCTTCTAAGGTCTTGCTTGAGGTGTTGATCATCGGATCATCACGTCGCCTTCGTCAAGTCACGTCTTGCACCCTATTGGACTACAAAACAAACACTTGCAAATTCATTAGTCCAATTTGGTTGTGTTGGTCATCAAACACCAAAATCCAAAGTAAATGGGTCAAGGATCCATTTTCCTTACAATCTCCCCTTTTGGTGATTGATGACAACACGACCAAAAGCAAGCAAATGATAAAAATTTAAATTTAAAATTATCTACTTGCTAGGATGCAATGCAAAGAGCAAGGTTATATGATACTAATTGATAGATACCAATTAAAACTTTACTCAAAAGCATGTCTTGCCCTTGCAAATGTCCCCATGTGATATTATGGATTAGAGCCTATCTTGTTTAAAAAAAAATTCCCATTACATAGACTAATCCATAATTCACTTTCCTCCCTTTCTCGGACCATTACCACTTGTAGACATCAACTTGATGCTTGCCTTTGGTCCTTCAAATTCTCCACTTGTAGACATCAACTTGATGCTTGCCTTTGGTCCTTCAAATTCTCCCCCTTTGGCATCAAACACTAAAAAGGAAGACATTAGTAGCACAAGGGAGGGTCAAATTTCATGATCCTTTGTGTATAGAGTGAAATGGATCACAAAATTTGACTCTCGCATTATATAGACTAAATATATGCATACATATGGTAGAAAGCAAAGCATATGCATAATTAGCAAATTGTTGCACGAGAGAGTTTAATCTATATAATGCATGGAGAAAGCATATTAATATGAAATGAAATCAACATGATGATGCCAACTGAAGAACGATGCTTCTCTTCGGGGACTCCATTTTCCTTGCAATGAGACCACTACACACATGATAAACTTGAAAAAGGTGTTAGTCTCAAAGCATCCATCTTGTAGATGATCCTCCCCCTAAATTTGTGCATGGAGACATGGAATACTTGTAGTACTCATGCACAATTGATTTTGGAGTCAAAATACCACTTGAAAGATGATATTTGGGAGAAAATTATCTACAATTTGGACTTTAGCACATATTAGATAAACAATAGTAAGACAAGCTATGTGCCATGCTCCTAAGCAATTTTAAACCATGTAGGTTTGCTCCAAGGGTTACAAATGAGACCGAGCAAGCCTACCATATGAAATACCTAGTGTATGCATGACAAAAGATATAAGCATGCAAATGCAACCCTAGGCATGAAAAGTAACTAGATGCTTAAAGATATCAATTGTAGGAAAAACTAATTGCAAGATGTACCAATTTAAAAGCAATAACATCTAGTTACCTAACATGGGAGGGAAATTTGGGTCCATAGTATTCACTAACCCACTTGGCAATGGTTTTGTCCATCATGATGCACCCCATGAAATGCACCCATACTTTGCCAAGTCTCCAAATTCCCCGTGGTCGATGGACTTCTTACTTCCCTTTCGGGATCCAAACCTTCTTGGTGCTCTTCATGTTGGAAATGATTTCCTTTGGCACCCAAAAGCGTTTGACCCCATTGTTTGCTTGCTTGTTCACCTTGATGGCCACCACCTTGTCATTTTTCTTCTTCTTCAAGAGATAAGGTGTGGAGGCCTTCTTGTCCACCTTGTTGGTGTAGGTGTTGGAGAGCTTGCTTGTTTGCTTTTTTTTTCATCTTTGCTCCTCCTCATTCTTCACCTTGCACTCATAGGACTTGTGACCTTCTTTGTGGCACACGTAGCAAACCACGGTTTGTCCTTCATCAAGCTTCTTCACTCCCTTGACGGTGTTATCTTGATGAAGTTGGGTTTGCTTCGCCTTGCCTTTCATTTGAGTCAAGTCCTTGGTGAGGCGAGCTACTTCTTGCTTGAGTTGCTCATTCTTTTGCAACCTCTTGTGTGCATGTATCTACAATCACTTTCTTAACACAAACTTGGTTGCACAAAGGTGAGTCTAAACATAAATCATTGCAAGAGGTAGATGCATCCTTTTAATTATGTCATTTCTTTTAGATGCCTTGGTGGGGGTATTTTTTACGGCCTCAAGATTAGCAACTTGATTTGTTAGCTCATCACAATGTTTGCACATGATTTCCATTTTAGCAAGCAAACTTTGATAATCATTTTGTGAGCTAGCTAACTTTTCTTTTAATTTTTCATTTTCTTTTCAAGTTGCTTATCATTAATTGTGCATGCACTTATTGTTGCACTAGCCTCAAGTTGCTCAATTTTAGTAGATAGTTCAACATTGAGATTTGCAAAGTTTTCATATTGTTCAAGCAAATTCTTGTATGCTTCTTTGTGAACTACCTAGCTCTTCTTTTAAAGTTTTGAGCTTCTTTTGTTGACTAGTGCAAACTTTAGCATATTTAAGATTTTGTTGCACAATTGTATTGTAAGAAGGCAAGTCATCATCACTATCACTCTCACTAGAGGATGAGCTTTTGTTACCTCGTGCCATAAGGCACACACGAGAAGAGCTCCTTGTTGATGAGTGCTTATGACCTCGCCTTTTGTGATGGTTTTCTTCTTCACTTGAAGAATCATCCCATGACCTTATTGTTGTGAGGGCTTTGTTTTTGCACGCCTTTTCTTTGTCTTGGGTGTGGGCTTGTTTGGACAAACTTCCACAAAGTGCCCCATCTCGCCGCATCCAGTAGCATCCTCTCTTTCTTTGCTCATTTCTTTGATTGGTGAAAATGAGATCTTGAATTTGGATGGGCACACCCTTGACATTGAGCCTTTGGATCATCTTCTCCACCTTGTTGATTAATTTGATTGATTCTTCATCAAGGTCGGAGGTGGAGGAGGAAGATTGATCATCATCACTTGATTCTTGTTCATCATCATCATCATCCTCATCTTCTTCTTCTTCACTTGAGGAGCTTGAGCTTGAGCTTGACTCAACTTTCTTGCCCTTCATCTTTTTCTTTTCGCTACAAGCGAGAGCTTTGCCTTTGCTTGATGAAGATGCTTCTCCTTGACCCATCTTACGTGACATTTCAAATGCCACTAGCTTGCCAATGACAATGCCCGGGGTCATGGTGCTCAAGTTCTCCATGTTGTGAAGGATGGTGATGATGCTTGCATATTTCTTTTGTGGTAGAACGGAGATGATCTTCCTCACGATGTCCGCATCATCTAGCTTTAATAATCCTATTGAATGGAGCTCATTGATAATTAGATTCAATCGAGAATACATATCACGAACAAGCTCATCATCATTCATAGCAAAGGAATCATAATTTTGCTTAGCTAGACAATGTTTTTGCTCACGGACATTACTTGTACCGTCATGGAGCTCCTGAAGTTTTAACCAAATTTCATGTGCCGTATTTAAGGTGAACACTTGGTTAAACACATCCATGCTAAAAGATTCAAACAAGCAATTCTTAGCTCTAGCATTAAAATGCATTTCTTTTCATCACTCTTTGTGGGTTTTCGGGATTCTTGATGGGTTTCATCCCGTCACACAGTGACTCTCCATACACCCAAATCAACCGCCTCAAGGTGGCAAGCCATTCTAGCTTTATAGTATGGGAAGTTAGAGCCGTCAAATTGTGGAGGCCTAGCGGTATCCATCCCAACCACTCTACAAGCGTCGGCTCAACGGCGGTTAAGCCAAAGGTCCAAATATGAGCCAACCGGCTCTGATACCAATTGAAGGACACGTGGACGCCTAAGAGGGGGGGGTGAATTAGGCAACTTAAAAACTAACTCTAAACTATGGCCTCTTTTTCTACTTCTAGCAAAACCTATGCAAAAGATAATCTATCTAGATGTGCAACTACGGTTTTGCTAGTGTGTTGCTATCTCTACCGCAAATGATAATAATATGATCAATGTAAATGCGGAAGCTTAAAGAGCAAGGTAGAGATATGCAAACTCCCGTCGACGACTCCGGTATTTTTACCGAGGTATCGAGTAGCGCGCAAGCTTCCCCCTAGTCCTCGTTGGAGCCCCTCGCAAGGAATCCCTCGAAAGGGCCAAGCTCCCGGTCGGGTAACTCCGTGGATAGCCTCGGGCCTTCCCCACGCGCAAGTGGGTCTCCGATGTGCCTTCCGGCAAGCCTCTCCCGGATGCTCCCCGCCGTCTTCACTATCAAGCTTTCGGCCGAAACGCCGCGGGCCTTGTTCCCTCCGGTACACGGTGGCGGCCACACCACAAACGCGGTTGGTGTGATCTCGCAAGACTTCAAGCCCCTCCGATGTACAACACTTGTGCTCACAAGCACGGGGTGGCAAGAGGTATGCAAACCTCACTTAAACACTAGGCAAACACCTAGAGCAAGCGCATAAGCGATGGTCTAATCAACCTAAGCACTTCGCAAAGCACTTATGCTAATCACCTAATAAAACACTAAGCACGATGCATGTGGAGATCACTCAAATGGTGTATCAACACTCTTGATATGTTTCCTCAGCTCCACTCACCACAAATGGCCGGTTGGGGGTTGTATTTATAAGCCCCACTGAGAAAGTAGCCGTTGGGGTCGAACTCCCGCAATTACGCTCATCGCCGGACGCTGAATAAATCTGATCGGACGCGTCCGGTCGTCCCGACCGTTAAGCCGCGAACTCACGGATCGGACGCTGCCGGCGTCGGTCGCTTCGCCACCGGACGCGTCGGTCGTCCGATTCAGCAGCGCTGGAACCTCTCTGTACTCGATCGGACGCTGCGTTCCTGCGTCCGGTCGGTTGCCGCCAGCGTCCGGTCCTTGCGTCCGGTCGCTTTGTCTGCCGAAAACCACGGTCCGGCGTCGGTCACGCTTCCGGCGTCGGTCCGGCGTCCGGTCGCCTCATGAGCTTCGTTTCTTTGCGATCTTGCGCACGGCTTGGTTCCTATCTTCATGCTTGGACTTTGCTTGACATCTTGGGTCTTTTCTTGTGCTTCTAAGGTCTTGCTTGAGGTGTTGATCATCGGATCATCACGTCGCCTTCGTCCAAGTCACGTCTTGCACCCTATTGGACTACAAAACAAACACTTGCAAATTCATTAGTCCAATTTGGTTGTGTTGGTCATCAAACACCAAAATCCAAAGTAAATGGGTCAAGGATCCATTTTCCTTACACCCTTTTATAGATGAAAGGGATGGCTTTACAAGTGAGGGAGAGGGAGAACGTCGGTTGCTAAGTCTTGCTTCCCATATTGTCGGGTACAAGATAATGGTAGGCGCCCACAACACTGTTGATGCCACTGTAGAATGTCAGATGCATGTGGAGACTGTGCTGCCTTCTTCAGGAAGAGTCGACGTCGATACCTGTAAATACTGTCCGATGCCTAGAGGCATGTGAGGAGTTTCACCATATTCTCCTGGTACGGTAAAAGCCAGCGCCCACAACACTGTCGATGCATAGAGGCATGTGGGGGGCCTTACCATATGGGAGTTAAACGACGCCCACAATACTGTAGAGGGAAACATCGGTGCCTTCAATACTGTTTGTGTCAGGGTGGTTGTAGAGTACTGTTCCTGCAGGGTATGGCCCTTGGTATCATGGTTTGACTTGTGCGCCCTGTCTTGCTTTCTCTGTTCGTCCCCTTGTTCCTTCCGAGCGGGCGTCCCCGGTCGGATGGCTCTAGTCGGCTCTGGTTGCGCCGGTCGGAGAAGAGCGGTGAGCAGGGTTTCAGTGATCCCCGGTCGGAGACGCTGGGTCAGAGTTGGAAGTAGTGTTTGGGCTAGGCTTTCCGATCGGAGAGGCCGTTCAGAGGCGGCTAGAGTCTAAAGCGGGTGCTCCGGTCGGAGAGATGGGCCGAAGTAGCGGACGAGCGGGCGCTGTTTTCTCTTTGTCCAGACCTTCCGGCTGGTGACTGGGCCGCCCTTCTGGCCTGTTTGTTTTAGACTCTTGGGCCGAGCCTTGGCATAGAAGCCGGTCCCTGAGGGACCCCAGGTTTATGAACCCGACAGGAGCCCCTGAGCCCCCGGGCGATTCGGGTAGAATCGTTCGGGGGATTTTTTGTCTTACCGGCGGGTGCGAGCGAGTGCACCCACGGGTGTAGCCACCGAGCCCCCGGACGGTTCGGGTAGAACCGTCTGGGGGATTTTTCATCAGCGGGCATGTGTGCTCGTTTTTAGTTTTGAGATGGAGTTTGGTTTTAACCAAGGCGTCGTTGTGCAGCCGAGGCATGTTAGTCATTTGAGAGAGATCCTAGCGTCGGTGCGCGCCGTGGGATCGGGTGAGGTAGTTAGTTTGGACGAGACAAAGCTCACTGATCTTAGCATCGGTGCGTGCTGTGGGATCGGGTGAGTCAGAATCACGTGGCGAGGTCGGGGTCGTGGACCCAGGTGTCCTTGGAGCGTAGTCGAAAGTGTAGCCGGATGGGGCGAGATTAGGGTCGTAGACCCAGGTGTCCTTTGAGCATAGTCGGAAGCGTTGCCGGATGGGGCGAGATCGGGGTCGTAGACCCATGCTTTTATTTTGAGCCCTCGAGCCCTGTTCGGGCCTTCATAGGGGTCGGTGTGAGTTTGTGTGCGTTACCCCATCCTCGGTTCCTCACAACCGGAGGGGCTATTATTTTGAGTTCGAGGTCGCCGTCCTTGGCGTTTATCTTGAGCCCCCGAGCCCTATCAGGCCTTTCGAGGGGGTCGATGTGAGTATTGTGCGTTATCCCATCCTTGGTTCCTCACAACCGGAGGGGCTGAGTTTCATCGCCTGTCCCGATCGCTCGGGCTCGAAGACTAGCTCGGTGAGTTCGCTAACGGGTGTGATCGAGTGGAATCCGGGTCCGTCGTTCGTGACAGGGTTGGCATAGCCCTCTTGTGACATTCCACTACTCCTTTATCTGTAACCTGGCAGATGCCTAGGTCATTCTGGAGACCGACCCGGGTGGCCTAACAGCCTCCCCTCGATGGAGATTCTGTGGGCCTAGCGAGAGGTTCAGGATCGAACGAGAAGGTTGAGATGACCCGGTCTACCGGACCGGGCGAGGGCTGCACGGTGCTCATCTACAATTTTCTCCCCTGTCTCTGTTGGTTGCCCATGTTGAATGAGGCAACCGCCACTTCATGACGCAACACGGAGCGTTCTGATGCATTTCGCTGCACGTGCGATGCTTAGTTCCCGAGCCCCCAGGCGGTTTAGGGCCCAAATCATCCGGGAGGCGCGGGCGTATGGAATGAAATGCGCGTATGGATGTATGAATGATTTATAAAGTAATAGAGGGGGTTTTGGTAATGTTTACCTTGACGACTGGAGTGACGGGGCTCGGAGAGCTTCAGTCGGAAATGTCCGACCGGGATCCATGCTCGTTGTTCGTGACGGAGTCGGCATGGCCCACGTGGGGCGTCCCTTCGCTTCCTACCTGTGTCTCGGTGTTTATCCTGAGCGATTCGATCAACTCGGGGGATTGGTTGGTCTCCCAGCGGAGATTTCGTTTTTTGGTCTCCCTAGGCCTGGCCTGGGGAAGCGGGGAGCCACCCGTGTGCGGTGGCGCTTCGGTTCCTGTCCCATCGTGTGGTAGTGGTTGATTGTGCGGTAGTGGTGGGTCACGGCCAGGCCACGTCCCGCCTGATCAGGAGCCGTTCCATTGAGCAGGGCGCGTCTCATCGGTGCAAGGCACGTCTCATCTGCATTAAATGGAAAAGAGAGAGAAATGCTCGCTCCGCCGTTCTGCCTTCTCTGATTGGCGCGTCCTTCCTTAACCGATGTTCCCTTTCCTTTAAGTAGGAGCAGGGAGAGGGTCTTCGTTCCGTTCTTTTGCCTGTTCTTCATCTGCCGCTGCCTTCTCTCTTCCTTCTTGCCGTGAGCGTCCCTGAGAGCCGTGAAGGTTTCTAGGAAAGAAGGGGGGAGAGCGAGGGAGAAGAGAGGAACTCGCCGATCCTTTTTGCGATCCGAAGCGAGATGTTGGACTAGCGGTCGTCAACCATGAGGAAGTCGGTGCTGGAGGCTTTCGTCGCGAAGGGGTTTCTGCCGCCGCAGGAGGTGGCACACTAGAGGGTCCTCAAGATGGAGGAATTCCCACAACCTCGTCCCGATGAGGTGGTTTCTTTCCTTACCTTTCACGAGCGCGGACTAGGGTACCCCGCGCACTGGTTCCTGCGTGGGCTCCTCAACGAGTGTGGGTCTGGAGCTGTAGCATCTCAACTCGACGGGGGTGCTGCACATCACTGCGTCATCTGCGAGGCTTTTCTCAGGATGGAGCCGCACATGGATCGCTTCCGTCTTTTCTTCTACGGGAGAGCTATGGCGGACTGGAGTTCGGCCGAGGTCGCACCGGTGGGAGGCTTTGCCCTGTAGAGAAAGCCAAGCACGGAAGGCTCGTATCCCGCGTACTCCCCATGTGACTCCAATCGGGGATGGCATGGGGAGTGGTTCTATATTAGGAATTCGGCGAAGGCGCCATTTCCAGCGTTCACCGGAGGGAGGCCGGTGAAGCAAAAAAGTTGGTCATGGGGTTGCGCTCGTACAAAGAAGCACAAGGCGGAGGCCATCAAGGGGGAGCTCCAGAAGCTCGTAAGGTGCGGCCTCGATGGGGTGCGGGTGTTCCACACCCTTTACCGTCGCCGGGTTGCACCATTGGCGGAGAGGACCCACCCGATGTGGATGTACGGTGGCCGATTGGACCCGGACCGTGCGTCGCCGGACAAGCTACCGGACGACGAGATCTGAAGCCGCATCGGCCGAGTGCTGCAGCTGAGGCCCGGAGAGACGCTCGTGGGAAAACCCATACCGTTCAATTCCTCGATCGTGCCCACACTGGTATGCTCCTTATTTTGTTCGTGCTCTTTCTCTGCTTTCTTTTTCCATTTCTCTGATTTCGGCTCAATCGTTCCGTAGGGCCTTAGGAGGTACAAGTCCCGGCCGCACCTCCCTGAGGGACCGGAGGGCCGGGCCCGGTAGGCCGCCTAGAAGGTGGCGGCAGACACCCGGAAGAAGAAAAGAACCAAGGAGAGTAGAGGATCAGAATTCTAGAGATGGTGCCCTGGCTGCCCTTATATAGAGTTTGGGGCTAGGACATTTACAAAGCAGTAGGTTCTCCCGGCCGAAGGGTCATAAGTCTGAGGGTGGGCCTAACTAACTTGGCTTTCAAGCTATGTCGCCTTGAGGTACACGTTCGGGCGTGGTTGTCGTCATGATCTTGTGGCCACGTCATGGTATGGTGTGCGTGTGGTGCTACTATGACAGTCGTGGCAGCACTGTAGGGACGCAGGTGGTTCACCAGTTGTCCTATGCGATGTGGTCTCCGCCGTGGTCTTAGTCATCATCTCTAGGTTTCCTAGGGCGTCATACAGGAGTTGGTAGCCGCCCCTAGGTTGTCGATAACTAGTTGGCTTGAGGAGCTAAGGGCCACAATCCTAATTGTTGGGTGTTGACGGTAGTTAACATTCATCACAAACCATCAATATAACTTGTATAAATGGCTAAAATAGATCACCAATGTAGACTTCGGGGTTTAAACTGACAAATTCCATGAGTTTTGGTGAATCTATGTTTCCAACAGGATTTAATCCGAAAACCACCAAGGAGTACCTATTCATCAAAGAAAATTACGGAATTCCGCTGCGTAATCGACATGGGAAGACTCTAGAAGACTCCAGAAGGTGAATCACCGAAGCGGGACACGTGTCTCTGACATGTGGGGCCGCCTAGCCCCAACTGGAGGCCGCCCATCCCCTGTGGGCCCCACCTGTCAGCCTCGTTGTTATGTCGGTTCTCCACCGCCTTAAGGATTGCATCTCCACCATTCTTTAAGTCGGTTTGATCCGAGGGCTCAGGATTGACGCTCTGGCCTATATATATCAACCTGCACCCCCCTCAGGGCATGTCTCATTTGATCCTGAGAGCTGAGAAGCTAGAAACCCTAATCCATGTCCACTAGGATCAAGGCTAGCAATCAAGAAAAGATTATTTCTCAATAGGATCTAGTCTTGTATTAGAGATAGTGAGATAGAGTGAGAGGGAAGAGTTTGGAGGAGTCCCGGTCTGTCGGAGCTCTCTCTACGGCTTGTACCCTGGTGGAATAAGTTCTTCTTGAGCTTGCTTCTAAGATTTCTCTATTAACCGACTTCTAATTCAAGTAAGTATCTTGTTCATATTGTTCTTCAGGTTTGCGACTCTCTTTTGAGTACTTTAATCCTCATAGCTTCTGGGTTAAAGTAGTATTCGTAGTGTAAGCGTGGTGCTTAGACTCGGTTACTCGTGGATGTACCCTATTTTTTGGATCAGGGGTAGCTCACGAGGGTGACTCTTATAGCCTCATTGAATCATTTGTAGTCCACCTCCCGTTAGTAGGCCTAGCAGGACATTGTTGCTATAGGAAATATACTATGCCTGTGTTTTCTCTAGTAATATCCTCAGAATTGAACAATAGAAGACAAAGCTTACCGAAGTTAGAACTAGAAGACCTTAGCAGTCTCCTCTACTCTCCTATTATCTAGCCTTGATTGTGAAGTTGGGATAAGTTAGATTTGGTTATTCTCACACACGTTTTCTCGAGTTCGATATAAAACTGGGCACTCCTAGTGAAGTGCTACATCGGTATAATACCCATGCGCTTGCGGATTATTCCGTGTGTATTAATTTATACCAACATTGGGGTCGTGGCTTCGCCGATCTACATGGCCTCTAAGTCAAGGCTCTCGTCGTGGATCCCATCCCGTAGTGGGTGGAGTCGTACCTTCATCTTGTCGGGCCATATTTGGACGGTGGGCTCCGTACCAGTCATCACCGCCGTGCGGTGTTGTCTTATCTGTGCAAGTGGCACAGGGATGTCATCTGACAGGACCGAGGTGACCACTGTCCCCTTGGTCCTTGCGGGGTCAGTGCAGCGTGCTTGTTCTTGTCAGAGCAGGTACGCTTGGCTGGCCTGACCTCTCCCTATTCCCTCCGGGGATCATGATGGGGGAGAGGTCATACGCCTTTCGAGCGTCGTGCAGCTAAGGCAGGAGGAATGGGTCGTGATGGACCCCGGCCTTAGTGTCCGACCTAGTTTGCTTGGCTTAGCTGGGCCTCGGTCGTTCGGGCCTTCGCTAGCTGAGATATTACAGGCCGCGTGGCCTGCTAACTATGCCTTGAGGCACCCTGGGTTATGACCCCGACAAGTTCTTTCTTTATATAAATGTTTTTTAAACACTGCTCATGTATCTCAATGTCTGATTTATTATTGTTTTTCATGCAACATACAATTTTTTCCATTGACTGGCTATAGAAAAAATATGAATTGTTTCTTTTCAATGTACTAGTTGATTATGTAAGGTTGTTGTCTAAAAATTCCTAATATAGCTACTCATTTTTCTAATGGATAAAATTATACAATCGTTTCACTAGTTTGTTGTATTTGGTCTAGTGGAAGAGCCTAATTAGAGAGGAGAGATAACTCTTATACAGTACTAAGAAGCCAAACTGAAGTTATCATGTACACATGGTATTAGCAAAAAAGAAAAAGATATATGTGCACCTACTGATTTCTTGCACGGATTAGAAGTCAAACTACTCACATAAAAAATATACTCTCTCCATGTCAAAAAGTATGCAACTATGGGATTTAAACAAGTCAAAGTAACATAACTTAACTTTATATTAAATAGTATTAACATTTATGTCTTTAACTAGGTTTGTTACGAATATATATTTCATGATTAATTCAATAATATTTATTTTGAATCATGATTATTAATATTTTTTATTATTTTGGTCAAACTTTAAATCGTTACATTTTTTATGGATGGAGGAAGTGTTATATTTCTGGCTCTATGATCATGTACAACTTGGGCTATAATTGTTTATAAGAAGATGAGTTATGATGTCTAATGAATGTATATATACGGTTGCGCAAATGTTACTCCAGACAAACAAATTATTGTCAAAGTTTTAATTTTTCTATCCTTGTACAAAAAAAAGTTTTAAAGTTTCTACCATGCTTCTGCAAAAGGGTTAGCGCCACATCCCCTTTCTCTGTGTCATGGGAAAGATCCAATCACCAATCAAACATTCACGCTGTCAACACCATCGTTCATCGCCAACCACTTACCATCTCAAGCCATTCCAAATGCTCGGCATGTGTGTCAACTGCCAGAAGCCACGCATGCGTCCATGTCCATCCATGCACGCGCAAAGGGCAACTCTCCTGTCCCACCAAGCCCGTACGTCCAGCAGCTCTCGCCTGCCAGGGTGCTAGGGACGCGGACGCTCACCGCCAAACCCGGCGAGCGGCCACGCGCGGATCACGGCGAGACGCACATCCACCTGCCGGCCCACCCCGCGCTATAAGACCCCACCGAGGACCGACCACAAGCGCTCCACCGCGCCGGCTCCCTCCCTCCTCCGATCGACCTCGACTATGTCCGCTCACCTGGGAGGGCTCAGCATCCTTTGGAAGAAGATGTAACTCTTCTACGTGAGGCCTGAGCACCTCACCGTAGTGAGTCGAGCCGGCGCACGTCGCCCCCGGGGCTCACGCTCACCACCGAGCCCCAACCCATTTAATAATAAATAATATAGAGCTAGGATCGATCAGTAGTAGCATAACGCCAAAATGGCGGGCTCCGTCGTCGTGATGAGGAGCCCCCTGTCCATCCTCTTCTACATCCTCGCCGCCGTGGCTGTCACCGCCGCCGCGGAGACGTCGACCGACGCCGCCATCGACAAGGCGTACGTGCAACTCGTCAACGTCACCGCCATCCAAGAGTACTAGGTGGAGCGCGCCGAGGTGGCGCACGCGTACAACCGCACGGTGTACGTGAGCGACCCGGTCGCCGTCATGGAGCGCTTCAACGACGGCGTGCGCAGGGCGACGTCGACGTCGATGCGGTCCCGGTCCCTAGAGTACAAGGCGCGGGCCCCTGCATGGCGACCAACCCGATCGACAGTGCTGGCGGTGCCACGGTGACTGGGCGCGCAACCGCAAGCGCCTCGACAAGTGCGCCATGTGTTAGGTTGATATCCACCAATTTGGCTCAACAGCCAATTGGGCCCTTGACTTGCGCCCTAATCGGGGGCGCCCAGCCGCTCTTCTAGCTGGTGGGCCCCCGTCGTGCAGCGCTATGTAAAGGAGGTGGGAGATGGGGCTTGAGACAGGAGGTTCACTGTAGCCGCCAGTTCCCCACCAAGTCTAACCCTAGTCTGATCTAGAGGGAGCGCTGTGAGCGACGGGAAGCTCCACCGGCCTTCACCGCCGTCACTAGATCGCACCACCACTACGATGCTACCTCTACTCTGACACTAGAGGCGCGTCACACCGTGCCATGGCGAGGTACATCATCAAGTTTCTCATTTAAGTTGAGTTTTACCCGCTAGATCTACGCCTATAGGTCATGTTAGTTCTATCAATGGCATCAAGAGCCAGGTTAGGTTTAGATCTAGGTCGGGGCAGAATCAATAAGAAGGAGACGAACCAGTAGAGTCTAACCCTAACTCTAGAAGAAGAGAAAGGATTTGAGGGGGGTTTCCCTACCTGGGAACCACCCGCACAGTCACCACCACCGACCGTTGCCTCGATGCCGCGCGGGAAGTCATCATGAGCCGCCGCGGGTGCGAGGACTCACCGCCGTGCGGTCTCCGCCTCGGGTTCGAACCAAGGGCACTACCTGAGGGCCCCTCGACGACGGTGAGCGCGCGAGCCAGCCGAGAGCTCCACGGCAGCACCGTCATCCCTTAGTTAACCGCATCACGAGAACCACCGGCCCTCCACCGAGCAGCGCACACGCCCTTAGGGCGACGTCGCTAGACCACTCGACGGCGGCGCGCTCACCCTACGTTGAGCGCGCGCACCGGCGAGGGGACCGGCGGCGGCGCCGCCATCTTTCTCTGGCTGCCATGTTTTTAGTTTGGAAAGGAAGAGAGCCGATCACCGTGGGGCTGAGAGAGGAACGGGAGTTTCAGAATGAGGTTAGGGTTTGGCGAGGAGCGACGCGGCGCTGATTTTTGTCCCAGTGAGAACGGCGGATGACCGTCCGATCGTGATCGACGGCGGAGAATTCCCGGCCTAGGCCCAGGTTGTGGCCTAGGCGCGGGGGAGCGGGCACGCACGCCGCGCGTGGCAAGCCATGGGTCAATTTCTAGTATGGGCGGCGTCGCTGGGCCGAGCGCGCGCGCGCACTGTCTAGATAAGCCGCGAGCCGTTTTTTCCAGGCCGGGCTGAATGAACAGTAAACGGTTTTATTATTTTTAGAAGCAAATTTTGATTTGTTTCCATCTCTATTCAATTTTGAACCAACAGGATAAATTGTTTAGAGGGTAGATGAGGACGGTGAAATGCTTCTAAAAAGTAGATAAACTATTTTTTTAAGTTTCCGCTGTAAAGTTTAATGTTGATCATCTTCCAATTACATTCGAACCAATGGTAGAATTTAATTTGAAGAGCAGTTGTATTTAGTAAATTATGATTATGTTTATCCTCTAATTAAATTAGAACCAGCGGGAAAATTTAAATTAGAGGAGTGGTCCAATTTATTTATGTTAAATTATGGTATTGTTATTTTCCGACCAACGTTGATGATAACAATATTATAATGAGTTTAAGGTTGAAGTTTAAATCTCTAATAAATTTTACACCAACATGATTAATTTTTCAGAGAGTAGATAAAGACCAAGAAATGCTCATGAACTAATAGAATGTATTTTATTATCGTGCTTCGCTGCAATGATGTTGATTATCTTCTAATTAAATTCAAACCAATGTGAGAATTTAATTTTGAAGAGTAGTTATATGTCTTTCAAGTTAATTTATGAGTTTTATGTATTAATTCTATTTTCTACCCAACGGTGATGTAGAATTAATGCAGAAGCATCTTGTAAGTTTTTTTTTAACCGACGAGATCACTCGGCTGCATGCCAACGGGCTGCAATGCTGGGGTATGTGAATGAAAATGCTTAAGTCAAGACAGTTTAGGATAATTTTTTGTTAGTTACTAATTTTCTGATTAAATTAGAACCAACGGAAAAATTTAATTGGAAATTAAAGTATAAGTGAATGTTTTAGTCATCATGACTAAATTTTTTGTTATGATAATTTGTATATAGATTTATCCCGCATGGGGAGAAGTTTAGCATAGTACTTATGCTGGTTAATACTGCATGACGGGAAAAGTTTTATGATGAATCATATGTTTTTGTATCCCGCATAGAAAGAGAAGTTTAGGTAGCTCTTATGCTATCCTAATATTGACCATGGCGCAATTGAAATGCACCATCATGGTCAATACTAATCAAAAGACAAAAAAAAAGATGCAAGCGTGACTTGCAAAAGTACAGTTAATAAAAGACCTCGTTGAGTTCTTGAAGTGGAATGAGGATAGTGTACTTCTATACGAATCAAGAAATAACTTTGTTTGTATGACACAATCATGTGAATGAAGTAAGTCATAAGTGTCTTCTCGTTCACAGTTTTTCTAAATAGTTCTCAAAATTATGGCAGTAAAGTTCATGCTATATTTCAAGGGGAAGAATTGTGAGATGAATTAAGAGTAAGAATTAAGATCAATTAAAAAATTACTCTTCATTAAGAGTGAGATACAAATGTTGATGAATGTGTACTCTTCATTAAGAGTGAGCTAAATTTTTTGATGAATGTGACCGTCGGTCATAACAATGATACCTCTAAGTAGAGAAATAGCTAAATTTCTATACTTTTTAAAGTTCCGAGAAGAAGATAGCTTTGTCAGCCTCAAAGATATTAAGGCGGTGCTTAAAGTGCCATATAAGGTTTTAACAGATTAAACCCAAATAAGAAATTTAAAGATACACTATCTTTATAGAATATGGGATGATCTGGGGGAGCACGGTATGTAGAGACCTATGGCTTGAAGAGAAGCGGGACTGCGTGTCCACTTCAGTGATTCAAAATAATAAATTTCTCAATACCTGTTGATGTTGTATAACTTATACAACACATGTTGTTGGCTCTTCGAAGAAGATAAATAATATAAACAAAGATCTTAAAATACAGTAGCCTGTACAATCAATTGCCTCTTGGCAATGAAGAGCAACAACAGCCTCATATAAAGTGCCAGTAAATGAGGCCTCAGAAGGTCTCAAAGAATTAGTAAACTAGTTTTTCTAATGACTATGAAGTCTATATTAGTGAAGAAATTCAAATGGATGATGATCCCACCTCATTTGAAGAAGCCATGAGAAGCGTTTACTCGTTTGAATGGCAAGAAGCTATGGAAGTTGAAATGAATTCGATGAATACCAACGATTTTTGGGACTTAGAAGAAATTCCTAATGGAGCCAAAATAGTAGGCTATGAAAGAGTCTACAAGATAAAATGTGACTCCAAAGGGAATGTGAAAAGATATAAAGCATGACTTATAGCAAAAGACTTTACGCAAAGAGAATAAATAGATTATGATGAGAGTTTTCTCTCCAGTCTCATGTAAGGATTCTTTTAGAATCATAATGGTGTTGTTGGCACATTACGATTTAGAGTTACATCAGATGGATGTAAAGACGGCATTCCTCAACGGGGATTTGTATGAAAATGTTTACATGGCACAACCCAAAAGTTTTGTCGTGGAAGAAAAAGAATGTATGGAATGCGGCTGATGGCGGGGAAACGGGCAGTTATGACCCGCCTCCACGTCAACAGAGACAAATTTGGTTTTGGTTAAATTTAATTGGGACAAAAAAAGAATAGGTATTGCAAGTCCATACTTCCATAATTCTTATATTTGCATAAAAAATATGTTAATTACATCTCCGTAGAGAACACCCCTGATTAAGAGCTCCAAAATGAGTACATGAAAAATAAGATTACATCATATGGCTTCCTTTTACAAACTACAAAAGAAAACAAAGTATTCAGTCTTGTAGCTGTAGATGGATGAATTTGTATGCTTGAAATAGACTTGAACTTGACGAATGTCATTTTATTAAACATGACATGAATTCATTTGAGGAGTAACATATATTCCTTGGTGTTTTTGGGCTTGGATGAGCCAGGAGCAACCACATTGGAGGATGTGGCCTTGCGCACATTGGTAGCTCGCTCATTGGAGACCATCATCCTTGCTTTGGCAGCAACTCTTCTTGCCCACCGTTTTGCGGCTTTGGACATGATAGGGGTGAACCCTTCCTCAGGCTTGGAATTGACCTCTTGGTCATGAGCAACTACAACTGGCGACGTAGCTGTAGTGTGGAGTGAACCAGCACTGTTGGAAGCTTGAACGGGGCCCATGGGAACATCGACCCAGAGGGAACCAATGTGGATCATGATGAAGTCTTGAACACGTCCGGCCATACCTTCATATAAGAAAACCATATATGAGTTTTCTTGAATGCAAATATGAATGCACATATAATTTCATTTGACAATTTAGGTCAAAGACGTATGATGCAACCATGTCGGAACTCAAAGATGAGGGGAGAAGTAGGTCCTACTGGGCGTGCCAGAATCTGATGGTGGGGAAACAGGCAGTTATGACCCGCCTCCGCGTCAGCAGAGACAAATTTGGTTTTGGTTAAATTTAATTGGGACAAAAGAAAAAGAACAGGTATTGCAAGTCCATACTTCCATAATTCTTATATTTGCATAAAAATTATGTTAATTACATCTCCGTAGAGAACACCCCTGATTAAGAGCTCCAAAATGAGTATATGAAAAATAAGATTACATCATATGGCTTCCTTTTACAAACTACAAAAGAAAACAAAGTCTTCAGTCTTATAGCTGCAGATGGATGAATTTGTATGCTTGGCATAGACTTGAACTTGACGAATGTCATTTTATTAAACATGACATGAATTCATTTGTCGAGGAGTAACATATATTCCTTATATGATTGGTTTATAGCGTGTTTAGCTTCTTAGCAGACCATGATATACATGTATTTTATTCATACACTATATGGTGCAACACCCATATATGTCAGCTAAGAGAAACTGATTTGTTTGAGTGATACACATTTCTTTGGTGCATTGTCATGTATGTATGCACGTAATTTACTTTGAAGACTAAACTTGACATAGTCTTTTTGGATCATTTAAGATCATGATTTAGCATGTTTTGATATGCATGTTCATGGATGCACTCAGCATTTGGTGCAATATTTTATTTAGGCTAAGACAACATATTTTGACCTTGCTAAGACTCTAAAGACATGTTTCAACGCCTGGCTCGACCGGGGCACGTGTAATTAATTCATTTTATCAAGGTTAGCATGCACACTCATGGTATGGCCTTTGGCCAGGGATTTGCATGCACGGTGCTATATGATCCCATTTAATTTGGTTTGCCCTTTTTAACAACTTGGCTAAGCATGAGCATTCATGGATACAATCTAGTTAAGATGCAATATTTAATTTATCCATTATATGCATGGCACTTGGAAGGCCTACGCTGGGCATGGATGATGCGCCCGGAAATTATGATAAATATGACAAAGCTTATTTGACTTAGCTAAGTCTATATCGATGTTCATGACATTTTGGTTATTCTAACCCTGGCGCCGTAGCAAATTAATTAGCATGGGCGATCATGGTATAGAATTTGATATGATGAAATCAATTTATTTAAGTTTATTTATATGGTCTAGCCATAATTTAAAACAGAGTAATTTCATCTTATTCATGATTAGACATATTTGATTCCCCGGCGTGACCATGACATGGTGTGCAGGTTTTCTTATCTGCTTCCTAATTTTAATTAGGTCAAGACCATGGGAGTGGCTATTTGATTTTATCACTGCATAGCCGTGTTGATTTTGATGCAACACTAATTGGCTTTGTCTATGTGGTATAGGCGGTTTGATCATGCCGCCGTTCATGCAAGACCGAGCAGGCAGGCTAGTTTGCATTTCGGCGAGAGGGATGTTAATTAACTAGCCTATGGCTTGCACATATGCAACATCTTTTGCTCGGTTCATTGATTTAATTAAGGGTTTTAAACTTTGAGCATGCAACTTGATTAGTACTGAGCACATACGCCCAACAGGGAGACATGACGTGATGCACAAGTGCAGGATGCAAGACAACACCGCTATTTTGTCTATCAGTTTTAATTAAGACTTTATCTTTTGGCATGCAAGACCTTGGTGATTATAGCATGCAAAGTTATGAACCGTATGAATGCAGATAGGCCGACAAAACTATGGTCGTGATCAACACAGACTTATTTGGGGTGGAGCCAATTTGCATCCATCCATTTTTGTACCATGATTTTCAACCGTGTGGAGCCAAAACGTGTCCACCATTTTAGTATGAATTTCAACCGAGGAATGGAACCAAAGCGCGTCCAAACCGAATTTACCATGAACCTTTAACCAGGTTGGAACCATAGCACGTCCAACCAAATTTCAACCAAGAACATAACCCGGGGTGGATCCACAGCGCGTCCGACCCAAATTTCAACCACGGGATGAAGCCAAAACGCGTCTAAACCCGAATTTCACCGAGGCACATTTGCTGGACTTATACACCTTTACCGGGGCACAAAGCCCATGCGCATAGCGTAGCCATTTGGCCCTTATACCTTTACCAAGGCATGATGCCCATGTGCGGAGCACCGTCCTCACTCGCCCTGTTTGTACTAGAATAGAGGACGCAAGGCTCGCCGACGAAGTTGCCGATGACGACGCTTGTGGATGAAACAGCCGGAGATAAGAAGCAGGATGGGAGACAGGATCAGAGATGTGTGTACTCTAGCAGTAGCCTGCTATTTATAGAGCAAGCGGCAAGGCGGTTTCTCTGCTTTGAAGTCACGTCCAGGTCTAAAGCGGCGGGAGTGGTTGCCAGGACTACTTGGCGCTCGAGTTCAATTTCCAATTTGCTAGTCCCTTGATCAAGCGGTGCCGGTGCGGCGCCATTTTTTAAATCAACAGAGCGCGCGGTCCGTGGAGGTTGCATGACTCGGTCTCGCCGCAGTGATTTGGAGACGTGGCCATCCTTTGACTATGTTTGAATATGCCAAGCGCGCGCTGATGATTTCTTCCTTGCACGACAAGCGGCATTTGGACTATTTGCTTATTCTTTAGCTGAAGTGATTAAGGAGAACAGAAATAGCTTATTTCTGGCGGCGATGCCGCACGCGTGCTATATACGCTTCTTTGTGTATGTACCACACACGTACTTGCATGGCCATGTTTTGATTAACCCATGTGTATGTATATGCGTGTATGTATTTACGGCCGGGTGTATTTATGGGACATGTGATTGCCGTGCTTTTGTTCATTTGTCAAGGCGTGAACGCTCATGCATATATGTACATGTGTGTCTCCTTTTTCTTTTTGCTCCATCTTTTTTTCCTCTTTAGCGATATTATATTATTCCTTATTTGCCTATATCATAGGCATATGAAACTTGATCATCTATACCATTTTATTTAATATGGTATAAATGTTTTCATACATTTTGGGTATGCCAAAATTGGTGTCAACAGCGGCATGTAGAAATCCATTTATGGGTTAAAACAAGTCTATAAACAGCAGTATTTGAAGTTGATGAAACGATAAGAAAGTTTGGGTTTAAAGAAAATGAGAAGGACAATAGCGTTTATGCGAAGTTAAAGAATGAAAATTCTTTTTCCACATCTGTGTATAGATGGCATCCTACTCACTAGTAGTAATGTTAATCTGCCATTGGAGAAGTAGAAGTCTTTGTCCTCAAGTTTCAATGTGAATGATCTTAGTGAAGCCTCATTGGTTCTAGGAATTTAAATTCACCGAGATAGATGAAAAGGGGTATTAGGACTATCGCAAAGACATACTTAGAAAAGATTCTAAAGAAATAAAGTATGCACGCGAGTAAACCTATGCCTGCTCCTATAGTCAAGGATAATAGATTTGAGAACTTTTAGTGTTTCAGAAACCGATATGAGATAGATCAAATGAACATGGTTCTATATGTTTCAGCTGTTGGAAGCTTAATGAATGTACAAGTAAGAACTTACCATGACGTAGTTTACGTATCTGGGATATTTTGACAGAAGTCTAATACAGATATAGATCACTGGAATGAAGTTAAGAATGTCTTACAATTTTTGCAAAGTATCATAGGCCTCATGCTGAGTAAGAAAGAACAAGTACTCTCAAATAGTTGTGGGTACAAATGTTAATTTTTGGTGAGATGTGCACAGTAGTTGTTAACACTCGTAATTGGAGTATTATTGTGAAAAAGCTCTAAAGAAACAGTTGTGGTGTCATCAATGATGCATAACATAGAATAGCTTGTCATGAGGCTTCAGGAACAGACAAAAGGTTGTTAAGGAAATATGTACCCGGATTTAACAATGGTAGACAACAGTAATAACCATTTAAAATAGTTAACTCCTAAGACAACAGGTCAAGTGTGCTGCCAAACATATTAACATTAAGTTATATGTTGTAAAAGAGAAAATTCAGAATCATTTTGAAAACATTGAGCATATGAATACCAAGCAAGTACTTGCGGATCTGCTTACCAAAGGCTAACCACCCAGTGCGTTCAGAGAACACAGTCGACATGGGTTTACGGGAAAGCCTATGATTTCTAGATACTGAGGGCCTAGCTGAGAATTTGTTTCAAAATAGAGAGGTGCATTGTAGCTGTTAAATCTAATGGCAACTGACTGTGACAATGAGGCACGCTCTATGCAATGATCTGTGATGAAATAGGAAAAGGATAAAGTAAGTTAAGTATAAGACATAAGGTGAGATTAAGGGGGAGAATGTTAGGTTGATCTCCACCAATTTGGCCCAACGACCAATTGGGCCCTTGACTCGCGCCCTGATCGGGGGCACCCAACCGCTCTTCTGGTTGGTGGGCCCCCGTCACGAAGCGCTATGTAAAGGGGGTGGGAACTGGGGCTCAAGACACGAGGTTCACTGCAGTCGCCAGTTCTCCACCGAGTCTAACACTAGTCCGATCTAGTGAGCGACGGGAAGCTCCACCGGCTTTCACCGCCGTCACTGTGATGTGCCACCATTGCGATGCTATCTCTACTCCGACACTAGAGGCGTGTCGCACCGTGCCATGACGAGGTACATCATCAAGTTTTTTATCTAAATTGAGTTTTATCCGCTAGATCTATGTCTAGAGGTCCTGTTAGTTCTATCACCATGGGCTTCGGCCACAGAGCCACCGGCGGGCTCGCCGGCAGGATCTACGTGGTGACCGACCCCGAGACGACCCCGCCAACTTGGTCGTCCCCTGGAAGGGCACGCTCCGGTACGCCGTCATCCAGGACCGCCCGCTGTGGATCACGTTCACGCGCGACATGGTGATCAACCTCTGCAAGGAGCTCATCGTCAGCAGCGACAAGACCATCGACGGTCGCGGCGCGCAGGTGCACGTCACGGGCGCGCAGATCACGCTGCAGAACGTGCACAACGTGATCCTCCACAACCTCCACATCCACGACGCCGTCCCGCGCGGCGGCGGCGTGATCAGGGACTCGAAGCACCACTCGGGGGTCCTCTGGGAGAGCGACGGCGACGGCATCTCCGTGATGGGGTTCAGCGACATCTGGATCGACCACGTGTCCATGCGCAGCTGCGCCGACGTGCTGGTGGACGTGGTGGACGGCTCCACCGCCGTGACCATCTCCAACGGCCACTTCACCAAGCACGACCACATGATGCTGTTCGGGGCCAGCGACAGCGCCGTCAAGGACAAGATGATGCAGGTGACCGTGGCGTTACGTTCAACCACTTCGGCAAGGGGCTGGTGCAGCGGATGCCGAGGTGCCGCTACGGCTTCTTCCACGTGGTGAACGACGACTACACGCACTGGCTCATGTACGCCATCGGCGGCAGCCAGAACCCCACCATCATCAGCCAGGGGAACCGCTTCCGCGCCGTCGACGACAGGAACTTCAAGGAGGTGACCAAGCGGGAGTACACGCCGTACAACCAGTACAAGGACTGGGTGTGGAAGTCGCAGGACGACCTGTTCCTCAACGGGGCCTTCTTCAACCAGTCCGGCGGCCGGAACAAGCGCCGGTTCGACAGGCTCGACCTCATCCAGGCCAAGGGCGGCCAGTACGCCGAGTCGCTCACCAGGTACGCCGGCGCGCTCAACTGCCGCGTCGGCAAGAAGTGCTAGGGCGGCCCTGTGCAACCTAGATTATTGCTTTGATTGGGGATCGACCGGGCGATCGATGCTTCGATGCAGACGCAGGGAGGCGTAACTCGAATGCAAGGTTGTGTTGTGGTAACTCTTGTACTTGGAAATGCCATCTGTAATGGTCAACGTACTACTGCTTGCCTGCTAGCGACAGCATGGTCCTGTGCATGCTAGTTTTTTTTTATCAATGGATGTAGGATTGTCAGGGTGTGTGATAGTACTTTGCACGACCAGATTCATGCGACTGTAATACCAATTGTTAGACTGTCTCCAACGGAGCACGCAGAGGACGACCCAAACGTAAAACACGTGCTGCACAATGTTTTACGTCTCGAAAACGTGCTCCAACGGAGGAGGCAAACGAAGTAGGCATTTTGCGTAGCAGGCGACTTGCAAGGCAAAAAAGCGCCTTCTCTTCTGACGACGCAAAACACTGTGCAGTGGGCCGGGCAGCCTGAGGGAGTGGGGTGAAGGGTAGGAGGGGACCTCGATGCTGAGGCCGCGCTCGCACTCGGCGACGACCTCCTCGTAGGCGCGGGTGTTGTTGGCGGCGTCGAATGGCAGCATGGCGTGGAAGTGGGCCAGCTCGATGGACTCCGGCGCGAGCTCGACGGCGCGCTGGGCCGCCTGGAGCGCGGCCCGGTGGTGGCGCGCGCGGGCTGCGGGGTCGTCGAGGACGGAGGCGGCGCGGGCGTGCACGGTGCCGTGCGCCCGCAGAAGCAGCGGCGAGCTTGGGGAGCCGCCGTCGCTTGGATCCGAGGGGCCACCGCCGCACGCGCCTGGATCTCGCCGGTCGCGGGTCAAGAGCTCGCCGGCGGGGCCTCTGCTCGGCGGGGAGGGAGGGAGAGGCTCGACACTTGGCAGGGAAAGGAGGCGGGCGGGCGGCGGCGCATGCAGGGAGGCGCGGGATCTGCGGCCGGCGAGGAGCGAGGAAGAGAGAGAGGGCAAGGGGAGAGACCGAGAGAGTGGCAGAGAGAGACGAGGGGAGAGAGAGAGAGGCATAGAGAGATATTTTTATTGGTGTACAGTGATTTGAGTTGTTCGTTGGAGAAACTGATTTTTGGGTTCAGATACTTTTTACTGTGCAAGACCCAAAATATAGAATGGGTGCTGTGTATATGTACTCATCGTTGGAGACAGTCTTAGCAAGGTCACTCACACACAGTCACACTAGCTCCAATCATGGGGATACCGCTCGTCGCCATGTACGGCGGCCAGTACTCGGGCGCACCGATCGTACGTGCTCCTGTGCATCATGTGGCACACTGCCACCGGACGTCAGGATGCACCTCGTCCGGTTGGTTTCACCGCGGCCGTCCAGCCTGACGGGCGTGGAGGGGATCCAGCAACTCGCACACGCCGACATCATCTGTGCCGCCGGCGTCGCCGCGCCACTGCAAGTATAATAGAAGTACGTATATTTCATGACGAACCTACTTATTTCGTATGATAATATTAGTACTTATAAATAAATTTGGTCAAACTTCTCGTACTAAAACATAACACTATTCTAGAATTGCATCGGCAGTATATCAATAAGTCCAAGGCACATTGTCAAAAAACAATCTCGGATACTCATTTGCAGGACCAATGCTTTGACAGGTAACACTAGCTTAGAGAAATATGGATAGAGAAAACTACAACGCTAGACTGCACTCTTCAATCGTAAACCAAGTGCTACGTTTTCACTCGAGACAAAATGTTTTTTATCGGCCGGAAGCATAAATCACAACAGCAGCATCTTTGCCAAGTCCTACTAAGCATAACTAATGCCTGGTCTTCTTCTTGGGATGTGAATTCCTTTTTGTTCTCGAGGGCGCCTTGTGCGACAATGGCTGGCGCTTGTTCCTCTTCTTCAGCTTCGCCTTCTTTTGTTTCTTATATTCACTGTCAGGGTCTACAAAGTCTTCGTCACTATCACCTTCAACCGGAACAAAACCATCCTCTGGTTCCTGATTGTTGCCATCCTCTTCATCTGAGCTCAAGACAAAATCCTCAACCCGATCCTCCTCAGTAGCAACATCATCATCCTCTCGGGGTCGCTTTTTATTCTCCTTTGGGGTTCTGTGCACCGTACAATGGTATGATAATGTCTTTTCCACGGCAAGTAAAAATGGGAAAAAGAGGGAAGGAAGAACATACTTGGGTTTCTTATTTTCAGCCAACCAGTTCTTACTGAAAGCAATAGTGCCTTCATCATTGTCCTGCTCATCCTGCTGCTTCTGCGCTTCTGATAACCTCCGTGAGAAGGTTGAGGACTCAGCCCCCACAATCACACTGGTTGGCAACAAGGAATTAGTGAACCCAATGCCATTAATCAGTATGCACTTCTGTACTTACAAGATAATCATGATACATATGTTCTTGTGGTTAGTACAGACTACAAAACTGTAGAGCGCGCAGCTAGATAATATAACAGAAGTCACAACTAACTAAATCGCAGAGGATACTTGTTTGTGATATGAACTTAGCTGATAGATGGAACTAACCTGGTCTCGTCCAGAGCGTCCATCCTATCCTGCGCTCTCTGGTGTAGAGTAGCAACATATTTTGAGAGAGGGCTGCAACGTTCTTCCTTTTCGGTCTGTTGGGGAATGATTGCTAAAGTTCACAAAATGATACAGGAATGATAGTATAGAAATAAATAATGTGCAAAAAGCGGGAATGATTGCTAAAGTTCACAAAATGACAGGAATGATAGTCTAGAAATAAATAATATGCAAAAAGCAAAGCCACAAGGTCAGGATTCATGCCTGCAGAAATGACTCTACAGCTGGGTCATTGGGTGAAAAAGCAATCCCCACACGTTTTGACTTAATGAACTCGACATTGGCCTCTATCTGAAATCAGACATGATGATAGAAATTAGCATATGTGCAATGGATCAAATACTGTAATTCAAACTACAGGCAAACCTGATTGATAAGATCCTTCATCTCTTTCCTAAATCTGTCAGCTTTAATGGTTTTGCAAAAGCTTCGGAGCCGAACAAGTGGAATAAAGGACATCTCAAAGAAGGCAATGGAGTAGCTCCATTGGGCCAAATGTTTAGCCAGCTCATCGACCACAGAATAAATGCAAGCTTCCTGAAAGGCACGTGTCTTTACTGTTTTCTTGTCCACCTGCCAAGAAAAGAGAACTGTTACAAGCTCCTTCAAAAGGTGTGTTCCATAGCGGAATGTTCTATTGCAAGTTGCAAGAAAACAAACCTGTTTAACACTGAACAAATTCACAGCTTTGCCTACACCTCCATCTGGACGTCCTCTAAGTTCTTTCATTTCAAGCATATTAAGCAGCAGGGAGGACACAGGAATGAAGGTACCAGTGGCTTCAGCAATACGATTAAGCATTCTGACACACCTAAGGCGCACAGGGAAGTAACGTGCGCTAGGTACAAGGCATGCCACACCATGTATTATTTGGGTCAACGGATAAGCTAGAGGTCGGAATTCTTCCTCAGAACTACATCCGCACACAACACTGGTCCAAAGCTCAAGGCAGAATATGTATTGCCAATCATAAATCTTTTGGTAAGATTTCTGCAAAATAAAAAATGCCAACTCTTTAGCAGCCAGCAACAGAAAACTGCTGAAGTGTTGGACAGCAAAAGGTATACTATTAACACTGAGGGTAAAAAATAGCATGTTGTAAAGGTGAGATTTTCTCAATAAAAGAGGTGCAAGAATAAGGAGATTTACTGTATTGGAGAAGAATAAGGGAGTTACTTAAGGTATGAATGTATTTCAAAGCTTATACAGTACCAGCGTAGGTATTTGAGTGGCAGTATGAATAATACCTCCACTTGTTTTTTCGATGATTTGCTACTTTCTTTCTGCCTTTTGTCCTTCGCTGACTTTCAAAATAAACCAAGAGGCAAATATCTCTCTGTCAGGTCATAGGTAGACAACAAAGCTCCAGTACATGGCAATGAGTTCAATGGATACCTTTGGCCCCCTTTCAGTAAGAGCTCCTCTTAGGATAACCCCCAGTTGACGGATGAAAACAAAAGCATGCTGATACGCACTTTGTGGATCCAGACTATACAATTCTCTGACACAATTTCCAAGGAATTGAATGTGTTGCAGTTTTGATCCACTGATAGATTTGGACAGTTTGCAGTTCACCAAATAAGCCTTATAGATACCCTTGAGGCATGTATCAAGGCAATCTGAACCTACTTGAATGCACAGGTCTCGAAGGAACATAAAAGAAACAAGAGGCATTGCACCTCGTCCTCTAGCCCAGGTATGGAGCAGAGCCTACAATTGAAGCATGCAAACAGAAGTAAATAACAAACTTGGTAGTGGACAGCAGAGCAATGCCGAAATTAACTCAAAGGTAGAGCAGAAATTGTAACCTACGCACCTTAACATACTTCCTCAGGAGCGATGGGAAAGCTGCCAGAAAAACAGCTGATGCTCTGATACGGTGTATAGTAAATGCTATCATTTGCTCATCGGTCATCTCTGTTATCATATGAAGCGCATTGACAAGATAGATCCTCATAAGATTACCATGCCTCTTCCATGGCTTACTCAGCATCAGCTCACTAACTGCCTCTTTCTTCCCTCCAAAGCTTGGGGCACCAAGTAATTGACGGAGGACTCTATCCATGTGTTTCAAAACAAAGTGCATAACTTTATCAAGTACGCTACCAGACATGACACTAAACTTTGGAGTCGAATTGTCCCCATGATCTTCACCATAACGGCAGGCTCTGCGAAAAGCTTGAAGAATAGAACGGATAGAACCTATCTTCTCATTCTCTACTCCATCGCACCAGGAATCAACCATTTCCATTGTAATAGGTTTCACATGCTTCAGTTCCTCTTTAGATACAGATTCCTCCTCACCATCAACCCCAGTTTCCTGGTCATCCTAAATGTAATATTGAACAATGACTCCACTCTCATCATTCTAGTATTGAAAACTCACAAAAAGGGACCAGCTTACCTCGATTTCATCATCATCAAACCCCAACAAATCTTTATCAAACTGTTCTAAATATTTATAGAACTCAGGATCCTACATCAAATCAAAGAAGTACATAAGCCTCAAAAACAACCAACATTGATATGGTGGCATGCAGCACAGCAGCAGACAGACAGAAACTAGGAACGGGAGGAATACTTATTTCTAAGAACAAAGCATAGCACCTTGTGGGCCTTAGGCTAAACTGTGCAACCATAGTTCACATAGTTCAGGATTTAATTAAGCAACAAATATCATAAGCGGAACACCAATACTAGACAAAAAATAATCTACCAGAGAATATGTTTCAAACCAATGAATGTAAATTGAGCAAGTAAGAACCAGGAAAGTTATACCAGGGAATAAGAGTAACCAAATGTTATGAGCCTATGACAATGCCATTTCCACAATCTTTGAATGGGGCAGGCGAAAATTCAAGCCATAAGGGATCACTTATTGGAGGATGCATGAGGTTAAATCTAATGTAACAGCAGTATAGGTCAAAACAGTTATTATGTGGCATTCCTTACTCAAATTTGCAGCATAACTACCATTATAGTATGGTTAAATTGGGAATGAAACAAACATAGAAAAAACATCATTGCTCTGAACAATTGTCCACCTCCCAACTTATCTCTATAACACAGATCCTATGACTGGTGAGTTTGCTTTCAAATAATTATGTATGCCTAACACGCTGAGCAGAGATGAGAAATTTCTTTCATCACTTGAGACAAAAACATAAAACAGCTAAACCAAAACATAAAACAGCTAAACCTCTGAAGGAAGTTGGTCATACTAATACTAGTATTTTGCAACCAGTCACTTTACAGCCTACTCTGCAATACCTACTAGCAGCAGTTTCAAATACTACATTAACTCAGCAGATTGCAGCCAATTTCTGAATCTGAATCAATTAAACTAGTTACTGTCCACAAGGGCAACCGCATAATTTACGCTCAATGCACACAGCTGAGCAAATAGTAACGAGCTAGTATTAGGCAAAAACCATACCAGCTTGCAGAGTCAATTTAAAAGTATCGACAGGACTAACAGCACAAGGGCACAGTCGAGCCTAGAAGTCATAATATATATATCCAGGCGGGCAACCAGTAATACAGCATAAGAAAATAATAGGCAGAGTCAGGAACCATAATAAATCCACTTACACTGCTAAGCATCATTTTTAAGAAGTACGGAGTAGTAACAATAACAATGGATTATTACAAAACTTATATTCCACTCAATAATTGACAGCGAACAAACCGGAGGCGACAGGGACGAACCTTTTGCTGCAGCCGCTTAAGCTGCTCCACGTGCTGCTTGGCCTTCTTCTTCGAGCTTCCACCACCACCACCCTCCTCCTCCTCCTCCTCCTCACTATCATCCATCTCATCTTCGAACTCCTCTTCATCCTCGTCCGAGACGGGCAAGTCCACTGATCCCCCGCCGAAACCACAGCGGAAGGAGAAGAGAACCAATCAAAATCCCGAGTAAAACAAGCGCAAGAGCAAAGAGTGGCAGCCCATAGAAATGCGTCTGGATGAGGAACCCACCGTATTCGTCGGACATGGCGACAACCGCCGGCGGCGGCTGAGGGCGGTTCGGTGGCGTTTCGCGTTGGGGTTTGCCGGTTCGGGAGTCTCCAGGATGCGGCCCGCGGGCACTGACTGGGCTGGATGACGCTGGGCGTCGGGGGAAGGCTACCTGGGCTCCTCCCAAGAAGGCAAGAATTCTGGGCCTGCAAGACCAGGTGCGGTGGACGGGAACCTTCCCTTTGACATGCATGTGAATCAAGGTTATATTTAGCAATCCGACAACAAATTGTTCTCTTTGGCCAATGCGAATCCTTTGCTAATAACTTGGCCAGCGCACGGACTCATTGTGATGTACCTATCAAAAATGAAATCATGTGCATTAATTTCTTCCAAAATTAGTCTACACACCTCCACCAATTTCTTGGAAAATTCGTCTAATATATATATATATATATATATATATATATATATATATAACTACTATCCTGTAGCTGGCTACAAAATAACTTATTCTGTAGCCACTTTGAGTTACGATAATTACTATGTTAATTTACGAGATTACAGTAACTCCTTACTAAGTGGTTTACTATAACGTTATGGTAAATATCTCCATGTGTTATAGTAACCCAACTATCATAAATATGTATTGACATTATCGTAAATTAGTATATAAAATTATCGTAAATGGAGGTGGCTACAGAATAACTTATTTTATAGTTGGCTACTGAATATATGTAACAGAACCGACCAATTATACGAAATTAAGTAAGAAAATCATCCGCCAGAGCAGACGATTTAGCAATCTTAAGCCCGTATAACCCGGTAGTCCGTGAAATCACAAAGGATTTCAAACTAACTTCCATTACAGCCAAGATCGTAATAAGTTTAGCGGTCACCATCACATATTACATAAAAGTTCGCATCACAGATACATCAGAGTTTAAACATAGTTATTACAAAACAAGTTTGAATAAAAGTAGCGGAAGCCATTTGTTTAAAACCACACACACTCACACGGAGTTCAAATACAGTGCCAGCTGATGATCATCTCCAACAAAAGCATTAGACGAGACGTACGGAATGACCATGCCCATGGTCCTAAGCATCACCCATCGCAGGATAAAGGCAGTTGATACAGTAACCGTAATACATCTGCCCTTCTGCAACAAGTGGGAATAAAACCCTAAGTACGAGAAGGTACTCAGCTAGACTTATCCGACATAACCGAAAATAAATGACACCAAGGATTATGAAAGGCTTTATAGTAGGGTAGCTGACTCATTTGCAAAAAGAGACATTTTTAGCATTTCAAGAACCTTTCAAAAGCATTATTGTCAAGTTAATTATTTATAACCTGTCGACTAGATTTGCACCTACACTAGAGCAAACATGTGATTAAGCCAATAATGATAACCAATGATCATTAACCACTTCCATATTGTCATATGCATTATAACTGTCCAAGTGTTTCATTAACATTACTACGATGAAGTAACTCAAGTCAAGTGCTCACTATCCGGGCGATGGCGATTCGAATCGATTCCTAACCGGTGGTGATTTATTCTTACACAAACCTCACTCACCCGCTAAAGTGAGGTATTGATCATCGAGTCAACTATCCGAAGTCTCGAGTTTGCTAGGAACCACATGTGCGGGGCCGACCAAGCGCACTTTGGTCTTATCATCTCGCCCGTGTCCTACCACACTGCTCCGACACACGGTCTTGCATGCGGGCAATCTACTCGGTCCGAATAATCTCCCGCCATGCGGTCGGAAGGTACTTTATCCGGCCAGCTAAATGTAAGGCATGCGTTCAACATGACTCGAGGCCCAACAACGGTCGGTCCTTAATCGACACAGACGGAAAGCACTATAGTCCAAAACTCTGTAAGTCTCCGCCCGGTCTCAACTTCATTTAACACTTAGCTATACCATGACTTCATAGTCATCCAAACAGATCCAGGTAACCACCTATAGCTCGCAGGTGATAGGAAATCACCCGACTTCTATCGGTCTAAGCCAGCTAAGCATTGACTCGACTACGGATACCAGGGTAACAAGGATATAGTATAACAAAGGTAGACAAGGTATAATGCAGCAACGGTTGCAAACAACTCCTGAACGTAATGCATCAATTAAAGTAAAGCATTTAATTAATAATTGCAAACCGGGGAGAAAATGCTCCGGGGCTTGCCTCTCTCGAAGGAGCTCGGGCGGTGATCGGGGCACTCCGGAAGTTCCTCAACGTCCTCCTCGTCGGCTTCGGGCACTTCCTACGGCTGCACCTCGAGCTGTTCCTTGGGCTCCTTGGGTATGACGACTGGATTCTCGGTTTCCGATCCTGTATGATGCAATGTGCGTAAGTGCTTATGCAATCGGTGCAGCGGATGAGATGAATACAATGGATATGCTTGAATACAAGGTAGTCAACATCATCCAAAAACATATACTACAAGCACATGTCATCTACTGCATTCTCTTCTACTACTAATATGCTAAGTCAACACATCTTATTAATGCTTCAAAGATACACCAAAGCTTCACTAATTTCTTAATCGCACATAAAGCAACACTTGATTAAACCCTAATTAATAATAGGTTTGAATAGCAACATCTATTTTTATTGCTTAGAAAAATCTTAGAAAATTACCATATCACAATACTATCCTAAGTAATCTACCATCAGATTTTCATGGTATTTGAATGAGTGGATTAGCCTACACAAAAATAACAAGCTATGGCATGATTATGAACCTGAAAATACGTTGTACTGTGAAGAGTGTCAAACAATAGAGGAAATATTTTTCCTATGTTCTACACAGTAAATAATCACTGCACAAAAATTATCACATGCATGTTTTATACAAATTTTGCTCTCTAGCAAAAATAACAAAAATCAGCCATTAAAGGCACTCGAACTACACCTCATAAATTTTCTACAGTACATGCATGACACATATTTTTCCTAGGAAGTACATTACATAAGAAGATTAACAAACTTGGAATCATATTTTTCTGAAGCCTATAGGTTTTTCTACACATTTTTCAAGTTATCAGCAATATCAAGGATTAAATAAAACTCTACAGAAAAGTATCTCAAAAATGACATGCAAAAATTTTATCATGTAGATCTAGTGACAAGGAACCTAGCAAAATTTGTTTCAACAAATTTGGAGCCAAAATGAGTACACAAACATTTTCTAGAGCATTTAAGTAGGAATCTGAAAATTCATTTTTGAAATCCTTTTTAAACTCCAGTTGACGAAATCGTTGGGTGCACCCGGTGCTGTGCACCCAGAGGGGCTGCCAGGCGGGACCCAGCGGGTCAACCGGCCCACTGGCCAGCCACCCGGGGCCTTTGCCAGCCACTGCGGCTGGGCCCTATGGGTCAGCGACCCGGGGCAGGGAGGGGCTCCGCCGGCCGGTGCTCACCGGCGGCGAGTCCTTCCGGTGGCACGGGTGGTTCCAGCGTGCATGCCACGCCGAGCCGCACCGGCTGGGATGGTGGAGGTGGCCCGGCGGCGTGACGAACCACCTGGCCGCGGCAGCGCGCTCGCCGGAGAGGAAGGAGGCGGCCGAGCTTGGTCCTTACCTCGACGACGGCCGCCGCAAGCGAGCGCAGGCGAGGCAGGGATGCTAGGCGGAGCTTCAAGCGGCGGGAATCGAGGAATGGAGGCATGGGAGGGGGTATGCTGCCGGTGAGGCAGCGGCGGCGGTGGTGGCGAGCTCGTGGTCCGCGCGGGAGCTGCTGGCGCTGCGTCTGAGAGAGCGGGAGGAGGAATGAGGAGGAGGCATCGGTGTCGGGCAGAAGGAGGCGCGCGCGTGGAGACGGAGACAGGCCGTGGCTACCGCGCGGCGGGCATCGCCGGCGCATGGTCGCCACGCGGCGGTCGCGCTCTGGCGCTGGTCGGGACGCGACGCGGCGCAGCGCTGGGCAGGCCAGACGCGCGCGGGGCTGGGCTGCGCCGAGGCGAGGTGGGCTGGCGCGAATGCGGGGCGTGCGAGCGCGGGGCGCGGTGGCAGGCCGAGCCGGCTTCGACTGTGGGCCGAGAAAGGAGCGGCGGCCCGCGAAAGGAGAAAAGTATTTTTCAATTTTCTATTTTCAAGGAAATTTCAAATAGCAGTTTTCAAATATCATTTTGAGCAAGAAAATGACTTCTTTTGAAAATAGCCAAAAAATAAAAGTTGCTTAGAATTTAGTCCTCTACAACTTTGCTTTAGGGACCAACTAAAAATTTTGCATAGATTTTGAATTGGGAAGCAAAAGCTAAATAGAGAGGATTTTTGACCCTTTCCAATAATAATTTCAAAAGCATATTTTGTCAAAAGTTTGAATACAAACTTTGCTCCAAAAATTGTGCTAAATAATTCTAGATGACTTACAATTATAGCCAAACATGTTTTACTAACCTAGCAAGCATAATCATGGCAAAACAACTCTAAACAAGTGTATGCAACATTCATGTTTCACGAGCATGTTTCGTATGTTTCGAAGCAGGGTTTCAGTTATTATTTACATGATTAGCCATGTATGATTAGGATGTTTGATGATGCATGATATGTATGATTTACAGTGCCTAAATGTTGGTCATAACACCGGGGTGTTACAATATACTCTCCATATATATATATACACACACACACACACACACACACACACACCCGACCGCGAGCGCGAGCGGCGAGCGAGAGACGTATCGGCCCGGACCAGACTCCACGCGTACTGCACAGCAGCTGATCCTCGCATTAACAAACTCCATGGTTCGTGCATGCAAAATAGATGGAGGCAACCAACCATGTGATGCCACATCACAAGTTAACCCACCAACCAGGAAGCATGCATGCAGGGAATCTTTTCTTAAATCGAAACGAAAAAATACGATATCTCATAACGATAGATTCAATTTTAAATCCGTTTGAACTAGGTTGTTGGGAAAAATGTGCTTAACAAAACGAGATCTATGAAGGCTATATTTGACGAAGTTTTTTTAAAGTATGTAGTTGCATCTGTGTTATAGCGTGAGTTGCAAGCACAACTACAACATAATTGCATCTTGGTTGTAGCCTAAGTAGCACTACTTGCAACTAGTTATAACCTGGTGTAACCCGGTTACTTCTAGTTGCAATTAGTCACTATTCTGTTGCAACACAGTTACTACACTGATTACAACCAGATACGCTTGCAACTCCTACTGAATAGTGAGCAGATACAACCATATATAATTGCAACTTGACGTGATTATAATGAGCAGATGCAAATAATACACTGAGTTATAACTAGTTGCAACTCGGTAGTAGACAAAGTTGCAATCGCTAGTACACAGATATGCAACTCGTTTAAAAGATAAAAAAAAATATACACATATTAGATCTAGTTTTGCTAAGCATATTTTTCTGAGTACGACACAACAAATGGTATGTCAATCAGGGTTACGGTTTTGGAGAAAAATTGTTCCAAAAATTCAAACCAACCAAAGATTCCATGCATGCATGATGGCTATTTTTTGTTACACGGTACTAGATTCATTGGTATGGATCATCACCATTGCCATGGCAATCAGAGCGCCCTGGCATACAAAGTCAACGATGTCTGATGTAAGAGGCTCCAGCAAGGAGATGGCTTCACTCAATCCTGTTCAAGCACAGGAGATTCCAATAGCTAGAGCTGCACCATAACGGACATGACGATTGTATGATTCTGACGGCAGGGACACGATTCTGGGTGTCTGCTCAGACTCATTGCATTCATATTGGGTAGTCAGTTGCGACTGCTCTAGACGGCTGGTTGCATCATCGTTTGTATACCAGTTGCAACTTATCCCTTAAACCAATTGCAACTTCCGTCATACACAAATTGCAACCTTAGTGATAGGCCAGTTGTATTCTGGTTGGGTAGGGCAGTTGCAACTGCCCTGGACGGCTGGTTGCAGCTCCGTTTCTATACCAGTTCCAACTTAGCCCATTAGCCGATTGCAACTTCAATCGTACACAAAGTGCAACTCTAGTGGTAGACCAGTTGCGACTCGTGTGGTAGGCCAGTTGCATTCTATGCAACGAGTGCACAGACCCTCTCTAACCCTACGGTCCATGCGCCAGCGCACACACGCAGGACCCTCCCCACATTTTCCTGCCAAACCTACGCTCGTGCATGCAAAATTAAATGGACACAACCAACACGTGATGCCACCTCACAGGTCAACCCACCCATCAGGAAGCATGCATGGATGGAATCTTTTCTTGATTCGATTCGAAAAAATGTGATATCTCCTAAACCACTGATCTGTTTTTGAATCGGTTTGAAGTAGGTTCTTCGAAAAAATGTGCTTAACAAAATGAGATCCATGAAGGCTATATTTGTTATTTTTTTAAAGTATGTAATTGCAACTAAGTTGTACAATGAGTTGTAAGCACGTCTACAACACAATTGCAACTTGGTTGTAGCCTATTTAGTAGAAACATTTTCAATAAACTCATGTACAGTAAACAAGCAAGCAAGCAGGTAGAAGAAACATTTTCAATGAACTATCTCAGGTTGGCTCAGCAGCTCATGTTCCTTCATTCCTTGTGCACCGGACGACACTAGCACAAAATTGCTTGTAAAGCTGCTTGCTCATAGGCAGGTGTTTGGATTGGCTGTGGGTGTGCTAAGAAGAAAATTTGCCGCAGGGAGCAAGGAAAGTGTGTCAATGGTAGTTCTATTTCCACTCGACAAAGCATTGAGCCATCCTCAGGGACTTCATGTACAAATGATGTATAGAGTGAGAGAAAGATAAAGAAAGAACTTCACTGAAAGGAAAAAAAAAGAAAAAGGAAAAAAACTAAAACAGTCAGCCACGCACACACGGGAGTTGCTTACAGCAAATAACACTACTAGGAATGCATGCGGTGAGTCTCGGTGTAACAGAACCGACCAATTTATAAGAGCACAGGTACGAAAGCAATCACCGGAGTAATCAAACCGTCATACTTGAACCCATATAAACCGGGTAGTCAACTGAAACCACGAAGGATTTCAAACCAACTTGCATACAACCAAGATCACAGTAATTCAACATAACAAGCCGCATGTTACATCCATTTCACAAGTAGTTTGCAAGTACCTCATACATCAGAGTACACATAGTTATTACAAAACGAGTTCACAAATAGCGGAAGCAAAGTAGTTTGAGACCATCACACACACTTAGTTCAAATACAAGCCAGCACCATAGTCATATCCAAAGCCAAAAGCAAAGTAAGATAAGATAACATAGATGATCATGCCCATGATCTAGTCTTCATCCCAAATAGGTGGAGACAATACTTGCGATAGCCGTTATAGAGCACGTCATCTCGCAACAAGAGGGAATAAACCCTGAGTACGAGAATGTACTCACTAGACTTACCTGTCATAAACCAAAAATAAATGACACCAAGGAGTATGCAAGGCTTTATCGGTGGATCTTCTTTGGACAACCTTTTGCATAAAAGCTTGAGTAACCATTAGCATTATTCAATTGTACTAGCAAAGTGACTTTTAGCCATTTCCTACCATCTATATTAGCACTTTGTACTAATCAATCATTTGATTTAGTTGCAAACAATAATAACCATATCAGGTATTTCATGGCTCATCGTTATCATCCTCCTCATGATCATCATCATTTAACCATATCTTTACATTTAGTGAATCTACGTTGTCACGCCGCTCGGTCAAGTTCTCACTATCCGAGAGAGACGGCGATTCGAATCGATTCCTATCCAGCTAAAGGGGTATTCCTAACACAAACCCAGGCATACCACGCGAAGGCGACTTTAGGTCACCTTTGGTACAATTCAGAATCGTGGTTACGAAGCGGCGCAGCACCCTCGTGGAGTCCACTCTGCCAGTGGTCAATCTCACCTCGGACTTACGCCAATAGCTCCCGCACATCCCTTACCGCCTGTGGTGCGACTTTCACTTCTCGGTCTTCTGGCCTGAGTTGAGCTACTCGGCTTCGCGGTCGGAACGAGTTATCCGGCCATCTAAGTGATAGGCATGCGTTCAACATGACATGAGGACATACAGCGAACTGGTCCTTAAACGACACAGACGGGGATAGATTCACACCCAAGACCTCCATGTCTTGTTGCTGCACTACCGTCATCCCATCTGGTCTCTTTTCAATATTAACACATGGTTCTTTTTCATGATAGCAAATATAGCCAACCGTGACCAGAGCTCATCCTACATCTCGCAGGTGATAGGAAATCACTCGACTTCTACCGGTCTAAGCATAGCTAAGCATCATTCGATTCTACACTTAATTAGGATTCATAGGATTTTATCTGGACAAGGTAAGGATATAATGCAACAATTGGTTCCAACCAATTCCTATACTTCATGCATCATCAACAATAAAAGATACTCAAGATATTTGTAAAAACATGGGAGACTTAGAATGCTCCGGGGCTTGCCTTTCAGAAAAGAGGAAGGTTGGTGATCGGGGCACTCAAGAACTTCTTCGGGGCTCCTTCTTGGGGCCCTGCACCTCCCGCCTCGAAGCTTCTGCTGCTGATCCTCCTAAGTCATGGCTCAATTCTAGGAGCGTGATCATGCCTCCCGAACACCTATTGCATGCATATGCATATTATAAGAATCATGCATGCACAAGAGATGGAAGATGATGATGAAATGTACAGCCATGTAAAGATGGACGCATGAACAACATGATGATACAAGTTTTACATTTATTTTACCGAGTAGGTGCATGTCTCTATTAGAAAACAAGAACTGCACACTCACCAAGCTCTAACAACCTAAGATAAAGTTGTTCATCTTCAGTAAGAGGTCTAGCACCTGCAACTAACAATTTATCTTAATTAGCCTAGCATCTAAATTATCACATCAACTCATATAAAGCAAACAAGTCATTCACTGCACTCAACAGTTTTCAGGCTGCAAACAGCAGCCACAAGTTTGATCCATAACTGGAGTTCTACAAACTTAAATACCATGATTTAAGACTTTATGGAAAGCTTATGAAATTATGTACAATTCATTTTCAGATCTCAAAGCATGATTCCAAACTTCACCATGTCGAACTCTTTAATCAATAGATGTCTGTCTTACCAAGACAGAGAATAGGCAAGGCTGGAACCTAACTTTAAACAGCTGTAGTTCCTAAACTACTGGGCCAAATACCATCAAATTTTTATAGGAGCTAGATACATAAATTATCTACAACTTTTATATTAATCACATTCACAACAAACCAAATTATCATGGGGAACTTTATAAAGTCCCCAGATCTGTCCAGAAGGACATAATGCAAACAAATTAATTATTAACTTATGATATAAACATATAATTGGATAAAACTAACTCTACTCACTTATTACACATATCACAAGAACACCAGAAAGTAGGGTGTTCCTCACCAAAACATTTCTTTTAATACCTTTCTTAATTTATTTAATTAATTAGAGAAAATGGTAAACATATATGAAAACTATACCATTAAATCTACAAAAATTACAGCGGCTTATACATGTATCCAATAGGCTACTATATAAATTTCACCTCAATTTAATAAGTATAACATCCTACACAAAAATGATAAGGCATAAATGCTTAAAAAGGCATAAATAGGAAACCTTAGTGAAAAGTGTCGAGCAACATATTTCATATTTTTCCTAACATACTTAAGGTACTAGGATACTACCCACAAAGTTTCATGGTCATAGGATTCCTAGATATTTTACAAAAATTCACACAAGTATCAATCAATGATAAAATGAAAATCTATAACTCAAAAACCATACATGCAATGGCTCTCAAATTTTTATCAGAGCTTCTACTAAGAAAGACTAGCTTACTCACAAAATTTCATAATTTTTAGACCACAGAAACTCAAGATATAATTCAAACAAGTTTGCATGCATCTAAAAACATATTTCAAGTTCCTATTTAATTCATCTAAAATTTCTACATCATGTGCTCATATCATATTTTTCTTAAATACTAGACTTCTCTTTGAGTCTAACAAAATTTGAATCACACCATTTGGATCTACATATTTGGAGTTACAAAATTCACAAGATAGCATCACAATCTGCAAATTTGAAATAGCTTTCTGGATCTGAGTCACTGACAACCGGGACCCATGAATCAGCGGACCCCACCGGTCAGCGACTAAAAACAGGGGAGGCGGCTCTCCGGCGACGCGGCGGTGGTCTAGCTCGCCGACGGCGAGGGTTCCAGCGACACAGAGGGCACCTACGTGACATACGTGACGAGACGCATCGAGTAGTGCTACCGGCAAGGCCTAGAGCTCAACGGAGGTGGCTCGTCGCCGGTGAAGGCGGCATGGTGGAGCTCCGGCGAGGTGCGACGGCGGCGGAAACCAAAAATGCGGCCACTACCTTGGTTCGCCGGCCCAACGGCGAGGTGGAAGAGCTCAAGGAGGCTACGGTGGAGCTTCGGGTGGTTTGTGCTGAGTGGAGACGCGACGACGACGATGCACGAGCTCGGCATGGCCACAGTGGCGATGGTGTCGCCCTCCGCCCGCCTCGGCTTGCACGGTGAAGAAGAGGGAAAATGGAATGGAGGTGGAGGTGAGCTGGTAGCGTCGTGGAGTACTTAAGGCGCGTCATGGCCTGACTGGTGGGGCCAGCGCCGGCGTACGGCCTCCACGGCGCGTCTACGCGGCAACGACGGCCTGAGGCCGGTCGGCCATGACTTGAACGACCGAAACACTGTAGCTCCATTTCAGTCGAGACCTCAACGCCTGACAGCGCAACTTGATAACCATCAAACGCCTAAACGGTGGAGATTTGGCAAAACCATCCTGAAGCAATCATGTAGAGCTATAGTAGGGCTACAACAATGTTTTAGAAATCATTAGCTAATTCTCAATGGATCACGAGTTATATCAAGCCAAAGTCAGCTCCTTCAAACTGTAATTGCAATCCATACTTAGAAATTTTTCTAAGTGTTGAATCAGCCCCCAACACTGACTTGTGGGCCCTTTTTGAGCATGTTGTGCACCTTTTCATGACTTGGTTTCTAAACAAAGTTTGTTCCTTATAAAATTTGCTACAACTTTGTTTTAGGTTGCTCAGACATGCAAACACTCTAAGCTACACTTTGTAAATAGTCAAACAAAAGGGTTCAGGAGTCAAAACAAGTCAAACCACTATTAGAAATCATAATTAGGCAAGGTCATGAACATGAACATTGTTCCTAATGACATTCTAAGTGTAGCTAAGGTATTTTAGTTACCCACATTAATCACTTGCACTCAATCACATATGATCATAAAGCATACATACAATGAAACTTAAAAGAACAATAGCATGTTTCACATGTTTTATAGCAATGTTTCATATAGAAATGCTTATGCATGAATGAATGATGCTTATGAATGAAATAATGATACACATGCTCATGTGATGCAAGTGTTTTAGTGCAACCATAATACTGGGGTGTTACACTCGGCAGGCAGGCCAGGCATCACACGCATCTACATTGATCAAACATGCGAGCAAGGAATCTATCTGATCTCTATGACCAGTACAACTACAACACTAGGCAGCAGTTGGAGACGACCGCGAATCCGTGGATGAACCGATGAACAAAACTAAACGAGAGCCAGGCCAGTGACAAGCATCCAAGAAGCGCATGCTAGCTCTGCCTGCTGCCATGCATGCACGTACCAACTAAGCTTTGTGCGTTGCGTGCCGATGGGTCCTGCATAGGCTGGTTGGAATCTGGTTGGGTAGGCCAGTTGCGACTGCCCTAGACGGCTGGTTGCAACTCCGTTTATATACCAGTTGCTACATAGTTGCAACCTAGTTGCTACATAGTTGCAATCAGTAACACACAGAGATGCAACTCCTTGTAAAAATAATAAAATATATCAATATTGGATCTAGTTTTGTTAAGCATATTTTTTGAGTAAGATGCAGCAAACGGTTTGTTAATCGGGGTTACAGTTTAGGAGAAAAATTATTTCAAAGAATCGAACTCACAAAATATTCCATCCATGCATGCATGCTGGCTGCTAGTTATATTTTGTTGCACGTGACTAACCATGAGTGGTGAGAAGTAGCAAATTAGCTATTGGTTGTCTCGGGTGCATGCATAATGGTTAGTTCGCTCTGACTCGCTTACCGGCCTGGGTGCATTCTGTATAGAGCCGGTTACTACATAGTTGTACATATAACCCGTTACTACACAGTTGCAACCCAATTGCTACTCTGGTTACAATCAGATATGATACCAACTCTGAATTGCATTTGAATTCGGTTATGAAGACAAGATGCAAAAGGCACACAAAGTTATAACTAGTTGCAACTCAGTAGTATACGGAGTTGCAATCAGTAACACACAGAGATGTAATTTATTATAAAAATAATAAAATATATCCATATTGGATCTAGTTTTGTTAAGCACATTTTTTGAGTAAGATGCAGTAAACGGTTTGTTAATTGGGATTATGATTTAAGAGAAAAATTATTTTAAAGAATCTAACCCACAAAAGATTCCATCCATGCATTCATGCAGTCTGGTGGGATTTGTATGCAACATGGCTGTGCATGGTAGGTGGATGATACAAATGAACTAGGACGCACGCATGATATTTTCTGGGGTGACAGTTCGCGTGCGGGAGGTGCGCTCGGATAGTGGGTTGATTTGGTCGGTTGCACGGACTAGGTGCACCGGGTTGTCTGGGTGAATTATGTGCACACAGAATGCACTCAGGTGCAATATAGCAAAACAATATATATATATATATATATATATATATATATATATATATATATATATATATATATATATAAAGTTGTAGGCGCACTGCAGAGAAACACAAAACACAAGGATTAAAGGAAAAAGCTACTAAGACCAGCAACAATGGCCAGGCAAAAGAACATCACTTCTTTGGCTTTCATGTCATTTCTCCTTACCTTATTGCTTGCAGGGTCACTACTACCGCTACAAGCAACAGCGGTGGCACATCCAAAGCGTGGAGGCTGGGAAAATCCCGTTCCTCCACCTCCAGGGTATGCTCGTCCACCAAGGACACCTAAGCCTCCACCGAGCAATGCATACACCTCTCTTGGCTCTCAAGCTGTTGGTTCCACCATTGACCAAGCAACTTAATTAGCATTAGGACTAGGCATAGTGCCATAGTCCACTGGCATTAGAGTACCCTTGCAACCACACGACCTTTGGACCAAATGAAGAGGTAAAATGGCATGGGTGTATACATATTTGTTGGAATAAGATTAGCAATTTCTACAGCTCCTGAGTTTGCAGTCGCATGTTTCATATGCACACATTGTATGTTGGTTATGCGTTCAAATAAGAATACATCAAAATCCTTTGCCATGTCTTCATATATTTTTATTTTTATTTAATTTGTCAAATTCAGGAGCTCCGTCATTCATCAAATTTGAAAATATGCCGTTGGGTTCGTAAAAACCGTCACACCATTGAAAACTACAAAACATGGAAAAATTAAGGAGCTCGTATTATTTCTTGTTTGCTTCATGCCTGGCACAGGTACAAAGCTAGTCATTGTGCTAGACGTTACCTAGTTAATTATGTTTGCACTACAAGTTGCATCCATGTATTCCGCAAAAAAAAAAAAGTTGCATCGATGTATTCATTCACGTGACATTACTTTATGCAAAAAAAAAACTTCATATTGTCTATGAGTAGATCTATTAGTTTTTATATGTTCGATTTATGTTCACAGCAACAGGATGAAATAGAAAAAAAAAGGAAAAACATGAATCAAAATATTGAGTATCTTGAATTTGCTTACATTAAGACATCGTATAATTTTCTAAACACATATTCAACAACAACTACAGTGTGTGGGCAAGACAATCAGATATTGCACGCACTTCACACACTTCGTTCAAATATGTACTTGGTTAGATATCATGTGCTCATGTTATTGTAGCCGTAGCGAGGATGGTGTGTTGCAGGTAGCACACGTTTGTCATAGGCACTTTAAAACCCATAGAGAGCAACTCTTACCTAATGTTAAACATGAGTTTTGTGAGTTGATACCTATTTGAACCATATAAATCACAAGTTTATAAAACCATTTTTAGCGTCTTTATATTATATATATATGGGTGTAATCCATTTACTTTTGATATAACGTAATAACTTTTAATTTTCCCAAAAAAGTTTGCAAAAAATATGTATGTTGTTTACGATTTCAAATTTCTTCTAATTATATCTTTGTGTATTTAACAACCACAAATACATATAGGCATGCTCCAAAATGACTCAAAGGAATTGAGTTGTGGAGGGAAGGGCCTCAACACAAAAAAGCTTGCAAGACCAAGATTATTTATGTCACCCAATAGCATGATGCAGCCACACATCCATTGGGTTTGAAGCTAATAATGCCTTACACTGTCATTACCAAGAAGGAGCATAGCCAACGAAAGGTGGATTGGATTATTGAGATTAAGTAATGACTAATGAGATATATATCATCTTTGCAAAAAGCAGTTCCAAATATTTAGAGACGTGAAGGGGTCTTCTATTTTTAGTTGACAAAAACAAAATTTCCACAATTATCACCTCTACCTAGGGGCACTAGAAAAAGGGCATGGATAAAAAAGGTAAAAAAAAAACAAATTGGAGAGCCACCAAGGATTTTATCTACTTGTTTGGAAATTATCAAAGTTCCGCACGTTAACAAGGGAGTTCTAAGGTAATTTACGTCTATAGTAATGGAGACCAAGGTAGGTAATAGTATCTAGGATCAAGAATTTCAAAGAATGCAGACTTGCATGTAGCGCTAAGTTTTATTGTCAACATTACCAATGTAAGAATAAGTCTATGTATCCCCTCAAGTATTGAGGTTTGTCTTCTTAACCCGCAATAATAAAACCCGGTATTGAGCACCATGATGAACTGTCCTAAAGTTGTCTCAATAACTTTCTACTAGGCGTGGTTTTGCTGATGTGTGCCAAAATTACCCATGTGGCATGCCATGTCACTGTATACTTGCAGGATGCAATCCCTTGAGTGCCCATCTCTATCTCTCTCCATCACCCATGATAATCGCAACAAAGTAAGTAGATGTAGTCATACAGGGATGGCCTATATGTCATTCATTTATTTAAGTTATTGCCACTCATGGTCATCTATATAATGTGCCACATCAACCAAAGCACCCTCCAAAACTATTCAAGGGGATATGGTAGTACTAGCGCACGGACGTCTAGACGGACGCCCACGCCAGCGCTTGCTGCACGCATAGGCGGGGAGCGGCGCGGCGGGGACTGCCTGTGTCGCTCCCCGTGCTTCCCTGCTTCCCGCGCCACTCCCCTCCCCGCCGCTCCCCACTCCCCTCCAAGCCTACTGCGCTGCTCCCTTGCTTCCCGCGCGCAGGCGAGGACCGCCTGCGCCCCTGGAGCCATCCCCCTCTGCTTCTGGCGCCTGCCGCCGCGCAACGCTCCATCCCTCTAGTTCCCACACGCATACATGACACCCCAGCAGCTACAGCAGGCGGCTGTGGCAGGTGGATCACATTGCAACATCCAGATGAAACATTTGTAACATATGTCCGAAATAGCTGAAACACTTGCAACATACATTCGAAACAGCTGAAACACTTGCAAAACACCTAAAAACTCTTGAAAGCCATAGCAAACATATGAAACTTCCAGATAAAATAATTGCAACATACGTATGAAACATATACAACATCCATATAAAACACTTGCAACATACGTCTAAAAAACAGATGAAACATTTGGAACAGACGCATGCAACATACTTGTATAGCCATTGCAACATATGCAACATTTGATCTACTTTTGCAACATCCATATGAAACACTTGCAACATACCTCTAAAAATTCTAAAACAATTGAAACATACACTTGCAACATGTGCTTTTAGCGCAACATCTCCTTGTTGCTTGGGATAATGGAGGCTCGTTGGCGTGTGGAGGTCATCGGAGGCAGCGGCCCGGCGGCGCTTGTAAGGGGTGGGCTGGCGGTGGTAAGTGTGCGGTGCAGTAGAGAGGCATCAACCACGCAACGTGGCAGGGAGGCAGCGACCGCACAACTAAGAGAGGAAGCCGAGTGCCATGACTTGGAGGCGGCCATGCGCCACGCCTAGCAAGGCTAGCAGCCGAGCGCTGCGCCTCGAAGGCGGCAGACGACAGGATATGAGTGACTGGACAAGCGGATAGGAGCGAGTATACGAGCGGATTTTTTTGAGAAATGGACGAGCGGATAGGAGGGGGTCGTTGGGCTGGCGTCGTGGCCCACCAATGCTCCGTCCGCGCGGACGGATGCCCACTTCCCAGCATTACCGAAGGGGATATGCAGGCCTACTTTTGTAGTTTAGGGGGGTTATAAGTAGAAGAACCTCAATACTTAAGGTGGTTATGTAGACTTGTTATTTCAGTCAACGCAGGATGAAGTTTAGTTCAGTCTCATCATCATATAAGATGTCGAAGAGTTTGCTATTTGGAGGCATATAGCTAGTTTGCGTTTTTCCCTGATGGACGAGCTGAAGCAGATCATCTGTACTCAGGGATGATTCAATCAATTGTAATTACACACACACATGCACGAGATTAGCACCAAAATGTACCAATGGATGTACCAAAATGTACACACACATGGTCGTGCTGCACAACTTTGCATTGCCCCGTCTGAGTTGATATATAGCAGTAGTGGTATTAACTTGCACGCATTACATCCTTTGCATTAATAATTGCTAGCCAGAAACAGCAAATACACACACACACACACATATGCCTGCCCATCCAATGCATATCCTATATAGGAAGGACCGAAGGAGTATGGTTTGGTTTATCTTCTGTGCCGCCCTCGATCCGACAGCACAAACAACAAACGTGTTCGAACAAGGTCGGACGCGTGCATGCGCCGGCTAGCACGGTTGGCCGACGATGCACTTGAGTGGTCCGGCGAAGCGCGTGAGCTGGCCGACGTAGCGGCCGTGCTTGGCCGGGATGAAGTCGAACTTGTCGTACTTGCGCTCATTCTGGCCGCCGGACTCGTTGAAGAAAGCGCCGTTCATCATGACGTTGCCCTGCGACTTCCACACCCACTCCTTGTAGTCCTTGTACGGCGTGTACTCCCGCTTGGTCACCTCCTTGGCGTTGGGGTCGTCGGGGGCGATGAAGCGGTTCCCCTGGCTGATGATGGTGGGGTTCTTGTTCCCGCCGATGGCGTACATGAGCCAGTGCGTGTAGTCGTTGTTCACCACGTGAAAGAAGCCGTAGCGGCACCGCGGCATCCGCTGCACCAGCCCCCTGCCGAAGTGGTTGAACGCCACGGTGATCTGCATCGCCTCGTCCTGCGGGTTGTCGTTGCTGGCGCCGAACAGCATCACGTGGTCGTGGCGCGTGAAGTGGCTGTTGGACACGGTGATGGCCGTCGACCCGTTCACGACGTCGATGAGCCCGTCGGCGCAGGACGACATGGACACGTGGTCGATCCACACGTTGCTGGACGAGAGCACGGAGATGCCGTCGCCGTCGCTCCGCGTGCGCAGGCCGTAGTGGCGCTTGGAGTCGCGGATCATGCCGCCCGAGTGCGCCTTGGCGTCGTGGATGTGGAGGTTGTGGAGGATCACGTCGTGCACGTTCTGCAGCGTGATCTGCGCGAACACGATGTGCACCTGCGCGCCGCGCCCGTCAATGGTCTTGTTGCTGGTCACGATCAGCTCCTGCCGCAGCCGGATCACCATGTCGCGCGCGAACACGATCCACAGCGGCCGTTCCTGGATCACGGCGTGCCGCAGCGTGCCCTTCCGCGGGATGATCATCTCGTCGTCGCTCGGGTCCGTCACCACGTACAGCTTCCCGGCCGTGCCACCGACGGTCTTGTGCCCGAACCCGCGTGCGCACTGCGCCAGGCGCTTCCGGTCCGCCGCCCAGTTGGCGCGGCAGCGCCAGCACCGGTCGATGGGGTTCGTCGCCATGCACAGGCCGTTGTACCTCGCTAGGGCACGCCGCGTCGTCGCCCTCAGCGCGTCCACATTGAAGCGGTTCGTGGTGGCCATGGGATCACTGACGTAGGCGGCACGGTTGCGAGAGCGCGCCGCCTCGGTGCGCTCCACCCAGTACTCCTCGTCGGAGGTGACGTTATTATTATTGGATGCCTGCGCCGCGGCTGCAACCGCGGCGAGGACGACGTAGAAGAGAACGGACAGGGGGCGGCTCCTTATTAGGGCCGCCATCGACATTGTGTGTGTGTGTGGACGCCGGCCGGCCGGCTCGGTCGTCCGGCGCCTCACCACGGGAAAGGGCTCAGAGATGTATGTATGGGGTGGAAGGTTTCTAAGCCCTCCCCGGCCGGTGAGCGGACGGGCGGCGTGCGGTACCTGGACGCAAGAGCGAGCGAGGTGCGCACGGTGCGGTGTGCGGTGGTGGCCCGGCGTAGGTATGGCCCTGTTTGGCATGACTTTAGGTGGAGCCAGCTCTGTGTGGAGTTGGAGCTGTCTGATGGAGGTGCTGTAACAAACCGGGTTTTTGGAGAAGCCAAAAATACGAACTTTTTAAAAATTTTCCTGCAATATGTGAAGCATGTAGATGCTAGGTCAAACAAAGAACAAATAAATTGTTGCATACATATAGTGTTGCTTGTAGGAGCTTGCCAGAGTTCCTTATTTGGTTTACGGTTTTGTGTTGGAGAGCACAAGTCTGTAGCGAATCCTTTTGACTCCTTCTGGAATCTCTCATGAACCCCTTAACCTAAATTCTATAATCAACCAACTATCTTTATCAACTCAATACCCGTGAATTGCCAACCCTTGACATGGACCCCACTACCCCTAGTTGACCTCTAGTGGACCCCACTAGGAGGTGTACAAGTTGGCGACACATGTATTCAATATAGGAGCCTTGGTTTATTTAGAAAATAAGAAAGCCAATCTGGCCCAAGCACATGACCAGCCAGCCCAAGATGCGCGACCGGCCCAACCCTCCTCCTGGCCCTGCACGTACCTTCGGCCCAGACGGAGCACAGCAACCTGCTCGGCCTGCCTCCCCGAGCTGGCCCAACTCGCGCGCCATCCTCTTCTCCTGGCCGCATGGCCCAACTGTCAACCGGCCGGCCCAGCATGGCCATAAGCTCAGTAGCGCTCGCAGGCCTCCCACGCAGCCGGCCTATCATCGCCGCCCGCACGCGCACAAGCCGCTGACAAGCTAGACCCGCCCGTCAGCCGTCACGCACCGCACGCCGCCGCATCAGGACAAGCTGACAAACCGGACCCCACGCGTCAGCCACCCCAGCAACAAGATCATCTTCCTCCCCACGCCAACCTCTTCCACGACCGGGAGCCGACCACGGAGCAGACGCACGTGGGCCGTCGGATGCGCCGCACGCATTCACCACCGCCCGATCACCGTCCGCCATTAGAGCCCTTGGAGCTCGGCTATAAAAGACAACGGCCGCGAGCCCTAACCCTCAGCCCGATAGCCGCCGCCGCTGGTGGCACAGCACCACACCGCGTCAAGCCGAGAGAGAGGGAGGAGGAAGAAGCAAGGAGGAGAAGGAAGCCGCTGCGGAACCGGACCTCGCCGGAGCCTGGAGCGCCGCCCCGATCGGCTACAGCGACATAGCTGCTCGGCACGGCACTGCATCGCCTCATCACGGCCTCGCCTAGCCACCGCACCGCCATCCTACCGCCACGAGCCCTACGGTGAGCCACGTTGTTCGCCGCTCACCGCGCTAGCCGTACTCGCCATAAACGCCACCGCGTTCCCGCACCAGGGGAACGCAGAGGCGGAGCACTCCCGCTCCTGGACACGCTGCACACGCACCACACGCGCACCAGCCCAAGGCCTGGCCTTATCGACCCCTAGCAGCTCGGGAACACCGGCACGACCACTCCTAGCCTCTTGAACGCCATGAACGGACCACGTCGGAGCACGAGCTCTTGCTCTGGCTTAGCCAACCGGTAGCATAGAAGGACCACCACGACCCTCTTGTTGAGCCAAACGGAAACATGAAGCAAAGGGAAGAAAGGGGGCGACGTCGAGCCTTCTACTCGGGAACGCCAGCGTCGAGCACTCTGCTTATGCCATGCATATGCATCGCACGCACGCACGCGCTCACCATGGCCAGAGCACAACCATGGCGAGACCACCGCGTCTTCTATGTCGCGGTAAAGGCAACGTTGACACCCTGACTGGCTCCGCCATGACGAGAGACACACCGCGCTCACCTTAGCCGAGGATGAAGCCCACCGGAGCCCTGTGTTGCCGCACCGCATCTCGTCGGAGCGCCACCGCCTCCGCTTTGCCCCCACCACCGTGGCCGGAGCCACTGGGAGCACCATGAAGCTCACACACTCCTCCAACTGGGCTCTCGCTGCCACTACATCCCTGTCCAGGCACGCCGATGAACCCACGCTGCCGTTCACCGTGGCCAGCCAACTGGAGCCGTCCGACCACCACGTTAACTTCACCGGGACACCCGCTATGGCATGGCCAAGCTTTTGCCCACATTAATTGCACACCCGCGCCGCTGGAGGGGCTCGCCGATGAGCTCACCACCGGCGGGAGCATGACGGGGAAAGAGGATTGGGATTTTCCCCTCGCCGGCCACACGTCCGAGCACTTGGTGCACGTGAACCAAACCCTGGGAAGGAGTAAGTGGACCAAGTCCTTCATAGACCGACTCTGCGGTCTATGGACCAACGTAGGCAGGTTCACCATGAACCGTGCCTCACCTATTAGTCACCATTTGTCCCCGGACCCACATGTCAGTGACCAGTGCCGAGGGCCCACCTATCAGCCGTGGTTTAGCTCTAACGACGCCATGCTGACATCATGCCGAAGAAAAGACCGCGCCAGCGTCGGGGACTTCGGCGACCACTCCGACCACCTCCGCGATCTCGCCGACCACTTCGGCGATCTCACCGATCACGTCGGCGAGCTCTCCGACCACTTCGGTGATCTCACCGACCACGTCGGCGAGCTCTCCGACCACTTCACCAGCTGGTACACCACTCCAAGTCCCTTCATGCCACGTGAACCAATCACAATGTGACACGTGTCAGCCCTGAATAAATCAGCCTTAATTATTTTCAGAAATAGATTTAATCTTTAGAAATTCATAACTAATTCATACGACCTCAGAAAAATGTGAAACCAATTCCCACATTTTTCTAAAATCAAAGCTCTATGTGGTGAACTTTTCCCCACTTGCTGTTCGTGCCGCAAAACTCGAGACCGAGATCTGCCTCTCTTTTAGACTTGCAAATGGCTCCGATGCCTTGGCCGAATACCCTCGTCGCCAACCCTAGCTGTGTCCTATAGCAGCTGGCCACAAGAAGCTGCAGCCCTTTGGGACAAGTTACAACAGCCTCTGGCCATCCTCATATTCGTCGCAGGGCTGAATTCCAGTCAAATGCCATTCTCGACGCCGACAAAAGCCCTCCCTTGCTCATTCTTACACTCGTTCATACACTTATTCTACACGATCTTTACCTATCTATAAATGCCTACACCGTGCCCTTATGCAGGTCTATCTATCTACCTTTCTCGCTATGGATATGTGCTACTCCATTCATGTGGTCGTGTCTTAGCTCTTATGTTGGGTTGTCGGGATTTTTGTTCTTATGTTGTGCTTGTTTGCCTAAGGACCGTGCCTTCAAGCCGGTCGAGGGATCGTACCTCGTTCGACCATTTCGGTAGTGGGTTCGCCCCACCGTGGCCGTAATGGCGAGCATAACTCGCTCCCTCGCTTTTAGTTGTCTCCGACGTACTACAAATATTAGTAATCCGATTCGGCCCTAGGACCTGGCCATTGTGGACTGAACATTGGTGCGGATATCACCCGCACACAATGAGCCCTTTGTGGCCTAACTTAGTGGACGAGTCGGGATATGATGATTGTAGAAGACGGATGTCAACTCGTGTAGGATAAGCTCATGGCCGCGAGTCCTCTCGCCATGACCATCGGGCTCTACCTCTTTTCGCTTGTGTTTATCCTAGCCACCTTATATGATTGCACCACCTTGACCATAGCATTCCTTCGGACCTAAGCGGTGACAACCGCACTGCTGCGAACTGAGGGAATAGCATTGTGCCATTTAGTTGCACGGTCGTGATGCCCTATGAGTTGGTTTGGGTCGTGGGACTGTACCCCTTCTCTCCAACCTTCGTCTGTTCCATGACAAGTTGGTCAAAAGAGTACAGATTCCATTCTTCTCTCTCTTTGGTTCTCAATCCCCATCGATCCAGTAAAGATGTGGATTGAGCCTTTTGCTAGATTTGTGTTTATTGCCCTTTTGATTTCATTCATTTGATTCTCGTCGTTGCTATGGCAAGTGGATCAAATGAATGTGAATCCCGTGTTTCTCTCTTTCGTGCTTAAGCTCTTGTATGGTTGTACCCATTTGGACCATAGCATTTCTGTGGTTCTTGCGGTGACAACCGCACCGCTAAGAACCCTAGAGATGTCATAGTGCCAGTGCACCTAAGTCAGGTACCCTACGAGTGGTTTGCGCACTTGGTGTTTGTCGCTTCCTTCCAATGCCCCGTCTTTCGTCGTGGCACGAGTGTTGGAAGAAGTAGACCTTGTCCCTTGTTGTTCTTGCTCTTGTTGCACCGTTAGCCCGCTCTGTTTGATTCCGTCTTGCCCATGACGATTGGATCAAAGACCGGACTATTCCCTTTGGGTTAGCGAAGCTATGGTCTATGTCATACCTCGGACCCGTGCGTGTCGACCCGATCGGCCGTCTAAGACCATCTTTCCCGAAGATGTGTCTGAGAACATGACATGGATGTGCCTAGCTAACCCCCACATCTTTTGCCGTGTTGAACGACTCTCTTCTCGGCTCCCGACGTTATTGAGTCATGTGGATTGAAGGGAACCATTGATGTCCAATCTCTTTGCGCTACCGCTTTCTACCATAGCGGATGAGCCGAAGTACATTGGAGCCAAGTCACAATAGTGTTATTCGTTCTTGTCTGATTCTTGTATCCAATAGTGACTTACGGGATAAGACTATAAGAGCCGAACCCCGTCGTTCTACCTTCATTGGGCCCGTCCCCCGATTCCCATCCTTTCCATGACGCTCGGATCAAGGACGTGAGCCATGGTGTTGCTATGGATAAGCTTTGGCTTAAACCATCTATCCTAAAGCCATACTGGCTTGGCCATGACTTAAGCTTGTGCTTAGCAAACCACCACTTGAGATTCTTTGGCCTGAGGAAATCGGACAACCACCGAGAGGGCTAAGCCGTGTATCTCTTATTGCCTCACTGGTGTTATTGGATTTTCCTGCGTCTTGTCGTCTTTTCGAGTGTTGAGTGCTCTCTTGCCTTGCGTGTCACTTCGCGGACTAGCTGACGATCGGACCAAGAGAACGTTGACGATGACAAGGACTGCGGAATGGAGTCAACGCAGGAGGAGGTGACCCCGCTAATGGAACACCAACGAATGGAGAATTGTACCACTACTACCACAACATCGCAGGTGTCATGGCAGCACTCTCTTTTAGAGAATCCTATTAGACATTGCATAATATCTAGAACTACTAGCGCTTTATAATTATTCCTTTGCTAGTACTTTGATGCATGCTACTACCTGAGCCATTATTACCCTGATACAACCCACTCTACCACGTCACCCTGCCTTGTGCATTCGCTCGCTTATATATGCTTACTTGCCTGCTTGCTTGCATATTACACCACTATATTTATTATTAACTCCACTTCGTATTATATCGGGGATGTGATGCTGGTGGTGAACCCCTGGGAATGGTTTGGCTATGGGTGCTGGACTTGGTGGTGTGTGAGCGTGCTGCGTGTGTCTTGGGTGCGTGGAGAGTGAGGGTTGTGTCGACCGAGCTGGAATAACGACGAGCCTGGGGCGAGTCTTCCATGTGGTGCTACCTGGGCACTTGGATATGGAATACATGTGGCGGGTAAATGGTAATTGGAGGTGGTCCTGGTGCGAACCTCGGAGAGGTGGAGCCCAGGGTAGAGGTGTTGTGGTGGCACGTAAAATGGAAACCCTGATGAAGACATTCTAGCTTGGTCATCCCTAAGGACTTACTAGTACTCAGATTCACCGGAAATCCTTTACATCCCACTCGCCCTATATGGTGCGGGACGGTCGGACTACTTGGTAGAGCGATGCCACTACTGCTAGGCGAACGTGTGCAAGGACGTACGGGGTGCGTGGTTTTTCCCCCATAGCCTTCTGAGACTTCAGGAGGCCTTGTGGACCCGGCTCTTGACATCCGGAGGGCCCCGGCTCTGTCTACGACTCACAGTATCAGCCATCCCAGACTAGACTTGGGATGTTCCAGGGCTGAGAGCTAGGGTGGCATCGTTCTAGGCTAGCAAGCGACCGGAATTATGGCTAGGAGATACATGGCTCTGAGGATGGCTAATCTTGTGGGTATATAAAACCACTGCAGAGTGTTTGGTTGATCGATCGATACATATGCCGACTCGTCGGCTATGGACCTTTCCTAGGTTTTGCTTAAACTAGATATAGGAGATAAGTCCTTCTTACCTCCCTCCAGGGTTGGGGTATCTTCCGGTCGTGAGCCTTGGGGGCTGCGGGCCGTTGAGACAAGGCCGAGAGGGAGTTGGCCTGTCGACCTGAGTGTGTGAGATGAGATATGGTGTGGCGGTGTGGAGATGGTTTGGGATGGATGGTTGGCGGATGGATATGGATGGTGTGGTGGTGAATGTGTTAAAAATTGGATATCATTATCATTATATTACTAATGTTATTTACTTCTCCTGCGCTAAGGATGCAAACCACAGCCAAGTATTAGGATCGCCAGATCCCTTGTTTATCTTTTCCACTAAAGCTCATCAGTGCTGACCATGGCCTGCACACATCTGGCGGTGTGCAGATTTCCTGCTTCCCAGAGATGCTGACTATAGAAGGATTAGAAGATCTCGTGCCTACGCTCAAGTTTGGTTCGGAGATGGAATCTACGCTGCTCTACGCCAACTCTGATGATGCCCGTGAAGGAGAAGCCTTCACTCGATAGTCTTCCTCTAGATTAAGTCTGTAATAGGTGTGTTCCCTAGTGATGTAATATCTTGTAATCTTATGATGTATGACTGTGACATCGACTGAAATATGATAATATGATGGAATCAGTTCTTGGTTTTATCATATTAAAATTTATTCTGTGGATTTTCCCCTCAAGGAAAATTGAGGATGTTTCAGGTGCCCCAGCTCCAAAAAAGAGGAGTTTGAGGGTGATTGCCATTCTTGCCCCTAGTTTAACTTGAACTACTTCTCAAATATGAAATGAAAGTACATGCAGTGAAGTCCAAAATAATAATAAATTACATGTCATTTGCCTAGAACCCAAATTAGGAAATAAGTTCATAGTTTGAAAATAAGGCCGTTACAATAATCATTGCACTAGTTCCATGCTAGGGCGATGGATGTAGCCATACTATCACAAAAGGTGTCCATAGTCACAAAGCTTGATTCCGAAATTGATCCATCAGAGGCATGTTGAGACACGGCATACTTGTTGTACCTTTTCGGAATAGTAGGCATGTAGGTAGGATCTCTATCAAAATTAGCAAAGTCCACATCAACACTAGCATGTTCACGTATGAAATTGTGTAGAACCATGGTAGCAGTAACAATCTTCTTTTGTGTGACCATTGAATAACCGGACATCTTGTAAAGGACTTGTCATTTAATTTTAATACTCTAAATGAGCGCTCAATAACATTACGAACAGATGAGTGTTTGAACTTATTTTGTTCTCTTCTATTTGACTCACAACCGCCACAAATTTTGGATTGCAAAATATCTACTGTGAATCTAGGATTGCAGCATAGCACACAGTTTACTCCCACAAATCCAACCTCTAATCATACTGTGAATCAATTTTTGAATCAAAACTGAAAAAATACCTTGTTCTGCGGCCGGCGGGGGATGTCGGTGCTGGTGACGGGCGCTTCCTGGGGCGGCCTCCACTGGGAGCGGCAGATCCGCGCGTCCCCCACGCCGAGGAGGCCACCGGGGTCCGCGGCCGGGGCGGGGATGTCGGCGCTGGTGACGGGAGCGGCCGACTTCGTCGGCACGCACTGCTCGCTCGCGCTCGGATTGACGGCGGCGGGGCTCGGATTGACGGCGGCCGGTAGGGGCTAGGGCGGTCGGGAGGGGCTCCGGCGTCCGGCGGCATGGGTGGACGGCGGCCGCCGGTGTGGGTGGCGGCGACCGAAACCCTAGCGGCGCCCGTGCTTGGGAGAAGAAGCGAGTAGTCGGCGTCGGAGGAAACAGGCGCGGGACGGAGAAAAACAGGCGTGGGGGAGTCTCGGAGGAAAAGAACGAACCGTTTTTTTGTGTAACCAGTGGCATTGGTGGGTAATTACCCACCAACTCCACGAGGATGTTCAAAAGAGGTGGTTCTGGAGTTGCAAAAGAGGTGCTCCAAAACTCCACTCCTATTTGCACTACAGCTCCAAGGAGTTTTGGAGCTGAGGTGTTTGGCTGGAATTTTTGCTGGAGTTCTGGAGTGGAGCCAACAGGGCCCTGTATATAGCACCTGCGACCGCGACCCATGCATGGGCTTTGGCTGGACGTCATTGCGGCTCTGTTTTGGAAGCCGGGAGCGCGAGGAGGAAGGCGGGGGTCGCTACCTCTGTTTGGTGCAGGCATAAGGCATTTGAGGTTTCTGGCTGCCAAGCAGGAAGAAGATCGAAGAACCTAATCAAAAGGCCCTACCTTGCCAGGTAATCAGAAGGCCAAAGCTCTGCCGTCCCGATTGGAACGTGGGTTTTTGCTAGTTTTCATGTGACGGGAAAGTAGAACAATTCAGTTCAGTTCGGTGTGTGGTGCTAACACTGGGATCGGCGTGGAGATACGTGCACTTGGTAAGCGGCAGAGCCGCAGAGCACTACCAGTGTTTTAAATAGCGGGCTATGACGTCTAGCGATCACCTTTCTCAACCAGCTAATTCGGGCTATAACGGCTAATAGCTGCTAAATTGTACACATGACTAAATAGATTTATCTCTACAAATAGCTATATCCAGAGGTAGCGGTAGATATAGCAGAGACGATTTAGAACCTTGAGCACTATCCGTTCTTCTCCGGTGGGACAGCAGTGTCATCTTCACCAATGTCGACCAGCCGATGATGTGCTGGCCCTCCTCTTGGCTTATGCGGTGACTGGCAACAGTGCCTACCGATCTTATTCCCCGAGTGTTGGAAGAAGGCGGATAGGAGTAATAATAATCTAGAGTAAATTCACAATGGTCTTTAAACTTGTATGACTGTATCATCTAGTTCTCTAACTCTCATGAGTCAGGGTCAGATAACACACCACGTAAATAGAGGGACTGCCAATAAATTTTACCTAATAATATAATAAAAAAAGAATGCAATTTTAGATCTGGGTTGAGTCAAACTTTCTTAAGTTGACTAATAAATTTATAGTGGTCCGCCGCCTCCAGTGTCGCCCGCTAAATCCCCATTGGCAAATAGTATCAACATTTATGTCTCTAAAAAGATTTACAATAGAAATATATTTCATAATCAATTTACTGATATTTATTTTGTATCATAATTCTTAGTAATTTCATTTGTATAAATTTAGTTAAACTTTAATTATTTATTTTCTTGGGAAATATAATTATTTAACTTTTTTTGGAAAATGGTAATTAGATTCTTTTTAGGATGAAGGGAGAGCATCTCCAAGAGTTCCTTAAACCTCCTCCTAATCCTAAGTTTTTAGAAAGATCCACAAAAAATCTATCTCCAACAACTCCTAATATTTTAATATTTTAGGAGTTGAAAAAAATCCCCCTCATCCGCGTAACTTTACGCGCCACAGCCTCGCGCGTATAGACTCCCGTCGCTGCGGTGGCCTGACGACCGGAAAACCGTGAAGGATGTGAAGGGCAAGGACGGTGGCCACGTGGCCGCCGGAGACGACGAGGCCGCCAGCACTTGCAGCGACCGCACGTACTCGTCCATCTTCCACAAGGCCTGGAAAGAAGGGCATGAAGTGGTCTTTCTCCACCACCATGTCGATGGACTCCACCCCCTCCGGCAGCCCGAGCCTCGGGCCGGGGAATGCGACCTCCGCGAGCTCGACGTCGAGCCCCGCCCGCCGCGCGCTGTCGACGACGGCCCGGTTGCGCGCGGCGTTGACGGGCGTGGTGACCACGCTGACGCGCGCGCCCCGGCCGGCGAGGAGGCGCGCCAGGTCCACCATCGGGATGATGTGGCCCTGCGCCACCAGCGGCACGAGCACGAAGTGAAGCCCCGCCGCCGCCATTGGCTGTGTGTGCCTGTCGACTCCTAGCCTCTCTCTCACGCTCTGCTTTCTCGGTAGCTTAGATGGCTGCCGCGTGCGTGCACCTTATAAACACAAGGAGGGCTAGTCGCCGCGACACGACCGATGGCGAGGTTGCATGCCGAAGCTTGAGGTCGACGACGTGACGCGTGCACGGTGCACACACGCCTGAGGTGGACGACGAGGGAGATCTAGAGAGAAGTGGCCGAGACGTGATTGTGTGAGGAGGGGATTCGGAGAATTCTGCTCTGAATTCTCATTCAAGCCATGTCGTGTTTATGCACACAAGGAGGACAGGTTTTGCACGCCTAGCCACTAGCGTACGGGTGGTCATCCTTGCAGGATCTGCGCCATCGCCGCAGGTTGGGGCCGTCTCGCCGTGGATCCATGTCGTCGCTGTGTGGATCCATGTCGTGGGAGCAGGGAGTAGACGCGGCCGCCCTGGAATCGCCGCCGTGTGGATCCACGTCGCAGGGAGTCGACGCGGTCGCCTGGATCAGCAGCCGTGTGGTCCCTGCGTGCCACGTAGCTCCTCGCCTATGAGAGAGAGAGAGATAGATGAGGGAGGTACTGAGAGGAGAGAGAGGGAGAGAGAGATACCGGGCACGGCGGCGCTCTCCTCGCCAGATCCGGTCACGGTCCTGGACCCGCGTGGTGGCGAGCGCGACCTTGCTCGATGCTGCGCCGCGGAGAGGCCTTCACACGCCGGCGGCACGCGCGACGGAGAGGTGGTGGCGCGCGCGACCTCGCTTGTCCCTGCGCCGCAGAGAGGCCTTCACACGCTGGCGATTGAGAGAGAGAGGGAGTGGGAGAGAGAGGGAGTGGGAGAGGGAGAGAGAGAGAGAGAGGGAGTGGGAGAGGCCTTCACGCTGGCGACGGAGGGAGTGCGTGCGTCGCGGGTTGTCGCGGGGTGGAGGTGCTCGTCGTGGGTCACGAGGTGGGCGAGGTGGGAGTGGCGCCTGGGGATGAGAGGTAAGAGGACTGAAACCCTAAGTGCTCATTTTATATCAGTACCCGCTACGGGCCTCGCCCTGGGCCTATTGGGCCTCGGCCTTAACCGAGGCGGGCTTTGTAGGATGCCCGCCACGGTACATCGATTTACCGTGGCGGGCAAAAGTGCCCGCCTCAGTAAATAAAAAATGTCCGCCGCTGTAAATCGTGGGATTTACCGCAGCGGGCAAAAATAGGAGCCCGCCGCGGAGTGCGTTATCGCAACGCTACGCAAATTTGTTTTTTAGTAGTGTCGGCCACCACCGCTGCAAAAGGTTCGATCCACTCCACCTCGTCAAGTTGTATTTTCCACAACCATGTGTTTCACGTCATATATTGCCGTCCTATCGCATCTGCCACCCATCAGGCGATCGTCGGCGCCGCCGCCGCAAAGATGCCGGCCTCGAAGACGGTGTCGACGAGCTCCGCGGAGACGGAGCTAGGCACGCACGTGTTTCACGTCGTCGGGTACAGCCAGCAAAAGGCCATCGGCGCTCACAAGGATAAATCCATAGTGTCCGGCCATTTCTCCGTCGGCGGCCATGACTGGGAAATGCTTCTTACGGCTGATATCTTGTTAGCAGCAAGGGAATGCAGGTTTCTTCCTTCGATACCCTCTCCAACTCTCAGAGCAGATACATATACGATCAACCCCCTTACACACGCCACGCTTTGGACCACGACGGGCCAATGGGCCGCCTGGGTCGGCGCACTCCTAGGCTCGACGACCCGGCCCGCTCCGGTTCAGTCATCACGAGTCAGCGCTCTCCTGGGCTCGACGACTCGGGCTGCTGCAGGCCTTCTGGGTTAGCCGATGGGCTAACATATCTACAACAAAAACCACCCTGATTGCATCGCAATTTCGCTCATGCTCTTGAACCCTGTTGCCGCGGGGGTACTGGCGTCCTTGGAGCTGAGGTTGGTCAACCAGAGCACTGGGTTGCCCTTCACGGTGCACAAGGAGGCACCGAAGGTGTACGATGATGATGATAATAACATGGTAGCTATTTGCTGGATAAAAAGGAGCCTGTTAGAATCGCCAACATACCTCCAGAATGATCGCCTCACAGTCGAGTGCATTGTCACTGTTATCAAAGAACCACAGGTACCTAAACCCAAATCATTTCCCAGAATCGAAGTGCCACCGTCCAACATGGCTGAGCATTTTGGTAGTCTGCTGGAAACAGATTTGGGAGCGGATGTCACATTCAGTGTGGGAGCTAAGACTTTCAAGGCACACAAGATTGTCCTTGCCACACGGTCACCTGTGTTCAAAGCTGAGCTCTACGGGCCTATGAAAGAGGAAGGAATGGGGCCTATAACCATTAAAGATGTGCAACCAGATGTTTTCAGGGCCTTGCTGCATTTCATCTATACCGACTCTTTGCCTCCCTTGGATGATCTTGAGGCAGATGATCATAGTGAAATGATCCGTCACTTGGTTGTGGCTGCAGATCGATATGCCATCGAGAGGCTAAAGCTCATTTGCCAAAGCTTTCTTTGTGAAAATCTTAATGTGCAGACCGTGGCGAAATTTCGCCGAATTTTACGAAATTCGGTAATTTCGTGGTGGCGAAAAAAAACTCGAAATTTTTTAATACACTAATACATGTGCTATATAACTCTAATCTTATATTTTTCTATTGTTTATATTGCATATTCTTCTATTTAATAGATATGTAGTCATAAATCATACTAATATTTGTTTAGATCCAAATTTTTTTTAGAAAAACATACTTCATGTGCTAATCTCTAAAAAATTTTCAGCGAAATTCGGCCAATTTCATGAAATTGATAATTTCGGTGGTGGCCGAAATTTTGGCGATACCGAAATTAAAAACCTTGGCTTTAGCTGACCAACATAATTGTGACCTACTTAAGGAGGCTTGCATTGAATTTATCACCTGTTCAAATGTGATGGACGATTTGCTGTCAACTCAAGGTTACAAGAATCTGAAAAGAACCTGTCCTGCTGTTGTAATGGATGCACTTGAGAAGACAAGCAAGTTCCGTAAGGCATGAGCAGTTTATCTTAAGCTGAATCTATCTGTTCCAAGTTGTTTCGCTAAAAATGATTAGCTTGCTAGCTTTTAGCAGTGCAGCTCATCCTAACTTGAACCTATGGATGAATAGCTCACTGTTAAATGAGTCTAAGAGAGGTTAGCATAGTTTTATGTAGAAATAGCATGCTAGTGTTAATGTGTCCTCTCACCATTTGTTGGTGAAGTCTTTGTTAGCTAATCTACTGCCACCTTGTGTGAACACAGCAGATGAAGACGGCGTCGACTTAGCTGCCTGCTGTGTGTGAACACAGCAAGGGAAGGCGGCGCCGACTTTGCCCCCTTTGCCGTGATGATGAGAGTCGTGAGGTGCAAAGCGCCCGCATGGCTCACACATGAAAGATTGTTGGAACAGCAAAGTGGCGGCGTGAGAGTCAGCCTGTCGGAGTTATCTAGTTTCGTGTGCCGAGCATGGGCGCTGCACATGGACTAGATAGTTAGAGTTGTATAAATAGACATGTATGACAACTCAGTAAAGAGAGCTCAGATTTGCCATCACACAGACAGGGCCTCGGTCAACGTTGTTGTCTTGTATTGTGCGTGCTTGCTCTGTTCTCCCTTCTTCTTCTAGCTCGATCCGTAGTGCGTGGGTACGGACACAACCGGTATAGTGGTCTGGGAGACTAGTGGTCTGGGAAGACTAGTGGTCTGGCCTGGAAGACTAGTGGTCTGGGAGACTAGTGGTCTGGCCTGGGAGACTAGTGGTCTGGGAGACTAGTGGTCTGAGACTAGTGGTCTGGAGACTAGTTCACTATCGCCAGACGGTGATCCCGTGGGCCAACAAGTGATATCGGAGCCGTACAAGCGCCGTCGTCATTCTAACTGATGGCGAGGACAGACGGTTTGGAGTTGGGCGATGGCAGTGGCACTGTCATAGCTGCCCAGCCACTACCGGAGATAGTTGTCCGCACGGTGCGGGAGGTCAGCAGCACCACTTGGCCAACGCTGACTCGCACTAACTATGGAGAGTGGTCGGTGACCATGAAGGTCAAGCTCAGAGCCCGACGGCTCTGGAATGCTGTTGACAAGGGCACCGATGTGGAAGAAGACGACATGTCAGCGTTGGAGGCTATCCTCGCTGCTGTACCGGCGGAGTATAGGGAACCGTTGGGGACGAAGAGCTCAGCTAAGGAGGCGTGGGAGGCCATTGCGGCGATGCGCGTCGGTTCCGACCGCGCAAAGAAGACAACGGCCCAGCTTCTGAAGCAGGAGTATGCAAACCTCAAGTTCAAGGATGGTGAAAAAGTGGAGGACTTCTCCCTCCGCCTGCAGACGCTCATCAACAAGCTGAAGAGCCACGGCGTCACCATCGACGAAGAGGAGGCGGTCTCCAAATTCCTCCACTTCGTGCCGGCAAAGTACATCCAGATCGCTCTCTCCATAGAGACGATGCTGGACTTGTCCACCCTCACCATCGAGGATGTGGCAGGCCGTCTACGGGCGGTGGACGAGCGCTTGGAGCAGGCGACAGTAACGAAGGACAGCGGGAAACTCCTGCTGACGGAAGAGGAGTGGGCTGCTCGGCGAAACTCCGGGAAGGCAGCCTCCTCCAGTCGCGGTGGAAACGGCAAACATCGCGGCAGGGCTTCTTCGGAGAAGAAGCAAATCGACTCCAATGCCTGTCGGTGTTGCGGGAAGATGGGCCATTGGGCACGGGAGTGCCCAAATCGCAAGAAGGAAAAGAAGGCTCAGGCTCACCTGGCGAAAGCCGATGATGAGGATGAGGCCACTATCCTTGTGGCGACGTTCTGTGCACTGCACGACGTCGAGGCCATGGAGAGGGAAGAGGCGACGACGGTGGAAGGATCTAGCAAGGTCCTGAAGACCGTCAACCTCGACGAACCACGCCCCCAAGTCCATCTTGGGCATGTGGTCGTCGACCAGGAGCAGCGGTGGTATCTGGACTCTGGTGCCAGTAACCACATGACGGGCTCCAAGGACTCCTTCTCTGAGCTCGACAGTGATGTTACCGGTACGGTGAAGTTTGGTGACGGCTCAAGGGTGGCTATCCAAGGGCGCGGCACCATCATCTTCAGATGCCAGAACGGGGAGCACCGCGCGCTAACGGATGTATACTACATCCCGTAGCTGCGTTCCAGCATCATTAGCATTGGTCAGCTGGATGAGTGCGGTAGCGAGGTTCTGATCAAGGACGACGTTCTAAGGATCAGAGACCGGGAGCAGCGACTTCTCGCCATGGTGAAGAGGTCCCTGAACCAGTTGTACCTGCTCGACCTGAAGGTAGAGCAGCCGGTTTGCCTAGCGACAAGGCACTCCGAGGAACCGTGGATGTGGCATGCCCGGTTCGGACATCTCAGCTTCGATGTGCTTGGTCGGCTGGGGAAGATGGTCCGAGGGATACCCCACATCAAACACAGAGGCGAGCTGTGTGACAGCTGCCTGGCCGGAAAGCAGAGGAGGCTACCTTTCCCAAAGGCGGCCAAGTATCGCGCGAAGGAAGCTCTCGAGCTAGTTCACGGCGACCTCTGCGGGCCGATCACGCCTGCTACATGCGGTGGTCGGTGGTACTTCCTCCTACTCGTGGACGATTGCAGTCGCTACATGTGGCTGCAACTCCTGATGAGCAAGGACGAAGCGGCGGTGGCGATCAAGAAGTTCAAGACGCGCGCGAGGCCGAGAGCGGCAAGAAAGCTCCGTGTATCGAGGATCGATCGGGTGGTGAATTCACCGGTGGAGTTTGCTACGTCATGCGCGCGGATCAAGGTGTGGGCAACATCACACCGCACGCGCACTCGCCACAACAGAATGGCGTGGTGGAGCGACGGAACCAGACAGTGGTCGGCATGGCCCGATCCATGATGAAGGCCAAAGGGATGCCGACAAAATTCTGGTAAGAGGCGGTGACCACGGCGGTGTTCATCCTCAACCGCGCTCCAACCAAAGCCCTAACGGGCAAGACGCCGTTCGAAGCTTGGTACGGGTGCAAGCCGAACGTGTCATTCCTCCGGACATTCGGTTGCATCGGCCATGTCAGGAAGACGAAGCCGAACCTCACCAAGCTGGAGGACAGGAGCACACCCATGGTGTTCCTGGGCTACGCGGAGGGTACCAAGGCATACCGGCTCTATGACCCACGCGGAGACAAGGTGACTGTCTCGCGTGACGTTGTGTTCAACGAGGAGGAAGCTTGGGACTGGCATAGTCCGAGCACGGGGGAAGCGGGAGGCTTCACCAACACCTTCGTCGTCGAGCACTTGGTCATCCACGGCAGTGGAGACGCTGCGGAACAGGTGCCACGCACTCCGGGAGGAGCGCCGAGCACTCCGGCGGTAGAGTCGAGCACGCCGGGGCGATCATCGAGAGCACTTGGGAGGGATACCGAGCACTCCGGGAAGAGTGTCGAGCACTTCTAGAAGGATGCCGAGCACGTCAGGAGTGGAGCCAGGAGGTTCTGCAGTGGTGGCGACCACTTTGGGGACGGGTGCCGAAAGCACTCCGTGGCGGAGCCAAGACGCGTCTTCTTGTGGTTCCGACCACTCCAAGATCGAGAGTGGACACTCCCTACAAAGTGTGGCGAACACCGTAGGAGTTATGACGAGCGATCGAAGCGATCTTTGAGCACTTTGGTGCTATCGCGGGCACTCCGGCGGAAGAAGGAACTCCATCACCCCCAATCGAGTTTACCTCACCTCCAAGTGACATCACTGAGTTCGTGGACGCCTACCACGAAGGTGAGGAGTTGAGGTTCCGCAGGCTGGACGACATCGTCGACGGCACAGGTCCCTCAGGTCTGGCGGGTAGGATGCTCAACGACGCAGAGCTGCTACTCGTCAGTGCAGAGGAACCACCCACGTTCGCGCTAGCCGAGCGTGATGGAAACTGGCGACGGGCAGTGCGGAGGAGATGAAGGCGATCGAGGAAAATAAACTTGGCAGCTCGTCGATCCACCCCGTGATGCCGTCCGATCAGCTTGAAGTGGGTGTACAAAGTCAAAAAGGATGAGCTCGGTGCCATTGTCAAGTACAAAGGCGCGCGCGTCGTCTCGAGAGGCTTTGTCTAGCGCGAGGCATCGACTTCGAGGAGGTCTTTGCACGATGAGCGCGCAAGATGGAGTCGGTCCGTTTGCTACTTGCTTTGGCGGTAGCAAAGGACCGGCATGTCCATCACTTGGACGTTAAATCGGCCTTCCTCAATGGTGAGTGGCGGAACGGTCTTCGTCGAGCGACCTCCGTGGTTATTGTCAAGGGAGAGGAGCCCAGGTGCTCCGACTACGCAAAAGCGCTCACTGGCCGAGGCAATCCCCTCGAGCATGGAACGCCAAGCTTGACACCACATTTGGCGAGCTTGGGTTTGAGAGGTATGAATCGAGCGCACGCGCTCTACACGCAACGACGGGGGAAGGAAGAACTCGTGGTCGGCGTGTATGTGGATGACTTAATCGTCACCAGCGCGCGCACGGAGGATATCAACAGCTTCAAGAGAGAGATGGCAGCTCGTTTTAGAATGAGCGATCTCGACGCTCTCTCCTACTACCTCGGCATCGAGGTGAGACAGGGGAAGGATGAACTCACGCTCGGGCAAAGCGCGTATGCCTCCAAGCTGTTGGAGATGAGCGGCATGGTGGAGTGCAAGCCATGCGTGACTCCGATGGAGGAGCGGCTGAAGCTGACGAAGGACAGCACCGCGGAAAAAGTAGATGCAACATTCTACTGGAGCATCGTCAGTGGTCTGCGCTACCTAGTCCACACAAGGCCGGACATTACGTTCGCCGTGGGCTACGTCAGTCGCTTCATGGAGGATCCCAGAGAGGATCACTGGGCTGCAGTGAAGCGGCTACTACGCTACGTCAAGGGGACGGTGAATCACGGAATCATCTTCCCAAAAACTAGGGGAAGTAGGCTGCAGCTCACGGTATTCAGTGATGCAGACATGGCAGGGGACATCAACGGACGACGGAGCACCTCTGGCGTACTCGTCTTCCTCGGGTCGGCCCCAATTTCATGGCTGTCGCTGAAACAGAAGGTGGTGGCGTTATCTACGTGCGAGGCAGAGTACGTAGCGATGGCCACAGCGGCGTGCCAAGTTGTGTGGCTACACCGGCTGCTGGGCGAGCTAACCGGCGTGGAAGCTCACCCACCAGCACTGATGGTGGACAACCAGCCCGCCATCGCCCTCGCGAAGAATCCGGTTCTGCACGACCGGAGTAAACACATCGACGTGAAGTTCCACTTCCTCAGGGACTGTGTTGATGGAGGGCAGATCATCATCGAGTTCGTCGAAACTGCTCGGTAACTCGCGGACGTCCTCACCAAACCGCTCGGACGACTTCGACTCACGGAGCTGAAGGAGATGATCGGCATGGAGGGGGTACAAGGGTTAGCAGTAGGATTAGGGGAAGATTGTTAGCTAATCTACTGCCACCTTGTGTGAACACAACAGATGAAGGCGGCGCCGACTTATTTGCCTTTGTGTGTGAACACGACAAGGAAAAGGCGGCACCGACTTTGCCCTATTTGTGATCTGATGAGTATTTGTAGATCTGGCGCCGCATGGCTCACCCGCAACCTTTGTTGGAACAGCGAAAGGGTTGGGCGCAGTGAGTCAGATACTGCCAAAGTTATCTAGTTACTGTGCCAGCATGGGCGCTGTATATGGACTAGATAGTTAGAGTTATATAAATAGACATGTATGGCAACTTAGTAAAGAGAGCTCAGATTTGCCATCACACAGACAGGGCCTCGGCCAACGTTGTTGTCTTGTATTGTGCGTGCTTGCTCTGTTCTCCCTTCTTCTTCTAGCTCGATCCGTAGTGCGTGGGTACGGACACAACCGGTATAGTGGTCTGGGAGACTAGTGGTCTGGGAAGACTAGTGGTCTGGCCTGGAAGACTAGTGGTCTGGGAGACTAGTGGTCTGGTCTAGGAGACTAGTGGTCTGGGAGACTAGTGGTCTGGAGACTAGTTCACTATCGCCAGACGGTGATCCCGTGGGCCAAGAGTCTTAAGACTTTGCAAACAAAACGCTGTTTGTATCTCCTGTTGCCTGAAGTATGATTGTGCGCTTCTCTGCAAGGCTGATGTTCCCAATATTACCATTAGACTTCTACAGATCTTTCCTTGCTGTCTGCGACCTTTGTTGCATATTTAAATAAAAATGATTAGCTTGCTAGCTTTTAGCAGCGCAGCTCATCCTAACTTGAACCTATGGATGAATAGCTCACTGTTAAATGAGTCTAAGAGAGGTTAGCATAGTTTTATGTAGAAATAGCATGCTAGTGTTAATGTGTCCTCTCACCATTTGTTGGTGAAGTCTTAAGACTTTGCAAACAAAACGCTGATTGTATCTCCTGTTTTCTGAAGTATGATTGTGCGCTTCTCTGCAAGGCTGATGTTCCCAATATTACCATTAGACTTCTACAGATCTTTCCTTGCTGTCTGCGACCTTTGTTGCATATTTAAATTTCCATGTACTTTAAACTTTTGATGCTATCACAATTTTAGTTGTGCTTCCATGGAAATTAAGCTTAAGCATTTATGCAACAATGGAAGTACAATTTTGCATAAGTTTTAGGCTAATGTGCTTTGACTGTTTCCTCAAATAAAACATTATCATGCTGAATTCTTGTTTTGTGTAAATGAAAGTGACTTATAATGGAGCCAAAGGTAATTCTGAAGACTGGGTTCTTGTAGTTGATAACAGCTACAGTCGTAGTGTCTAAGCCCTTTAGAGTAGGTGTGTCTTTGGGGTGGTGTTGTTCAAAGGGCTTAGACCTCCAGGAATTTGTTTTTGATGCTTTGATTTCAATAGACAATTACACTTAGATTTACAGATTGGATTGACTGCAATTAGACTTTATTTGCTTCAATCCTAATTAATTTAGTTTCTTTGTCAATTGTTCTACTGTCATATCCATGTTAAAATTAAGAATATTGTTGCAATAGTCAAGCAGTCTCGATAAATGAAGAAACAATAAAATTAGGCAGTTCTAGAAGAATTATCTACACTGGCCTGCATATATTGGAGTTTATGAGGTTAATGGAAATGCAAAGTTTCATGGCATTTTGCACAAGTGTCAGAGTCAGACAGCACCAAGTTCATTCTATCGTAACACATTAATTAGTTGGCATTGTTCAGACAACACCAAGTTGATTCTGCCTTAACTCTTTAGTTGGCATTGTTCCTATTATGTTTAAATAATTTACCGCAACCCTATGTCGACAACGAGGACGAGTCGTCGAGTGTTGGGTTGCAGACTATGCTCACTGCGTCTTCACTCTTCAGAGCTTGCTTTTGTTTGTTTGATTACCTTGCATGCATGCTCCATTGATTCCTGCGTACACTGATGAGGAAAGGGATATGGCAAGGGAACCAAATGATGTTGCAGCTGTTGCCTATGCTTTGATTGAGATAATCTTGCCGTTACAGCATCTCCTGAATTTTAGCGACACTGGTAAATCCATTTTCTGATGCTTCAACTATGTTTCTATTTTGCTGTTTTTCAATGGCAGCTAGGTATAAATAGTCATAAGTATTTATCTCTTCTTTCAAAAGTCATGTGCAACACCTGTTAGGATCTGATTTTTCATAAGTATTTGTAGCGACACTAGTTTTTCATAGCAAATTCGTGTGCAATATTTCGTCTGAGTTGCGTAGTATGAGGAAAGCCCAAGTTTCTGGTGGTAAGCTCCGAGTGAGAATGGATTGATGCTTAAGTCAGGGGGTTTATCCAGAAAGAGGCCGCCATGCACATATTATTAATTGGCAATGGGATTGATTGAGTTGGGGCTACCTGTTTAATTCACTGGACTTGGAATTGGGATATAAATTTTAATGCCAGATCTGTAACTATAATGACCATTTTTTGTATGTACAAGGTCTGTGATTAGTCGGAAACCAACAAGCCATTTCCATGTGAGAGGTTGTTCTTTTTTTTTTGGAAATCATGTGATTAGTTGAAACCAACAAGCCATCATGCCTTGATCTAACTACGAGATAGATTTGTAGCAAGGCTATTTATGTCCTTTCATTCTTCTTTTCTCAAATAAACAGAAAAGATGCATACCATAGCAATAAAGAAGAGAGTCTAAATGACACGCCACACGACACCCACACTTGATTTACATTAAACATATGCGCCCATGAGAAATAAAAGAATTACCCCACCTATAACAATGGGCGGATCCAGCAGTAGGGGGGGGCTCAAGCCCCCTACCCATCCCGAAACCGTGCAAATTACTGTAGAGCCCATATAAATTTTTAGACAAAGTTCTATAGTGTAGGGAAATTTGAGACTTAAGATCGAGGAGCAGTGTTGTTCAGCCCCCCTAAAATATTTCCTGGATCCGCCATTGCCACGACATCTCAACCATCAGATTTCAAGCTTGAGATATTAAGTATAACCCTTGGCTCTGGCCATGCAGCGTAAGCACACTGCACAGCCCATCACCAACAAATTGCAAAACAACACATCCTCCTAACTTAGTCCTTTGACACGGGTGTTCAAGGTGTTACGGCGTTATTCTTTCAGTGATAGATGTTCATAGAGATGAAGTCTAAGTACATGTATACGATTGTAAAATGTACGGTGGTCTAAGGACACATCTATTTGTTGGTTATGAGGACAGACGACAGAGCAGCACGACAAAAATGACACGGGACAATAAACTAGAACTACCGCCGAGCAAAAAAGAAGTCTTCTCATCCTCTTGGTCACAGAGGTAACTCTTGGAATGAGGTAGATCTTGCTGCATCAAACGAACTGCAATCCACCAACGGTTGCGCGCAACTGGCCACATAATAAACATATAAAATGGACACCTGAAATAAGGTTTCATATGCCGCTTTTGCGGAGTACTCACGGGAGTCTCCAAATATGCGAATCAGGGTACCGAAACGCTGAAAAAGGTGCTAGACTAGAGAGGAGGTGCTGGATTGAATAAAAATGAACTGATACATGTTTTGCTCTTATAGATGCATGAAATTCTAGATCGGTCCTGCCTCCACCCCTGCTTGGTCATAGTTTCACTTCTGCAAGAATGTCCCAAAGACGTACATCTTTTGGTTCATGCCAACATGTGTTAACCTGCATTGGTCGTGCTGTGAGCGAAATTTTGATTGGTTGCCTTATTTAGTACCACACCGTCATTCTCCCGCTCCACGCAACATCACTGCTGCGCGCCCAAGTGTGGCGTCGATCCATGCCATATATGCATTCGGTACGTACAAGGTTTTTGGTCGACGAATTCAAATTTCCGAGCCTCTATCTTCACACTGTGGACCAAGGACTTGGATCGTTAATGAACGACCGATTAACAAACACAAACTCGTCCGTGAGGTTCGAATGGCACAAAAATGCACGGCAACGTTTCAACGATCCGAGCATCTCTGCAGAGATCTTTTATTAGGTGCAGACCAGCAGTTTGGTGAACAAACCCCTGCAAGGTCACCAGATCGTGGTGAACCCTTATCCTTTCCAACGTTGCCTCCCTTTTACTCAGCTGGTGATGCATTATAGTTTACCTTGCCAGTTACGTTTTCCAGCATTTTCTAAATCCAAGGTGACAAAAAAAGTATTAGTAACAATACAAAAAAAAAACAGCCCCTAATTCTGAAAAAAAGGAACTGTTCTTAGATTACAAATCCATTGCTCACCAAGTAATTTGGTAGGTTCCTTTTATCTTCCAACTGCTTTTTCAAAATTGCACTCTGCATGCTCTGCAGATTTCAATCCTAATTGTGGAAGAAAAACATATCACACTTTAATTTCTAGCAGAAAGAAGAAACAAAACACAAAACTAATGGGAGGTTTTATTCATTTGACCATTTCAATTAGAAGAGGGAATGTGAAAAAAGGTAGAAATATGATAGGAAATCAAAGCTCATAAAATAGAAGACATGAATGTTGATAGACAAATTCACAATTCCATATGATTCATCCTGAAAAGTGGCAAGGAAACAGGTTCCATATGATAGCAACCTTATTGATGCCCACTGCCCACAAAGTGCAAGAACGAAGAAGGTGAATGTAATTGTTCAATATGCTACAAGGAAGGAATATGTCTGTCATGGATGACAACCTAGCATGTCTTGGAAGGGGAAAAGATAATCATCCACAAGCAAGATTTCTTGTGACATTATTCTGAAATATGTATAAATGGTTTGAAAACTTACCCATACAACTCATCATGGTAGTCTGTCTCTTCTCATTCACAGATTTGCTGCCTTCAGTATTTACCAGAATCTACAGATATGCCACCAGCAGAAGAATCTTCTATTTCAGATGAAGGAATTGTATCTGCATCTATTCAAAACATATCTACAAAACCAGATCTTCGGCTATCCTCAGTATCCAGCACCCTTGATGTTGACGACAATTCACCAGTTTTATGAAAACATGCAATTTGTAGCTCAAAAAAGACCCATTACGATGCTCAAGTCATCACATAAGAAAACCTAAACCAATAGCTCCGACCTTCTTGCCATCTTAAAATAAGTGATGAGTATGGCTCTGTAAGGAGTTGCCGGAGTAGAAGGTCAGCAAAGAATTGATACAGAGCAAAAGCTGCAGCTCGACTTTGTGCTTCCTGTTCATAAATCCAGTTTAATAATGGCATTTTAGATAAGAAGAGATAAGATAATATTCTATTTTGATTTGCTATGTACTGATATCTCAGTGTATCATGATAATTATTATCATGGAGAGAAGTGCCATAACAGAATAATACTTAGCTGAATCAAATTATTTGTAAGAAGAATTATCATACAAAGTAACAGAAAAGTTATAACCTGAACAGATCCATATTCTTCATCTAGTTCAGGTAACTGGATTTTCATCAAGCCTCCAGACTTCTGACTCTTACCATGGCCAGTAGCTCCCCGCAACACATTAACAGAATATACAAATTTGCCATCTCTCTAAGATATTTTATTATACTTTGGTGCTTCCCAACCAAGTTTAGGACAACTTTGGTAGAACAGCTTTCAGCATTTTACCATAGTCTCCCTGTAGTTGAGCAAAAAAAAAAAAGAAAAGAACGGCTAGAAAATAGTGCATAGTAAAAAGCACAAATGTCCAACACCGGTTGAGATGGTTTGGACATGTGCAACGGAGACCCCCAGAGGCACCGGTGCGTAGTGGAATCCTAAGCCAGGATAGTAACGTGAAGAGAGGCAGAGGAAGACCGAAGTTGACTTAGGTAGAGGCAATAAAAGGAGACTTGAAATGATGGAATATACCTAAAGACTTAGCCTTAGATAGGAGTGCTTGGAAGACAGCTATTCACGTGCCTGAACCTTGATTGCTTCTGATGGGTTTTAACTCTAGCCTACCCCAACTTGTTTGGGACTTAAAGGCTTTGTTGTTGTTGTTGTTGTTAAAAAGCACAAATCAAACATGAAACATGTCCCACCAATATGAAGAAAAAAGGGAAAAAGCACTTGGACCTTCTTCCATATATATCATCAATGTTTCCAAGAAGATGGCTACAACCATCATGTGATAATTTCTCTATTTGTTGCTGTTTCATGATTTCTGGAGCCACTGCCTCCCAAGCAGATGAGTCTTCAAAGAACATGTTATCAAGCTCTACCACCTCTTCATCTACCTCCTTTGTATAAGTTCTATCGACATCCTTAGGAATTGCCTTTTTCAAATCAGATCCTTCATCAACATTGCCTACACTCAGCACATTTTTTCTCAGTTGCCTCTAAATCATTCTGAACACCCTGGACATTTGCAGTTTCAGAATTTGAAGATACAGAATTGGCAGGATTGCTTATATGTCCGTTCAGGCTTCCATGCTTGGAATTCATTTTTGCAGCTGTGAAGTGTGGGAGGGAATCATAAGATAGATCAGTGTAAACTATCAACTATGTAAAACTTCCAAAAACTTGTCAGGGCCATGTATTAAAAACTAGTAGACAACACGTGTCATAGTTACAACATGAATGCCAGTAATACAATGAGCAAAGTTACCTTGCTCTAACGCCTATTTGGCTTTGCTTTAACAACTTCAAAACTTTGTGAGGAGTAATCTTCCCATGTAGAGGAATCATTGGAATTTGCATCCTCCTCCTAACATCAGTGACATCCAAAAGAAAAATTATATGATTATATATCAATATAAACATGATATTAAAAGAAAGGAAAAGGAATAACAGCTAACAAAAAGACTTTATAAAGGAAGAAAGAAAGTGGTAGAGGAATCATTCAATTCATTGTGAAATTGTGTGCATAGGACATTCTGATGTTGGGTACATGCAATGAGAGTATCAGCCATATATTTATAATTTATTGCAATAATCCCTCTGATACATTGATACCATTTTAAGTGAACGGTGTCATGTTTTCATAATTTCTCATTCATGTGGGTTGTCCCCAGCTTGGAACTTGGAAAAGCTCGTATCCTTTCTTTATAAGCAGGGTATTACCTCGCTCTACAAAAAAAGTTTATCTTTTGTTTCAATCTGTTAACTATCCTCACCACAGGGTATTACCTCGCTCTACAAAAAACTACACAGACCATGTCAACATCTGAAACTGCGGTGAGGATAGTTAACAGATTGAAACAGAAGACAAACCATGAGCAAAAGAGATAAGAAAAGACTTGAATTGTTGTGAAACAGATTTCTCAGTGAATAATAGTTACGATCTTGCATAACCATTTTGAGTTTTTTTTTCAAACAATAAAAACATTGGACTACTTAGACTAGCACAACAAATCAATTATTTGTCTTCTAAACTGCAAGTCGCACAAGTTCATGATGTAGAGGCTCTTAGTATCCATGGGAAGTTCAGTACAACCTCAGGGAAGTATGAAACAGAACGATACAATTACAGAATAAGCAAACAGACAAAAAAAACATAAGATTAACAAAATCCAATGTTTGTTCAGAGAGTACTAAGAGATGACTCAATTCAAGTGATAAATTTACTTGTTCATTCATCTATACCTCCTCTTGCTGGTCCATGTATTGACGAATCCATGCAGCTTGCAACAACCGCCCATCATCCAGTGACACATTCTCTTCTCTCTACCCACCAATTCTAACTTCCAACCCCTCAGTGCATCACCTTCACCTCCTCAGGTTCACGACTCTGGCACCCAATTGTCCTTGGCTGTGAACAGTACTTTAACAGAACCTTCAGCTCCTACATCACATACCAACAATGTGATCATCACATGATTCTAGCATGAAAGAGCAACACCTAATTAATCAACCAATCAGCGCCTTATATAAGTGGAAAAGAAGAGACAAACTCAACACTTCAACATTTATACGATATTGGAAAAGAAGAGACAAACCAGCGAGTTCATGGACTGTCAAGAGTATTGGCCCAAACATCTGAAGAGGAAGCCTAAGGTCTAGACTACATAATGGATCCAAATCAGGGAAAGAAGCATCAAGCAGAACAGAAATATATAAGACAAACAGAGGAAAGGAAGCAAATCTTCCTGCTCCCTATCGAGAACCTCTTCCCAATTATCCCTGTGATTGCTCATGTAGTCAGTTTGATTTTTTTTTTTTTGACAAGTCACGTAGTCAGGTTGTTCTCACCGGTGACCACGGGTGTGACAGCCACTTCACAGATAAACAAGTAAATCACAGAATGCAGGCAAATGATCAATGATGTAAAATCCGTAAAACTGTAGGAGAAAAGACAGACATCGCAAATGAGCACCCTAGTAGACTGATGAGAACACAGCACACACAGCGAGGAATGTGTGTAAACATGTTGAACCATTCATCGCCTAATAAACCTTAAACCCTTGAAATTTCATACCTCTGAGAGGTGATGGTGCTGGTGCCAGCACTGTAGAACTTGAGGGGGTGCTCATCGCCAGGCAGATTAAAGCATAGCCAGTCCAACGCCGAGTCAAACGTTGCCGAATCCTACCTCATAAAAAACAAGACACACAAAAGGACACGAGAACAAGCTGGACCAAACAAAAACAGATTTCTACACAAACAAGGGCGATGATTCCTGATCCAGTGCACCCCAAACATTTAGAGTTCTTGTTCACATGAACAAGTGACACAAGCAGGCCTCACAAAACAAACAGCAGCCCCTCGTTTAGCCAACGACTAATTTTGATGCACCCCTGCAATCTGTGTATCATAAAAAGGAAGGCAGATAAACCCTCCTTTTGTATGAATTCATGAATCAAATAGTATGATTGACTGGATTTTAGATTTTTGAACGCATCGGTAGTTCACTACATTTCGAAAATATTAGACTCGATGAAAACTGGGTCTAATTGGCAAATCAATCAATATATAAGAGAACACAATCCAGAACAATAATAACTTAGTATAGAACATCCTGTGACAGCATGTACCAGATTAAAAACGAAATTATCCGCGATTATTTAACCACCTCAATCCTATTACAAGATCACGCAGGCAGAATTGTGATCCACGCAGACAGGATTACGAATCCACAACAGCCAGCCCAGCCTAAACCATACCACCACATACTAGAACACAAAGTCACACAATAATAAAGTAGCCCGCAAGGAGAGACAGAATTCTTAGATCTTGTCGATGTCCTCGTCCTCGAACTGGATGTAGTCGCTGCCCTCCTCGCCGTCCTCGGGCCCATCGACGTCGACGCCCTCGTTGAGCCTGAGCGTCTCGGGAAGCTCCCCGTAGGCCTTGAGCAGGCGCGCCTCGTCGTTCATGTACTTGAGGATGACGTCGGCCTTGTCGTCCTGGTAGTCGCGGAGGCCGACGAGGACGATGTCCCCGGCCGCGATCCAGACCTTCTTGTGCATCTTGCCCCGGATGTGGCAGAGGCGGCGCGTGCCATCGACGCAGATGGCCTCGCACCGCCCGTTGCCGAGCATCCGAGTCACCTGCGCGTACTCCTGCCCGTCTTCCTTGAAGACGAGCTCGCGCTTGTCGTCGTCGGCCTCGTTCTTTCCCCTCTTCCGGTTCTTGCCTCCCTTACCCTTGTTCTTCGGCATCTTCGCGGAGGACGAGAGCGGCGAGACGAAACCCTAGGCGCGAGAGCGAGGTGGGGAAAGGGAGCGGTGCGGGTTGCGGTTCATGGGTGTGCTGTGTTAGGAGGAGAGGGTGCGGCGGGCGGCGGCGAGTTTATAGGGTGAACGCGTGGGGAGGAGGGGTGGAGGCGTATGGTCCGTTGGATCTAGGGTTGGGCGGCGTAGACCGCTGGGATAGGGAGGGCGGGGTCTCTGTTTCTGGATAAGGTCTCGTTTGGTTAGCATGTAACCCTGGGAAAAAATAACCGAGAATCGAACCGAAATAACCGAAACTAAAACTGAATTAACCGAAACAAAAAAAATTGGTGTCTAGTTCGGTTCCCAGTTCTCAGGAACCGAAATAATATCGGGTAATTCGGTTCCAGACCTCGGTTAATCGAACAGAACCGAAGAACCGAATCTGTACATATTGGCCCAATAGCAAAAGAACCGAATTGTATGGCTGATGTAATGTATGGCTCGGTTTTCATTTTTCTCCTTTTCTTCCCTCATGTTTCGCTGATGTAATGTATGGCTCGGTTAGTTCGGTTCTAACCGAAACCGAACCGAACTAACCGAGACTGAATTTCCTCGGTTTCAAGTTTTCTAGCTAACCGACCGGTTCCAGTTTTATGCTAACTGAATTTTATAAAGAACCGAGAAACCACACCGAACGGTTTCAGTTAACCGAATGCCCAGGGTGATTAGCATGTACTCCGCTCCGCGTGCCTTTTCAACAACGGTTCCGTCTCCCTCTCTCTCACAGAAAAAAACGAGTCCATCTCAAAATAAATACACATTAAGCTTTCTCATGACGGGCTAATCCCCGCGTCCCTAAATAATTGTCACCGTTGGTGTGCGTGCCGCAAGTTTAACTCGATTTGTAGAAAATACATATAACATTTGTATCTCCAAATAAATTTATTAAAAAACTAGATTCAATGATTTTTCCAATGATACTAATTATGTACCATAAATATTAATATTTTTTAATATATATTATTCCAAACTTATTTCTCGAGAAGCGAAAACGATAAATGTTTAGAGACAGAGGGAGTAAATTTTTAAATTTTTAACTAAGTATATACAAAATACACATATTTATGGTGTGTAATAAATATCGTTAGATTGATAATGATATATATATATATATATTCATAATATATTTATTTATAAATGTAAATATGGATACTATTTTCTATATTTGACTCTTCAAGAAGTAAGACGTGCACTTATTTTAAAATGAGAAAGTACACAAAGCGGTAAAGTGTATCAAGTCCAAAAACACGCTACGCGTGCAATGTGGTTCACTTCTGAGTGAGCATCCACGTTAGGTCTAAATTCACATTTGTCATACCGTGCGTGGGAGTGCATTGTGGCCTGATCCCAATCAACCTATGGGGGAGAGAAAAATCTCCACTCATGGCGTGGAACGGTCGGTCACTCGTGATGAGTCACGACCTCGCGTCGGATGCTCCTCCTCGTGTGCCACCACCTTCGAGCCGTCGGTCGTCTTCCCGTTGTCCGTCGTCTAGCAGCTCCTCGATGTATTCAAGTGCTAGGTCCCCTCGCCCATCTCCACTCATCTCGTCTCCTTTCCCCTTCCGGCCTTCCCCTTCTCCTCGTTGATGGATGGACGCAGGTAAGGAATAAAAGAGATCTGATTTTTTTTAAAAGTTTGGATTGGAGCCTGAGTGTTAAAAACTTCTTGCGACAAAATTGTAACACCCCTGGTGTTAGGCTTGCATAATTGCACTTCCATTTCATAAACATAAGCATCATTCATCCATTCATTAGCTTATATCACCTGAAACATGTTATCGAAACATTGCAACATGCTGTATATTTCATGAGTGTTGTTTTAAATTATGAAATGAATAGTGTGCAGCACCCAAATACAACATGTGCAACTCACTTTAGTGGAACATAGTTAGTTAGTACGATGCAACAAGATCATGAAACATGTGAAATATGGCTATGAGACAAAAGTAACATTTCAATTGTTTTTCATTGTTTTAGTGCATTCAGTGCTTGATTCTTGTGTGACCAATGTGTGGTATGGCTAAATATATTTTTAAACAACTTAGCTATACTTAGAAGGTCATTAGGAACACTGTTCATATTGATCATTTTGCCTAATTAAGTTTTCGAGTCATAGTTTGACTAGTTTTGACTCCTGAACTCCTTGGTTTGACTGTTTAAAAAAGTATAACTTAGAGTCTATGCATGTCTGAGCAACCTAAAACAAAGTTGTACCAAATTTTATAAGGAACAAACTTTGTTTAGAAACCAAGTTATGAAAATGTGCACAACATGCTCAAAAAGGGCCCACAAGTCAGAATTTGGGTTGGGTTCAACACTTAGAAATTTTCTAAGTGCAAAAACCGAGTTTTCAGTTTCATGAACTCGACTTTGGCCTGATTTTACTCTCTGTCCTTTGCGAATTAGACCTTGATCTCTAAATGAGTTTTGTAGCTGGTATGTAGGTGTACAACTTTCGTTTTGATTTCTCTCGCTAACGATCAACGGTTTAGGAGTTAATGGCCGGTGAAAACTCGCTGTCAGTCGCAATTGGTTAGCTGAATCGGCAGCTACAGTGCTGCCCGTTTCAGAACATCACCGCCGCGCGTCGTCGGTCGCCTGACCATGCAGGCCACGCGCCGCGGCCGTCCTAGCACTGCTGGCCATGCCTTAAGCCCCCGCACGCCTGCTAGACCCGCTCGCCCATCCCTTTTTCACTTCCTTCATCTTCGCAGCGACCGCAGCAGCCGCAGCCATGCCGAGCAGCTCCACCGTAGCCTAGCTCGCTCGCCGCCGTAAAAATGCGACTGCCAGCCGGTCAGCAGCTCCGCCATGTCCTCCTCTACCTCCGCCACCCCTTGGCTGCACCGATTGGGTCTTGGTAAGGACGCATTGTCCATTCCCGCCACCGCCGCCATGGGCGTGTCCTCACCGGAGTTGAGGCCGCCGTGGTCGGGGTAGCTGGAAACTCCCTCGTCCTCCTCTCTTTGCCTGGGTAGCACCGTAGCGATTCCCTGTAGCTCATGCCGTGCTCGGTTGAGGCAGCCATGGCTTGCCGTCGCCGGCATCTTGCGCCGGAGCTCGGCTGAGCCGCCATCACCGTCGACGTGCCACCTCCGCTAGGTCTTAGGTCTCGCCGGTGGCACCAATCGAGTCGCCTCATCACGGAGAGCACGCCGGTGCTTTCAGTGTCGCCGGAGGAGCCACCGTCGGTGAGTTTCACCGTTGCCGCGCCGTCGAGTGAGCCATCCCCTATTTTTCTTGTCGCTGACGTGTAGGTCCCGCTTGCCAGTGACCGTTGAGCAATAGGATAGTGCAAATATTCCAGGTTTCTATGCTGTTTTGTAATAATTGTATCTCCCGTTTTGTAGCTTCAAAAATTGTGAAATAAATTTGATAGTGTTCCTTAGGAAGTCTAGTATTTAGGAAAAATATAGTCTTGATACTTACAGTAGAAATTTTGGAAGATTTAAATGGAAACTTGAAATGTGTTTTTGAATGCATGCAAACTTGTTTATTTTATATCTAGAGTTTCTGTGGTCCAAAAATTATGAAATTTTGTGGGTAAGCTATTCTTGCTTAGTAGAAGCTCTGGTAAAAATTTGAGAGTCATTGCATGTGTGGTTTTTGAGTTATAGATTTTCCTTTTATCATTGATTGATACTTGTGTAAATTTTTGTAAATTATCTAGGAATCCTATGACCATGAAATTTTGTGGGGAGTATCCCAGTACCTTAAGGATGTTAGAAAAAAATATAAAATCTGTTGCTTGACACTTTTTAACTAAGGTTTTCTATTTATGCCTTTTTAAGCACTTATGCATTGTCATTTTTGTGTAGGCTATTTTACTTATTCAAATGCAATGAAAATTTTATGGTAGTCTACTTAGAGTAGTACTATGCTACTATAATTTTCTTAGATTTTTATGAGCACCAGAAATATATGTTGCGATGTAGTCCTAGTTTAAAATGAAATAAAATAATCTTCTTTAATGCATGGTTTAGTTAATCATGTTTGCTTTGGTGTATCTTTGAAGCATCTTAACTTGCTGTGGTGATTTGGCATGTTAGTACAATGGTTGTCGTAGTAGATAGTAGTACATGTTCTTGGATGATGTCGACTACCTTGTAGACGAGCTTTACTACTACTATATCCAATAAAGTTAAACATGTTCATCTACACTTCATGCATCATGATCATTACATGTCATCTCTCCGATGCACCTATGTATTAGCACTTATACATCTGCATCATACAGGATCGCAGGAGGAGATGCTAGTAGCAGTTCAGGAAGAGCAGATCAGGACAGATCCACAAGAAGTCCAAGCACAGGAGGTGCCAGAGGAAGAGGAGCAAGGAGAGGACTTGCCCGAGTGCGTGGATCATCATCCTAGTTCGTTTGAACGAGGCAAGCCCCGGAGCATTCTAAGTCTCGTACTTTACAAAAGCAATTTTTTTCTATCTATATGAGTTATATATTGTTGCATTAAGTTGTAGGAGTTGATTGAAACCGTTGATGCATTTATTACTATCCTTGCCTACCTTATTACCTTTTACCCTGTTAGGTCAGGATCGAATAACTGCTTAGCCTTGCTTAGATCAGTAGCGATCGGTGATTTCCGGTCACCTACTTTTATAGGTGGTTACTAGAAGAAATTAGCTATAAAAAGAATGATATCCTGAAATTAACCATGTGTGATGAATAACTGGAGACCGGACGGAAAAAGTTGGAGGCAGCCCGACAAGGTTCTGGGGTGCAGTTAGTTTTCCGTCTGCGTCGATTAAGGACCGATCATTGCTCGTCCCTCTTGTCATGTTGAACGCATGCCTCACATTTAGCTGGCCGAATAAAGTACCTTTCGACTGCGAAGCTAGTGACACCTTTTCGACCCGGGATAAACTCGGATGCGCAGACTGGTGCCGAAGAGGGTATGACGGGGACGCGAAGAGTGAGCCCAAGGTGCGTCCTGGCAGTCGAGCGGTCCCTGGGTAGTGCGGTCCATGACTGTTATCCCGCAGCTACTTGGAAAGTGTCATTGGTGATCTAAGTGACCCTGACGGGGGAAGCATGGTTTGTGTGAGGAATAAATCACCAGCTGGTTAGGAATCGATTCGAATCGCCATCGCTCCTGGATAGTGAGCACTTAACTCGAGCTACGGCATCGTAGTAATTATTATGGAACAATGATGGTTATCTGGATGGTATGGACATGCTAAAGCTAAATTGGTAACTGGAAGTTATTGATTAATCAAGTGATTGCTATAGTACAGGTGCTTACCTAGATGAATATATTATAATAAGGATGATGCAAAGTATTTAAAATGATGTCTTCATGATAGCTTATGCTTTTCGCAAACAAGTTAGCTAGCCCACTAAAGAAAGCCTTGCATAATCCTTGGTATCGTTTTATTTTGGTTTAAGACGGGTAAGTGTAGCTGAGTACCTTCTCGTACTCAGGGCGTTGTTCCCATTGTTGTTGCAGATGGTCAAATGTACTACGGCTATTGCATTAACTGCATGTACCCGGCGATGGGTGACAACTAGGACAAGGGCAAATGGTCACTCCGTATCTCTCATCTGATGCTTTTGTTGGAGATGACTACTTACTGGCATTGTATCTGAACTAAAAGTGTGTGTGACTTTAAAACTATTCGCTTCCATTATTTTAGATCGAACTTGAGTTGTAATAATTTTATGTTCTAAATTCTGATGTATCCCCTGTCATTGTGAACTTTATGTAACGTGTGACGGTACTTGCTAAACTTGTACGATCTTGGTTTGTATGTCGATTGGTTTGAAATCCTTCGTGCTTTCACGGACTACCGGGTTATACGGGTTTAAGTTTGCTAAATTATCTGCTTTGGCGGAAGATTTTCTTACTTAATCTTGTATAATTTGTCGGTTCTGTTACAAAAATCTCTATGCTAATGAGAGCAACATTGACAATTGAGGCATTTCCGGAAATGTGTGCTGCCTTTTGGTAATTAAATTGGGTATAACCGTATAACCAACCGTACATGGAAATTAGTATGTTCTGTGAGATGGAGTACTTCAGATTTATTGATTGGCAGTGTGGATTGATTGAGTTGGGTCGACCTGTTCAATAATTTATTAAATAAATAAAATACATAAATGTTTGAGGCTAGGAGTACCTACTGCATATGGGCCGGTTCCGATCCTATTTCCTTTTCCTATCCCGACACGGACACCTCCAGGCCCCATGACCATAAATCTCCCCACGAACGGATCCGGATGGGCCAACCCAAAACAACACTAGAATCAATCGCCCTGACCGGCCTTTTCGTTCGCCGGCCGCACGCACTCTCGCTCTCTCGCACCTCGATCAATGGAGACGTTTGGCGCGGCGGTGGACGGCGAGGACGATTTCCTCGACCAGCAACCAGACCAAGGTGACGACTTCATGTCCGACGATGACGATGAAGACTACTTTATGTCCGACGATGATGACGATTACTGGTCGACGCAAGGTGACGACGACGACTTCATGTCCGACGACGACAACGAGGACGAGGAGTACCCCTTCCCCGTGCACGCACCGCCAGCAGCGGCGTCCGAGGCGGCGATCGCGGCGCTGGAGGCGGCCGAGGCTCCGGCCGACGACTGCTGCCCGGTCTGCCTGCAGGACGGCGGGGAGGCGCCGGTGCCGGAGCCGGCAGCGCGGCCGTGGAGCCGGGTAGCGCCGTGCGGGCACCGGTTCCACGCCACGTGCGTGGAGAAGTGGCTGAGGGTGAAGCTGAGCTGCCCCGTGTGCCGGTGCCCGGCTGCCGTCCCTCCTGCACCCACCGCCGCGCGCCGCCGTGACGCTGCGCCGGAGCCCCCGCGCCCGATCCCGGACATCGTGGAGGAGTTCTTGGCGATGGGTTACGAGGAGTCTCTCGTGTTCGACAAGAGCCCGCGGTGGATGGAGTACATGGCCGACCTTCACCAGGAATTCTTCCCTTTGGCCGGTGCAGCATGAGACTGGATTAGGGATCTTTCTTGCTTGAACAAAGTGCTGCTGCAAAACTCTTCAAACTAATCATGGCGGAAGATCTCCAACGACCACCCCGGCCCCTTCCTTTTCTCTTGACTGAAATTGTTGGACTACACAGAATGGCCGGGTGACGGACGACTTCATTCCGAGACGCAAACCAAACGTTTTGATTAGGGTCGGATGATTCCGGATGCCTTCACGACACAAACCAAACGCTTTGTATGTTTTCATTGACTATTTTGTTCATCTGCAGCCTAATAAGTAATAATAATCTATTATTTGCCACATGCATGGCCCACAAGTGTTTTTTAACCAGGCAAGTTAGATTTCGGCCCAGGCTATATGTTTGGCTATAAATATTCTACTTCCCCACCCACTTTCTTTTTTGTTACATCTGTGTCCTCTTATTTGCTTGTTTTATTTAAAATACGGTATTATCTTGTCTGACTTTATTTGATTTTATCATGATGTTTTCATTTTTAGTATATTCTTACCAACAATCCTTACAATGGTTCAAATATACTATTGTTTATTTCAAATTCTATAACCACAAGTTTTTTGGTTCTAATAACATTATTTCACTGTTTTCATAGAATTTTCAATATGGTTAATGGTGCAACTTTGCATATATTTTTATTATACCAAAACATGTTTTATTTATTGATACATTGGGTCTGACTGCCGCTGTGAAGCTAGTACATATTCTCATATAAAGCTGGAACATTTTTATTCCTACTAATATTTTTCTCATGAAGCTAGCACAAATTCCTCTTTGGAGCTAGAACATTTTTCCTTGAAGCCGAAACAATTTACATGTGACGATGGAATATTTTTTATTGCTAATCTAGGATATTTTAAACCCAAATATAGTTACACAAAACATTATTCTTCATGAGAAGAAAAATATGTGATGTTGGAACAGTGATCTTCATGAAAAATTGTTTATCAACAAAATGTAATCCAAATATACTCGGTGGTCGGTGGGTGTTGTTTTAAAGATTTTAATAAGGGAAACACACAATACTATAGTTATAATTTAATCTGAATGGGTAGCATGAAAAGTATAGTTTTTTTTTTCTAAGTTTCAAAATTGGTAATATTGCTTGTTTCTTAGCGCTATTACTGCATGGCCATTTAGTTGCACGTGCTGCAGACACCCTGGGCCACGTTCTATATAGAGACCAAAATCAAGACATCCTGGTGATATTGAAGTAGCAAAGTAATAATGCACATGTTAATTTTCTAGCATCTGAAAAACTGCATCACATCAGAAAAGCCTACTCAAATGTCAACTCTGAAGTTTTGTTACACGGACCCGTTTTACTTCATGTAAAACTCAAAGCATACAATACTTTACGTGAAAGTCCTAAGGCCATGTTTAGTTGAGTTATGACTTTTGCAAAAGCTGTTGTGAGCTTTGACTTTTACGATGTTGTGGGATAGTTGAAAGCATGTTTGGTTCAACAGCTCTGACTTTTAGAAAAGCTTCTCTCACTTAAGAGCTGGCCCCACATGTCATGCACATAATGGATCTTCTTCCTCCTCTCGCCAATGCTCGCTAAGGTAGGTCGCGCCTCACCGGGACTAGGCAGAGCTGCTCGCCGGGGCCAGGGAAATCGAGGAGATCGAGAAATCGAGCACCGAAGTAAGGGAAACCGAGCAGATCAGGAAATCGAGCTCGAGCTCGCTGCCGGCCTTGGCTCACTACTCGGAGGTGCTCGACAGCGCTGCTCGTCTCGTCGCCTCGCCATGCTGCTCGGCGTCAGGGCCGTACTGCATAATTGGGCACCTCGTCGCTGCTCGACGGCAGTCGGAACGAAGCTGAGGAGGAAGGGGCCGCGCCGCTGCTCGAAGGTCCTCGATGACACTGGGAGGGGGCTCGTCGGATGCCGTCGCGCATGCGAAGGGGCTCGCCGACCGCCGCCGCGCAGGGGAGCCGGGTCGGATGCGAGGACGAAGACGCTCGGGAGGAAAAAACGCTCGAGAGAAACATAAGGTCGAAACGTTATGTATCGTAATCAGCGGCAGGTCGGTAAATTTTTACCCCAAAAGCAACTGAAAGCAGGGGTGAAGGTGTTTTTGAATTTGTACTACAGTGAAAACTGCTTTTGGACAAAAACAGTTGTGACTTTTGGACTTTTTGATGGGCTTTTAGCTTTTGCAAAAGTAAAAGCAGGTTCAAAAGCCCAACCAAAAAGGCCTCAATGTTGTTAGGGAGGGTCTAGCGTCCGAACGTCCGAACAAAAGCGTGCGTCCGGACGCCCGTGCTGCGCCCACCGCTCACGAGAATATTATTGTTGCTCAGCGCGTGCTTAGCGTAAAGCACGTGCTTGCTCGTGCCTGCCGCACCCGCATAACATGAGGACCGTTATCTCGCTGGACCGTAACAGACAGGAGTGCGCCCCCCGCACCTGCCTCACCCCGCCTGCGGATGCACGCCGAAAGGCGTCTGCCAGCCTCAGGCGCCCGTACTGTGACCCACGGGCGGCGCCCCAGCAATAGTAGCAGGCGTTTATGGCAGGCCACTATCCGCCAGCCTCCGGGCCATTGCTACATGTGCTTTCCTAGATCTACTTTTGAAACATCTAGTAGAAACACTTGCAACATGCGACTAAAAATAGATGAAACACTTGAAACATACGCTTGAAACATGTGTATATAGCTATAGCAACATATGCAACATCCATATCTAGTTTTGCAACATCCAGATAAACACTTGCACCATACGTATGAAACACTTGGAATATGCATTTGAAACATGCATGTTAAACATCGAGATATACTTCTGCAATATCATGATGAAACACTAGAAACACCTGAAACACTCGAAAACATATGCTTGCAACATGCGTATATCGTAATTGCACCATATGTGTCGGTACAGAAAGTGACCAACTAGTGAATATTTGTAGTTTTGCTGTACGTTGTGATCGGAGGTGGCCTAGCACTCAATGACACAGGATATATACTGGTTCGAGCAACGTGCCCTACGTCCAGTGTGGGTCGGTCGGTGACTTTATTCCTAAGCCCAGGTGCTCGAAGTTTGTAGTGGGGTTACAAATGAGAGGGAGAAAAGAGGGGTGTACAAGAGGCCCGGTCGGGTTCGACCGGAAGGGCCGAGGGCGACCGGAACTCCGCTATGAGATGGATGTTCAAGCGTGTGCTAGAAGGGTTGTGAACTATTGGTCTAGTGAATCTAAACTTGGAGGAGATCGTCCTCTTGTTAGAGGGAGCGCATCCCCTTTTATAGAAGAAGGGGATGGCTTTACAGGTGAGAGGGTGAGAATACGAATGTTACGAAGTCTTCGTTGCCCATGCCGACGAGGAGTGGATAATGGTAGGCGCCTACAACACTGTTGATGTCACTGTAGAATGTCAGGTGCATGTGGGAGCTCGTGGTGGCTTCTTCAGGAAGGGTGGACATCAGTACCTGCAAAAACATGTGAGGAGCCCCACCACGTGTACCAGGTATGGTGGATCCTGGCGCCCCCTATCGATGCCCAGAGGCATGGAGGGCCTTTTGCCGTATGGGAGCCCCACGGTGCCCACAATACTGTAGACATAAATGTCGGCGCCAACAATACTGCTTGTGTCAGGGCGGTCGTGGAGTACTGTTCCCGCAGGCGTGCAGGGTATGGTCCCGGTATCGTGGTTTGACTTAGTGCGCCACTCTTTTTCGTTCGCCCCTGGTTCCTTTCGAGCGGGAGTCCCCAATCGGATGGCTCCAGTCGGCCCTAGCCGCGCCAGTCGGAGAAGAGCAGTACGCAGGCTTCCTACAGGTCCCCGGTCGGAGTCGCGGGGTCGGAGTAGGAAGTAGCATTTTGGGCCAGGCCTTCCGATCGGAGAGACCACTGGAGGCTGTGGATGCTCCGGTCGGAGAGGTGGGCCGAAGAGGTTGGCGAGCGGGCGCTTGCTCCTTTAGGTTGACCTCCAGGTCGGAGATCATGCTGTTTCTTCTGGCCCGTCGTGTTTATAGACTATTCGGGCCAGCCCATGGTCTACATGTTGTTTTCCCGGGCCGACCCCTGGCGTTGGAGCCAGTCCCCGAGGGACCTCGGGCTTATGAACCCGACAGGAGCCCCTAAGCCCCCGGGTGATTTTGAGCAGAATTGTCCGAGGGATTTTTTGTCTCGACGGTGGGTGCGCGTGAGCGCACCCGTGGGTGTAGCCCCGAGCCCCCGGGCGGTTCGGGCATAATTGGCTGGGGGCTTTTCCTGTGTTGTCGGTGGGTGCGCGCGAGCGCTCCCGCAGGTGTAGCCCCCGGGCGGTTCGGGAGGAACCGGCAGGGGGGTGTTGTTTCACCGGGCGTGTGTGCGTGTTTTTAGTTTGAGACGGTATTTTGTTTAACCACGGCGTCGTTGTGCAGCCGAGGCGGTTTCTAGGCATGGAAATGAGATAGAGCTTACTAACGTCGGCGTCGGTGTGCGTCGTGGATCGGGTGATAGGTTTTTAGTTTCGGAAAAAGCCCTGGCATCGGTGCGTGCCATGGATGGGGATAGCTCGGTTCGAACGTGTTTTTAGAGCTCGCTGATCTTTTGGCATCGATGCGTGCCACGGGATCGAGCGAGGCGGGGCTACGAATGGACCCAGGCATCGTTGCGCGCCGTGGATTTCGACGAGAGAGTTAGTTTGGTTAGTTCAGGAGCCCAACGAGCTGGAGCTCGTGGACCCTAGGAGCGCAGTCAGAAGTGAAGCCGTTAAGCGAGTTAAGGAGTCGTGGTCCCAGGAGCCGTAGCCGGATGTCATAGATCCTGTCGACGCGAGTTCGAGGTCGCGGTCCCAAGAGCCATAGCCGGATATCATAGATCCTATCGACGTGAGTTCGGGGTCGCGGTCCCAAGGTTCATTGGAGCGTAGTGAAGCCGTCTGAAGCTGTTTTCAAGCCAAAGCATAGTTAGTTGGTTAAAGATCAGACGAGTCAATGCTCGTAGACCTTAGCGTCGGTGCGCGCCGTGGGGTCGGGCGAGTCGGAGTCATGGATCTAGCGAGTTCGAGGTCGCTGTCCTTGGCGTTTTTCTTGAGCCCCCGAGCCCTATCGGGCCTTTCGTGGGGGTCGATGTGAGTATTGTGTGTTACCCCATCCTCGGTTCCTCACAACCAGAGGGGCTGAGTTTCGTCGCCTGTCCCGATCGCTCGGGCTCGAAGACTAGCTCGGTGAGTTCGCTAATGGGTATGATCGAGTGGAATCTGGGTCTGTCGTTCGTGACGGGGTCAACATAGCCCTCTTGTGACATTCCACTACTCCTTTACTTGCAACCCGACATATGCCTAGGTCATTCTAGAGACCGACCCGGGTGGCCTATCGGCCTCCCCTCGATGGAGATTCTGTGGGCCTAGCGAGAGGTTTAGGATCGAATGAGAAGGTCAAGATGACCCGGTCTTCTGGACCAGGCTAGGGCCGCACAGTGCTCATCTACAGTATTCTCCCCTGGCTCTGTTGGTCGCCCATGTCGAATGAGGCAACCGCCACTCCGTGACGCAACATGGAGCATTCTGGTACATTTCGCTGTACGTGCGATGCTTAGTTCCCGAGCCCCCGGGCGGTTCAAGGCCCGAATCGTCCGGGAGGCGCGGGCGTATGAAATGAAATGCACGTATGGATGTATGAATGATTATAAAGAAATAGAGGGGGTTTTGGTAACATTTACCTTGGTGACTGGAGTGACGGGGCTTAGACAGCTTCAGTCGGAAACGTTCGACCGGGACCCGTGCTTCGTCGCTCGGGACGGAGTCGGCATGGCCCACACGGGGGCGTCCCTTCGCTCCCTGCCCGTGTCTCTGTGGTGGATACTGAGTGATTCGATCGGCTCGGGGGGCGGTTGGTCTCCCGGTGGAGATTTCGTTTTTGGTCTTCCCAGCCCTGGCCTAGGGAAGTGGGAACTGTTCGCGCGTGGTGGCGCTTTGGTTCCTGTGCCCATTGTGCGGTAGTGGTTGATCGTGTGGTAGTGGTGGGCCATGGCCGGGCCACGTCCCGTCTGATCAGGAGCCGTTCCATCGGGCAGGGCGCGTCTCGTCGGGGCAGGGCACGTCTCGTCTGCATTAAATGGGAAAGAGAGAGAAAATCTCGCTCCGTCGTTCTGCCTTCCCCGACCAGCACGTCTTTCCCTAACCGCTGTCCCTTTTCCTTTAAGTAGGAGCAGGGAAGGGTTTTGTTTCATTCTTTCGCCTATTCATTGTCTGCTGCTGCCGCCTTTCTTTTTCCTCCTCGTCGAAAGCGCCTTTGAGAGCTGCGAAGGTTTCTAGGAAAGGAAGGAGGAGAGAGCGAGGGAGAAGAGGAGAACTCACCGATCCTTCGGTGATCCAGAGCGAAATGTTGGACTGGCGGTCGTCCACCGTGAGGCATTCGGTGCTGGAATCTTTTGTTGAGAAGGGGTTCCTACCGCCGCAGGAGGTGGCGCACTGGAGGGTTCCCGGGAAGGAGGAGTCCCCACGACCTTGCCCGATGAGGTGGTTTCTTTCCTCACTTTCCATGAGCGCGGACTAGGGTATCCTGCGCACTGGTTCCTACGCGGGCTCCTCAATGAGTGGCGCCTGGAGCTGTAGCACCTCAACCCGACGAGGGTGCTGCAAATCGCTGGTTTCGTCACCGTCTACGAGGCCTTCCTCAGGATGGAGCCGCACGCGGATCTCTTCTGGCTTTTCTTCTCCGGGAGGGCTATGGTGGACTAGAGCTGGGCCGAGATCACGTCGGTCGGAGGCTTCGCCCTGTAGCGGAAGCCGCGAACGGGAGGAGGCTTGTATCCCGCATACACCCCATGCGACTCCAACTGGGGATGGCATGGGGAGTGGTTTTACATCCGGAATCCAGTGGTGGCGCCGTTTCTAGTGTTTACCGGTGGGAGGCCGGTAAAGCAGAAGAGTTGGTCGTGGGGCTGCGCCCACACGGAGAAGCACAAGGTGGGGGTCATTGAGGAGGTGCTGCGGAAGCTCGTAAGGGGTGGCCTCGACGGGGTGCGGGTGTTCCACACCCTTTATCGCCGTCGGGTCACGCCGCTGGTAGAGAGGACGCACCCGATGCTGACGTACGGTGGTCGGTCGGACCCGGACCGTGCGTCGTCGAAGGATCTACCGAACGACGAGGTCTGGAGCTGCATCAGCCAAGTGCTGCAGCTGAGGCCTGGAGAGACAGTTGAAGGAAAGCCCATACCGTTCAATGCCTCGATTGTGCCCACGCTGGTATGCTCTTTGTTCGTGCTCTTTCTCTATTCCTTTTCCCTTTTCTTTGATTTTGGTTCTATTATTCCATAGGGGCTCAGGAGGTACAAGTCCCGGCCACACCTTCCCAAGGGTCCAGAGGGCTAGGCTCGGTAGGCCGCCTAGAAGGAGGTGGCAGACGCCCGGAAGAAGTAGAGAACCTAGGAGGTTCAGCGGAAGGACGAGAAGAAGAAGGAGGTCGCCCGGCGTGTGAGGGCCGGGGAACGTGCGAGCGACGTCGAGTCAGAACTCATGTCAGATGATCCCACGGACCTAGATGGCATGGTCTTCTCCGACGAGGAGGAGAGTCAGGAGGTCGTTGTGACCTCGGCGATGCGTCGCGACCCGGCGGCGGCACCCGTTGGTGAGGAGCAGGGGCCGTGCGGCGTGCGGAGTTTCCTTCGTCGAGGAAGCGTGCGGCGAGCGCGGACACCGTTGGCGAGCGAGCGGTGAAGCGGACGCGGTCACCGCGCCCCTCGGTGGTGCCGCCGGTCCCGTCGTTGCCTGCGGTGGACGCGGCTGAGTGAGCCGGGCGGTCCGAGGAGCGGGGTGGTGCTGGCGCGGCAACGGGACTGGTGCCGACACCAAACTTGCAGCCGGAGGAGGCCCCGCCTGCCGCGGCTGCCGTTGAGCAGTCCGGGCGGTCCGAGGGGCGGACTGATGCCCGGTTGGTATGTGACTTGTAGTCGGAGGACGCCCCATCTACCGCCCCAGTCGGGGAGTCCCGAGCCGGAGGTCGCAGCGACCCGCAGGCCGGGTAGGAGCCGGTCAGGACGGTTTTGACCCCGCCTGAAGTGAGGGGGCATGGGTCGCAGTCTGGGAGCGGTCCCCGTCCCGTGGGTCCATGGTTGTCGGAGCCTGCCTTCCAGGTCGTGCCGCTCGTCACCTAGTATGTTTTTTTCGTTGTTTCTTCAATTTTTGCTGGTCGAGTCTTTCTGGAGTGTGGCTTACCTGCGATCTTTGTCAGCGACCAGGGGATGCCGGGTTTGAGCATCGCTCCGACCCCCGTGTAGGAGGATTGGAGGCCCACACTGCAGCGTGTGGTGGCGAGCGCAAGTGGCAGCGGGGTGGCGGCAGCAAGGCCTTCCCTCCCAGGGGTGTTGCCCCCAGGGGGGCTGCTGATGAGGCGGTGGCGGTGGCATCGGTGTTGGCGGCAATCCCGGTGCCAACGGCGGAGGTGACTCTCGTGGCCCCTTCTTCAGCGGTCACGGTGGAGGAGACGAGGGGGAGCGAACTCCCTGTCTTGCCAGGTGGAGGGATGCACGACCCGTCCTTGCCGTCGGAGCCAAAGGCGCCGGAGGAGGGTGTGGCCGTGATGGAGTTGGGGCTCCTGATGGCGTCCCATGCGGACGAAGTGGTGGAGATCCCGTCTGACGATGAGGCGGATCTTGCGGCGAGGACGCCGGTGTCGCCGTGGGAGCTGATGGTGTTGCCGCAGGGGCCCGTGGTGGTCCAGTCGGAGGCTGGGCCCTCTGGCGTTTCATCGGAGGGTGACCTAGAGTGGCCCTTTCCTGAGGACCCATCAAAGGTGAGGTTCGTCCTCCGGGACTCCTGAGAGCGCCAGCTCTGGGACATTTTTGGGGGACAACGACATGCCGCGGTGTTTGAGCTCACCAAGCTATCCGCTAAGCTTGAGAGCGCCCGGAAGTAGGCTCAGTTTGCCCGGCAGCTAGTTGAGGTTGACCTGCAGCTCGCCGTGGAGGTGAGTTTCTGGTACTTATCCTTGCCCTTTGAATCTTTTCGTCGGTTGTTTTTAGCATGCTTGTTCTTCATAGGAAATATGGAAGGTGTCGTCCCGCAAGTCATACTTTCTCTGGACGGAACACGCCCGGACGGCCGAGCTAGAGCGCCAGGCGGAGTTCGCTTGCCGCGAGTCCCAAGTTCGGACGGCCGAGGCGGCCGCGGCACGGGTGGAGGGGCAGCGTGCGGCGGAGTGGGCGACTGCTGCCGAGCAAGGGCTTGAGGCGGCGAGGGCTCGCCATGAGGAGATTGAGGCAGGGCTGTGGACGTCCCTGGCCAATACTGAGGTGGCGCTTCAAGAGGCCTTGGCGGTCCTTGAGCCGGAGCGGGCCGCCATGGTGCGGGCATAGGAGGCCCTGGAGGCGGAGCAGAGGGCCCGGTCGGAGGCGGATCTGGAGGTGCTCGTGCTCCGGAGCCAGGTGATGGGGATGGAGGACGCGAGCGCCCGGCTGCACGAGCAGGTGGCTCGGCAGGCAGAGGATCTCTCCACCCTTGAGGCCTCTCGCACCGGTGCGTACCTTTTTGTTTTTCTGGTGGTGTTGTTTTTTCCCTCAGCCTGTTTCTGAGTTTGTTGCCCCTCCTCCAGAGCTGAGTGAAAAGGTGACGGCGCTAGAGCGAGACCTGGAGACATCCAAGGTGAGCTCTAGTCAGAACGCCGAGGAGCTGGCTAAGTCCCATGAAGAGCGACGCGCTCTTGAAGGGGACCTCGACCAGATCCGCGACGTTGCCTAGCTCGTCATCTTAGAAATCTTCGGGTCGGCACCAAGTACCAGTGCGCCCGTGGTCCAACTGGCGGAGATCCCGGACGCAGTCAAGGACCTTGTCAGGAGCGGGCTGTTTTATGGAGCGTCGGGGGTGCTAACCTCGGTGGCGACGCACCACCCGAACCTAGACTTCGGCGCTATCTGCGGTGGGTATGCTGAAGGTCTGAGCATAGAGGACATCCAGTCAATCGGGGTGAGCTTGCTGCCGCACGCGCGGTCGGTGTCAGGGCAAGTCTCCGCCGAGTGGGTGATGGACGTTCGCCGTCAAGACATGGCCCGAAGCATGCGTGGAGAGAATGCTTCCGAGCCTGTAGATAGCCCGGGGCCTGGTTCAGGGGGAGATGTCGCCTCGACCTCGGTCGAGCCGAACGTCGTGCCATCGAGGAGTGAGCAGCCTACGCCTTCGTCAGCCGTGCCGCCAGCAGATGCCGCCGGGTCGGTTTAAAAGCTTGTAGAAAATAAGCAGTTAGTAAACGTAAAAAGTTTTAAGTTTGTGGGGGAGCCCCCATGTAAGACGTTCATGGGTGTTTTAATGACTGCAATTGGTTTTTTGTTTTTGTGATGGAGTTGCTCCGTTCGGGGAAGTTTGTTCCCTTTCATTCCTTAGTTTCCCTTAGCATAGTTTTGTTTCTTACTTCCTTCCCTCTTGCACCTGCCCGTTTGTTCCATAGGCTGCAACCTTGTGAGCCCGGGGCGTGGCCCGCGAGGCTCAGCTGGTCGTAACCGTAGGAATAGGCGGGGTGCGATCGGTCGGAAAGTTTTAAGGCAAAGCTACGTGAGGTAATTTAGAGGACAAACTGCCCTTTTGCTCGGGTAGGAAGGAATTTTTTCCATATGAAAGTAAAAGAGTACTCAAAGCAAAAAACAGAACAGAGGGGTAGTAGAGCCCCCTAGTGGAGCCCCCGAGCGCCCAAGCCGAAAAGTGTTCGGGTCAGGGTGCTCTTACCGGAGCGTACGTTTAGTGAATAATGGTAAGACTGAAACTTAGGGAAAGGAAAAAATGACATAGCTGTTCCATGCGTTGGGAGAGAACGTTGTCGTCGTTGTCTTTCAGACGGTAGGCGTCTAGTCGGATCAATTTAGCCTTCAGTCGTCTGGATCCTCGCTTGATGTGCCCCCTTCTTCTGTTGCCTTTTTCGTGCCTCGGCCTGCCAGTCTACCTCAGCAGGCGCTTGAGGAGCTGGCAGTCCTTGTAGAGATGGTTGACAGGATAGTTGTGGTTGGTGCACGGGCTCTCCATGAGCTCGTGGAAGTGTCCCGATCGGTCCTGCTGAGGCTGCGTGCCCAGGTGGTCGGCCGTAGCGACTGAAGCAGAGTTAGCCGGTTGGCGGTGATCCTTTCTGTTCTTTTTTCCCCTCTGCGTGGAGGGGTCCTCGTCTTGATCCTAGCGCTTGGCCTTACCTTTGTCGTGGCCTCCGTTGGAGCGCGGTAAGAATGGCGCTTGCTGGGGGAGTTGGACAAAGGTCGGTGGTCCTGGGCCGTTAGTGCTGGGACTCCGGTCGCCGCTGCATGTGCCTCGGCTCGGACCGAGCCGCGCGTAGATAGGCGGTTGGTGTGGTGACAGGGTGTAGTGCCCCATCTACTACGTCCCTGCTCTCGGGACGAGGAGCGAGATTGCGAGTTGGCATCGCGACACGGAGCATTCCGCTTGCTGAACGGCGGTGGTCTCCACCAGTGCCCGGAGGTTTCGGTGGATCACCCGTTCGCGAGGGTCGTTCGGCTCGGACAGGCCGCGTAGGAGCATTGCCACGGCGGCAATGTTCTGACTAGCCCGAGCGAACTACGGGGGATCGGTCCCCCTATTCGGAGTGTTGTGCTGGACCTGTCGGGCGTGACCCCAAGCATCGCTCGCCGGTCCACGCGCACGGGGCGCAGTGTAGCGCGCTCGGCGCAATCGGTGGTTGATGCGGCCACTGTCGTCGTAGTTCCTCCTCGTGCTCACGTGTGAGCTTGGAGGTTTCCTTGTGAGGGCCCGACGGGGCGTGAGTCCATGAGGACTCCGTTGCTGCTGGCGGCTGTTCCGGAGCGTCCGTCATGGCACACTCCCAGGACGGACGGTGGCTGGGTGCCACGTCGCCGATGCTGGAGCCATCACTCCCGACGTCGTCGTCCATGATGTCGAGGAAACAGGTGGGACCATAGCTTGCCATCCCCACGAACTCAAACATGAGAGGCGGCGGTGTCATAATCTTTGGAGCCCCCAGGTGTACGTGTCCATGGGAGACACGAGGCCGTAGGGGAGCTGGCCGTACGGTGGCCGTGACGGGGATAACGGCGGCCCTTCGGACTTTCGGCGGAAGATAGAGTGTAGTAAGTAAAGAACGGCATGTATATTACTTACTAAGAGGTTTGAGCAGAGAGTTTGCTTGGAATGACGCGCAGATGCCGCGCCGTTGAGGTCGCGCGTCCCGGAGTCGATGGAGAACGCCTCTTCGACGGGCGCCGGGTCGCGAGTCTCCTCGCGGAGGTGGAGTACGTCGAGCCGGTCGGCGACGAAGTCCAGGCTTCCGAAGAGGAAGGCCTAGGATGGCTCGAAAACGAGTGGAACCCGCATCCCGGCGGGCGAGAGCGCGGGATACTCCAGCGAGCCGAGGCAAATCGTATCGCCCGAGCCCACCGTGGCGGGGGTGGTGGAGAAATGGGCCATCCGATGACCAAAAAGTGTTGAACGTACAACGTCCTCCCCACGGACGGCGCCAACTGTCGGTACAGTAAGTGACCAACTAGTGAATATTTATAGTTTTGCTGTACGTTGTGATCGGAGGTGGCCTAACACTCAATGACACAGGATATATACTGGTTCGGGCAACGTGCCCTACGTCCAGTGTGGGTCGGTCGGTGACTTTATTCCTGAGCCCAGGTGCTCGAAGTCTATAGTGGGGTTACAAACGAGAGGGAGAAAAGAGGGGTGTACAAGAGGCCCGGTCGGGTCCGACCGGAAGGGCCGAGGGCGACCGGAACTCCGCTATGAGATGGATGTTCAAGCGTGTGCTAGAAGGGTTGTGAACTATCGGTCTAGTGAATCTGAACTCGGAGGAGATCGTCCTCTTGTTGGAGGGAGCGCATCCCCTTTTATAGAAGAAGGGGATGGCTTTACAGGTGAGAGGGTGAGAGTACGGATGTTACGAAGTCTTCATTGCCCATGCTGACGAGGAGTGGATAATGGTAGGCGCCTACAACACTGTTGATGTCACTGTAGAATGTCAGGTGCATGTGGGAGGTCGCGGTGGCTTCTTCAGGAAGGGTGGACATCGGTACCTGCAAAAACATGTGAGGAGCCCCACCACGTGTACCAGGTATGGTGGATCCTGGCGCCCCCTATCGATGCCCAGAGGCACGGAGGGCCTTTTGCCGTATGGGAGCCCCACGGTGCCCACAATACTGTAGACATAAATGTCGGCGCCTACAATACTGCTTGTGTCAGGGCGGTCGTGGAGTACTGTTCCCGCAGGCGTGCAGGGTATGGCCCCGGTATCGTGGTTTGACTTAGTGCGCCGCTCTTTTTCCGTTCGCCCCTGGTCCCTTCCGAGCGGGCGTCCCCGGTCGGATGGCTCCAGTCGGCCCTGGCCGCGCCAGTCGGAGAAGAGCGGTACGCAGGCTTCCTACAGGTCCCCGGTCGGAGTCGCGGGGTCGGAGTAGGAAGTAGCGTTTTAGGCCAGGCCTTCCGATCGGAGAGACCGCTGGAGGCTGTGGATGCTCTGGTCGGAGAGGTGGGCCAAAGAGGTTGGCGAGCGGGCGCTTGCTCCTTTAGGTTGACCTCCCGGTCGGAGATCATGCTGTTTCTTCTGGCCCGTCGTGTTTATAGACTATTCGGGCCGGCCCATGGTCTACATGTTGTTTTCCCGGGCCGACCCCTGGCGTTGGAGCCGGTCCCCGAGGGACCCCGGGTTTATGAACCCGACAATATGCAACATCCCAGACCGACTTTTGCAATATTTAGATAAAATGCTTGAAACATAAGTCTGAAACACTTGAAACACGACGTCGCCGGCGGCCATGGCCTACCTGGTGAGGAATTGCGGTGGGGGATGGGGCGCGGCCTCGGCCGGGTCTTGGTCGGCCGGTGCACGACGCGACGCAGGGCTGCGAGCTGATTTTGTCGAGCTCTACTTGCTCCCGCGCTGTCGCATGCCTGTTCGGCCACGGCGCCGGCCCGTTGCTCCACCGCTTTGATGCCGTCTTTGCCGTGCTCGTCAAGCACAGGCTACGCTACACCGTCCAAGATGGACTGGAAGGCGCGCAAGATGCAGCGTTTGGTGGCTGCCAAGGCACACGTGCCACGAGCTCGATGCGCTTGTCGAGCTAGAGCAGCCCGCGCCAGCGCCGGCGCCAACGGCGCTGTGTCAGGGAGCTGCCGGACCGAGTGCATGCGTCGCGTGGCTAGGCAGAAAGTGGAGCGCCTCTGTGTGTCTGTCATGTGGATGAGAAGGAGCCACGCCGCTAATTAAGAACGGTGCGAACAAACTGAAGGTGGGAGCATGCTAGCGGGCTGCTCAGCAGGCCCAGTATTAGCGATGTTGTTAATTATAAATTCAGTGAACAGACTGTACAATTAACACAAATACATGATTTAGTTTAAAAAAAGCACATACATGATTTTACTTATTTTAAATACAACTCTAATGTACAAGGATTTATTTCTTCCCGTTGCAACACACTGAATTGGCAGAACACCTGCCGAATTTGGTAAAAAAAAAGCTCTCCATATTAATACTGGCCGGCTCTTTTGCTGGAACTTTAAACAAAAAAAACAGTTCAACCCTCCTCGAGGTCTCCAACAGCATGTTCATCCACCTGCCATCTCTAGTCCTCTAGTACTCAAAACCACAAGCACACGGACGGACTGCTTCTAGGCTTCTCGCGGCACGACCAGCATGTGCTCCCGCATAAAGATGGCAACAGGCCCGATACCCGATACCCGACGGGTATTTGATCCATTAGAGCACAGAGATGGAATCGTATTTTTACCCGTGGACATCTAAATGGACGAGAATCCATCCCTGACGGGTATAGCGGGTACGTTCCCTGTTTACCCGTTCCCGTTACCCGTTGGGGAACCCGACTATTTGAGCTGTCATGCGAGTATTAGGTCCAAAGAAGCTGAACATAGGTATTTTGACCAAAATCTGAACAATCATATATATAGTTTGTGTGTTCTAGAAATTCTAGTTCAATTTTTCCTCACCATCTCCGCCAGCAGCACAAGCACGCCTGTCTCACAAACGCTCGTGTCCCTCGCTTCCTCAGTTCGGTCTTTCTGCCACCTTTGCTTGTCCTCCTCGCAACCTCGCTCTTTCTCCTCGGCATTTCCGAGACTCCGACACTTATACCCAGGTGAAGAAGAAACGTCTCCGATTATAAAGCTGTGACCCCAAGTGTCCTTATTTATCAGGTATGCACTACCTGTCGGGTATTTGTTACCCGACCAATGCCCGACGGGTACGGAGATGGACAAGAATCTATACTCGAGACAGTTAACGGGGATGAGGACGGGGACGGGATGAATTCTCCGTAACAGAAAGAGAACGTTCCGGCGATACCGACGGGTACATCCCCGTTGGCATCTTTACTCCCGCAGTCCCGCGTCCGAGTTCTCAACGTCATCGGCGTCACCCATGTCCGACCCCCTGAAACCTCCAATCCTCTGCCGGACAACGACGACCACGCCATCAATCTCTCGCTCTTCGACACCATGTTCCTCCCCTAGCAGCCGATGCAGCGCCTCTTCTTCTACGAGGGCGACGACCTGCCGCCCTTCCCTGCCCTCTGCTCGGCACGCTGTAGTCCTCCCTGGCCGCCCCGCTCGCCGCCTTCACCTCGCTCACCGTCCACCTCGCGGTCTCCAAGTTGTGGGAGTCGTCATCGACTGCTCCCCCGGCGCCGTCTCCCAGGGCGCCAGGTTCGTCGAAGCCGAGTATGCCGGCAGCACCGATGACTGATGACATGCGCCGCCTTGCCAGAGCGACGCCGAGCACGACGTCGAGGCGTACGCACAGCTCGCGCCCGCCCTCGTGGTGAGCCCGCTGCCAGTCCCCGCACTGGCCGTGCAAGTAACGAGGCTCGCGAACACAGACGGAGGCCGGATAGGAGCCGTGGCGGTCGCCGTGTCCATGATCGGAGACGCGGGGCTGCTCGACGCCGGCCTTGCCGAATCTTCGCGCCAGCGTTGCCGACGTTGAGTTGCTTAGTTATCTCAATGGCCATGGAAAACGTGGACACTGGACAAGCATTTCTTCACTATGAATCAGTTGGCGCAGACGCACAGTGAACTCCTCTGAAATCTCAATCGTTGTTCCCGATCTTTCTCTCTGCCACGGCAGAAAACGAGGATCAAGTTTACCCAAAAAGGATCTGGGATGATATTCCAACATGAACTAGTGGAGTTCTCCAAGCATAGGGCAGGGCATAATTTTACTTCAGTGTCTCAGTGGTGGCACATGGTTGGTTCCATCCAAAGTAAGCATGCCAGTAAAGACGGTGAGATTGCTATTTGTTACTACTACTTTTTTTTCGCAAACAGGTCGGAACCTGTGTTTCACTAGTGGAGGGACGGGCTTTACTCCCAGTGGAGAACCCCCTAGTCTCGATTCCCCACCCGGGAGTAAGCATCCGGGACTAAAGTGCCTCATACCTCGTGCGCAGTAGCCAGCTACGGCCTGCAGCCTAGTACTCCCTTCCCCCTGTCCACGAAAAATACAATTTTAGCGTAGCATCATGATTCAGTATCTTAAATTTAAATTCGATCAATTATAGTTAAAAAGTATCAATATTTATAATATTAAATAAATATAATTAAATTAATTATGAAATATGTTTTTATAATAAATTATTGTGTAGCCGTAAATATAAATAGTATTCACTAAAAATTTGGTCAAACACGAAGTACTTTGGTAGCATATAACACGTAGTTGTTTTTTTTGGATGGAAGGGAGTAGGATGGAAATCGAGACCAATAGCAGGGATATCGGACGGCTGATAAATCGAGTGAGACGACGCCAATAACGGTTAGATTTATCTTTTTTTTTTATGATGTGGTAACATTTTTAGCGGGCTATTTAAAACCAGGATGAGTTGGAAACTCAAAACCAGTTCTACCCTCTACTCAAAGCTCCAACCAGAATACGAGAAGCACGCTCACACAGTGCTCCTCGCGGCACCAGCATGGTCCCCCGCGTCCGAGTTCTCAGCATCACCCATGTCCGACCACCCGCTGAAACCTCCAATCCTCTACCGGACAACGGCGACCACACCATCAAGCTCTCGCTCTTCGACACCATGTTGATCCCCCTCCAACCGATGCAGCGCCTCTTCTTCTATGAGGGTGACGACCTGCCGCCCTTCCCTGCCCTGCTCGCCACGCTGCAGTCCTCCCTCGCCGCCACGCTCGCCGTTTTCACCCCGCTCGCCGGCCACGTCGCGGTCTCCAAGTCGGGGGACGTCGTCATCGACTGCTCCCCCGAAGTCGTTTCCCAGGGTGTCAGGTTCGTCGAAGCCGAGTACGCCGGCAGCACAGACGACATGCGCCGGCTTGCAAGCGACGCCGAGCATGACGTCGAGGCGTACGCGCAGCTCGTGCCTGCTCTCGTGGTCAGCGCGCTGCCGGTCCCTGCACTGGCCGTGCAAGTGACGATGCCCGCGGACACGGATGACAGAGGCGGGATCGGAGCCGTGGTGGTCGGCGTGTCCATGAACCATGGAATGGCCGACGGCCGGGCGCAGTGGGAGTTCATCCGGGCGTGGGCTGCCGCAGCTCTGGGCGGCTCGCCGGCCTTGCTGGGGACCCTGCCGCCGGTTTTCGACCGCGCGGTGATCAACAGCCACCCCAAGGCAGAGGCGGTGGCGCGCAAGTTCGTGCGAATCTTTGCGCCAGCGTTGCCGACGGTGAGTTGCTTCGTTGTGTCAGCAGTCAATTCAGCGTATTTAACTGTCATTTTTTATAGAATATTTTGTACTTAGTAGTTTGAAAACTTGAATGGAATTCGTGTTGCAATTACATCATTATTTGAACAGGTGAACGCACTCCCCGGACCGGACCTGACACAACAAGGGAGAAGGACCTACCTGCTCAGCGCCAGCCAGATCCTGTCGCTGAAGCAACGCATTTCACTGCAGAGCAAACGCGCCGACGGCGACAACGCACCGGCCGCCGTAGCGAAGCCCCCGACCACCTACGCCGCCGTGGCGTCCCTGGTCTGGACATCCGGCATCCGCGCCAAGAACGCCCTGAGCCGCGCCGAGGACGACGCCTACCTGTCGTTCGCCGCGGACTGCCGCGCGCGCCTGCGCCCGCCCATGCCCGCCGCCTTCTTCGGCAACTGCGTCAAGCCGTGCTATGCGAGGGCCACGGTGGGAGAGCTCAGGGACGGCGGCGTGGGCGCGCTCGCGCGGGCCGCGTCGGCGGTGCGGGAGGCGATCCAGGAGCAGCTGGAGGACCCCACTGGGTGACGGTGATCGGTGGTTGGAGCGCCACAAGGCCCTCCCACGGGACAGGTTCGTGCAGATAGGGTCGTCCCACCGGTTCGCCGCGTACGAAACAGACTTCGGCTGGGGCAAGCCGAGCCGGGTGGAGCTCGCGTCGGCGTTTGTCCGGGAGTTCGTGGCGCTGGTCGGGGCGCCGGAAGGTGCTGTACAGGTGTCCGTGGCCCTTGATCGGGGCCGCATGGAAGACTTTGAGGCCAACTTCTTGTCACAGCTGCATGGTTCGTAATGATGTTTTTCATAAACATATATACGGGATCGCCGAACATTCTGAGTGTGTGTTCTCCTCTTATCAACATCTGAATAACTGGTTTCTCTTTTTTTCCCCCTTTCTATTCTATACCTGATTTATCTGTGGTGATTTCCTAAAATTAAGGGCACAATTGGTAATTCGGTAAAACTAAACTAGCAAGATGGCCCATGCAAGTAGCGTGGGTAGCTTTATCTGTCACATTTGTGTTTGACAAACATGATGTTATTTGTTTGATTGTAATTGTTCTTCTCCATTCGCAAGTACTATATTCATCGACATGACCTCTATGTAGTGGTAGCTATCCTCGTCCAATTCTTGTAAACTGAACCAATTTACCTTTTTTTGAGGAAACTAACCAATTTACCTTCGCACACTCAAATATAAAGGTTAGTCCATAAACGTTGTCATTAATTACCCAAACCCAAACAAGGGCTTAGACCTTTCAACTGCGGACAAAGAGATTGAGCGGATAAGGGGGGAGGGAGGGAGAATGTAAGGTAAACTGGCCGATTTCTACGGAATCGGTTGAATTTGGTTGTCTGAGCATTTATGGAGATTCAAAAGTTCAGCATTGCCCTTCAACTTAGATGGCTATGGCCTATGGGTTGCTTAAACTGAACCTTAAGATCATGTATTGGTATTGGAAGTTGCAGTGATCAAGGCTGACAGAGCTTTGTTTGGGGCCACAACACGGGTAACCATTCATAATAGGTGAAAAGTCCTTTTCTGGAAATCAAGTTGGTTAAATGGACAAGCTCTGTTGGGTCTGTTCCCTTTACTCTACAAGCACAGCAGAAGGAAGAAAAGAAGAGTAGGGAACGTATCATGAGAAGCAGATGGATTCTTGACATAGCTCACTCTTTAACAGAAGAACTCCTTCAAGAGTACTTTCTGCTATGGAACTTCGTAAATAGCTCTTATTTCAACACAGAGGTTGTATCAGATGACGAGGGGGGGGGGGTTGTTTGAATTAGGCAATTTAATAACTGTTTCTATGGCCTCTAAGGCAACCAGTCAAAACCTATGCAAGAAGTAAAAACTATCTAGAGATAGCAACACACCCTCTAAGGCAACCTTGCTTGAGATGTTAGATCATCCGGATCACCACTTTGCTTAAGTCCAAGTCCACTTTGCATCATTTGAACTATATCCAAGAACACTAGCAAATAATATTAGTCCAAATGATCATGTTGATCATGAAACATCAAAATCCAAACTAAATGACCTAATGGGTCTATATTCCTTGTAATGAGATTACCTGGACTGAAATCCACAGGCGAATACTCCTCACGCTCGGCCTACAAAGTCCAATTCAGTAGACAACACTAGCCATCCTTCCCAAAGCTGATCTAGAAAGCAAAAGCGCCACCCTGGGTCAAATTCTTTGCCTGGGGCTTTGTTTAGATTGCAAGTTTTTTCACTCTCTCTCCATCACATCAAATCTTTGGACACATGCATGGAGTATTAAATGTAGATAAAAAAATAACTAATTACACAGTTTGATTGTAAATTACGAGACGAATCTTTTGAGCCTAGTTAGGCCATGATTAGACAATAATTATCAAATACAAACGAAAATACTACAGTGCCAAATACTAATTCATAACCCCAGTCTAAACAAAGCCTGGCCCATTATGCAAAACTGGCTATGGACAAATGATAGGTTGATTCTAAGGGAACAGGAATGACTACTTCTGCACCCTATGTAGAAGGAATCTGGAGATAGTGCTACACCTTTTTGTCGAATGGCCATTCAGTATGAAGTTTGGAAGAAAGTGAGCAAATGCCACAGTCTGAATCCTGCAAACTGGAAACATCGACACTCAAAGATGGTTCCTAGTGCCAAGCCTGTTCGCTGGTTAGATTCTGGACTGATAAGCCCAGCTAAGGCTAGTTTGTTGTGAGAGAAAAATACTATACCATAGCTGATAAGCCCTGACTAGCCGAAAATGCAATTGAGACCACTCCCTGCTCTGCTGGTAATGTGGACCATAGGAAACAACGAAACAACAGATTTTCAGTCCTGAATAAAAGATGTCAGCTCGGTTTTTGCAGAAGTCCGTGGCCAACCAAGCCTCTGTCCCCTTTCGTTGCTATATCAGTTAGTGATTAGTCAGTTTTTTTTCTTCTATTCTTTCGCCTGCCTGGCGACGTGAGCATCTCTTGTGCAACTCTAACCCTCCTTATTAATGCTAGCCGGCTCTTTCGCTGGAACTAAAAAAAAATAGACTCACTAGCGCCCGGACATCCGATCTGGACACTGGTGTCCGGATGCTGCATGCACTACGCTGCTTCGGACGTCGCCACGCCGCCGCCCGTCCATGCCGCTTGACCGCTTTCCACGCACATCCCATGTGCAACACCGATCTACTTTTGAAACATTCGGATGCAACAGTTGCAAACATACAAAAAGACAGATAAAACACTCACGAAAAACTTACGAAAATGCACGAAAAACATTTGAAAAAGCATTGCAAAAAATATGCAACGTCTGGATGAAACAATTGCAAACATATGTATGAAACACACGAAAACACATGAAACATATGCTTGCAGCGTGCATGTATATGTAATATCCAGATCTACTTTTACAACATCCATATAAAAGACTTGCAACATTCATCTAGAACAGATGAAACATTTAGGACATACACTTGAGAGATACGTGTATAGACAACACAACATGTGCAACATCACGATCTACTTTTGCAACATTGTGGGGACCAATACTAAGGTATGCCTGCGAAGAGGAGGAGTTAATACCCGTCAACATTGATTCATCCAAGCATCATGAGCACGATTGCGCACCTCTTCTTTGAGCCTTTGCCTCATCCGACCACCAAGGCCATGGGCTCGCGTCGCCGCCCCGAGGGTCGGTTCGACCTCGGTTGGCTCTCGAGGGTTGGCTCCGCCCCGTCCGACCCCCGAGTGCTGGCTCCGCCTCGCCCGACGTCTGAGGGTTGTTTTCGCCTCGCCCGACATCTAAGGGCTGGCTCCGCCTCGCCCGACGTCTGAGGACTAGCTCCGCCTCGCCCGACGTCTGAGGGCTGGCGCCGCCTCGCTCGACGTCTGAGGGCTGTTTCCGCCTCGCCGGACATCTGAGGGCTGGCTCCGCCTCGCCCGACGTCTGCGCACGACTCCTTTACAACAACGCACGGAGCAGATAAACCCAATACCGAGGACCGTACCCTGCATCCCTATAAGACAGTCCCATCAGGCCATGCCAGAAGGGTGCTTTGCGACCTTCCAGGCATGTTAGAGCCCAAATAGTGTTGTAGGCGCCAATATTTGCCCTACAGTGTTGTGGGCGCCGTCATTTGCCCTTGGGCACGGAAGCTAACGACAACCGCTACGGTCCAGAAGGAAGCACGCATTACCCACAGTGATGGACGTGCAGTCTCTGTGCTGCCTGCTCCCCGTGTGGCCGCTGATCAACACCCTGGTCCGCCGCGCCGCCCGCCGGGGCGGGATGGGATGTGACAACCCATTGACAATGCTAGGACATGACATTGTCAGCGGACAGACGCCCAGCGTAGCCCTGTTAGGACCAGCGACCATGCACCTGGCATGAGGCTATCCCTACCACGGCCTGCAATGTCAGTGGGGCCCACACAGAGGAAAATGAAGACCCATCGTCCTTGAAAGACTTCCTTTGCCTCTCGCTTTACCTTTTTTTCTCTCTCACATCTGTAATCCATGCTCTCCCTTGGCCTATAAAAGGGAAAGCAGGGCACCCCACTAAGGGGATCGATTGACCGCATCGCACATCACACTACATCACAATAGAACCATGAACTGAGCAGCAACCGAGCCCTCAACCCCCATTCGACCTTTTCATCAAAGATTTGGGACCTGTCCCTCTCTTGCCCGTTTGTAACCCCTACTACGAACATTTCATTGCAAATAATATGAGCAGTGACCATGAGGCTGGATGTAGGGACATTACGCTTGAATCAATATAAACCTTGTGTCTTTTAGCACACCATCCGGGCCGGACACATAATAACACAAATTTACTCATTGGTGTTTAATTGAAACACCGGCGGTTGGTGCGCCGGTGTAGGTGAGTTTATGTGGCGTCCGATATTAACATCAAGCCATAGATGGCTAGCCACGATGGAGGGGAGCTGGCGTGGGGCGCTGTTGTCGTTCAAACCCTTCACTCCACCGGCCTCGATGTGATCACCGAGATGCTCGAGGAGCTACGGGTTACCGTGGGAGAACCGTTCTCCCCAGAATACCTCGTCTGGAGCGCCCCAATAGTCCTCCCGTTCGGTCTCCGCAACGCCATGGAGACCGTTAGCCACCTTATGGCGCAACGCATGATTCCGCCTCCCACGAACGACGAATTCGTGGGGGTGATTGAACACGTCACGGATTCCTTCCATGACCTCCTTGCAGAGGAGCTAGAGTCACCCTCTGGCTCCGACCCAAGCAGGGGAAGCCATCACCCCTCTCGTAAATGCTTCATGATAGGTACCCCCGAGGGACACGTCGAAAGCATCCACGGGGAGGAGGCTACCTCGGCGAATGACCTAGACGACGAGGCCCAGGGGGAGACAGCGGCCCCACCTAGCATGCGGGTGGAATAGCTGAAAGCCCGACACCGAGAGATTGAGGAAGCGTGACTCCAGCTCGAAGGAGAGTACGTGGAGATCGATCGGGAGATCGAGCACCCACGGAGGCGGGACGCCAGCGCCGCGTGCCATGGCCCGTGGCGTGAACCGAAGGATCATCGTGGGACGATGAAGCCCTCCCTTGCTTCGCCCGGGCAAGCCAGAACATCGCCACTGCGGAGGCCATGACACCCAAGGATCACCGGGCCTACCACGAGATTCGTGACGTTGCTCGGCGTGCAACGACATAGCAGGCGAGAGCTCGTTGTCTCGGCCGACGCGAGCTCGGCGCTAACCAACGCGACACTCTCCAAGTGCCCGGCGAGGGACACGTCGATCCACTAGGCGCCACAAGGCGGCAGGTAGTGCGCCATGGTCCTGGTGCATCAACGTCTCAGTCGCACCCTCGATGCTCGCAAGCGTACCCACGATGACCCAAGAGAGGGAGCTAGCCACGGCTATCACCCGCACCGTGGCGGATGCTACGATAGCGGTGAGGATGAAGCCCGAGCCCTAACTCGCTGGGGCCTCTCGGACTTTGGTCGACACATCCTCAACGATGCCTTCCCACCAAGGTACCGACCACCAACCAACATCCCAAGTAGTACTGGGAAGCGAATCCCGGACTATGGCTTGAGGATTGTTGGCTTGCACTCGCTTAAGCCCGGTGGTGTGGATAATGACGATTTTATTATCCGCAACCTTCGATTGTTATTGGCCGATTTGGCACGAACATGGTTGGAACACCTGTCGTCCAACAGAATCCTGAGTTGGGCAGACCTGAAGGAGATCTTCATGGGGAACTTCTAGGGCACATACAAGTGCCCTGGGAACCCATGGGACCTCAAGAACTACCGACAGAAGGTCGGTGAAACCCTCCGTGGGTACATCCGGTGTTTCTCCTAGCAGTGCAATGAGCTACCTAACGTCGTCGACAATGACGTTATAGGAGCTTTCCTATCCAGGACCACCTGTGAGTCTCTGGTTCACAAGCTGGGACACAAGGGCCCGTGAACCACCAAGAAACTCCTCGACATCGCCACCAGCCACGCCTCGGGTGAAGAAGCGGTTGGAGCGATCTTCGACTGTCTCAACGGCAAGGCGAGGTGGGACGAGGACGCCGGCAAAGGCGCCTCCAATCATTCCGCCAAGAAGAAGAAAAAATAACAGCGCTAGGGCTCGCTCGGGGCCGCTGCTGACCGCAGGAGTGGTCGAAAGCCCATGGAGGGCATTCCGAACCACTTCAAAAAACTACTTAAGGGGGCCATGCCTGAACCATGCCTTCCCCGATAAGCATCTGTACAAGGACTAGGGCCTCATGAAGCGGTTCTTGTGCGGAGGCTCCAACAAAGGGGAGCACGGGAAGGACCCCGACCCTACCACGGACGACGACAGCCGAGGGAAGGACGGTGCTTTCCAACGCCGGATAGCTGTCTCTCATGATCTTCAAAGGAGGACGGCGCCTATGACTCCAAACGTCGTTAGAAGGTCGCGTGCTGCGAGGTCTATACGACCAAACCGGCCACACCCACCTTCCTCCGGTGGTCAGAGTACGCTATAACCTTCGATCGGACCGACCACCCAGAGAGCGTCCCGCAGCCGGGGAGATACCCACTCGTGGTTGACCCGATCGTCGGCACGAAGTGGCTCACCAAAGTACTGATGGATGGAGGCAGCGGCCTCAACGTCATATATGCGCCGAGCGGCTTTCGGCGCTATGGGCATCGACCGAAAGCATCCGCCAACAGAGCGCCTTTCCATGGCATCGCACCTAGAAAGCAAGCCATGCCGCTTGGGTAGATCAATCTACCCATCACCTTCGGGGGTCTGTCTAACTACAGGATGGAGACCCTCACCTTCGAAGTGGTTGGGTTCCACGGAACTTACCACGCCATCTTGGGACGACCATTCTACATGAAGTTCATGGCCGTCCCCAACTACACCTACCTCAAGCTGAAAATACCGGGCCGAGGTGGGGTCATCACCGTTGGCACCTCCTTTCAGCGCGCCTACGAGTGCGAAGTCGAGTGCTGCGATCACGCCACAGCGATCGTCGCCTTCGGAGAGCTCACGACCCTCAAGAAAGAAGTCGCCGAAGAGGCACCCGACCCCAAGCGGTCAACCGGGTCCTTTGAGCCAGCGAAAGGCTCTAAGGAGGTCCTCATAGACCCTGGGAGCACTGAGGGAAAAACGGTGCGCATTGGTACCACGCTTTCCTCCGAATAGGAAAGCGCGCTCGTTGGCTTCCTCTACGCCAATAGAGACATCTTTGCGTGGAAACCCTCTGACATGCCAGGCATTCCGAGGGAAGTCGTCGAGCACGCCTTGAGGATCCGCCTAGGCTCCAAGCTGGTGAAACAACGCCTATGTTGCTTCAACGAGGGGAAACGTAGGACCACCAGCGAGGAGATCGCAAAGCTTTTGACGGCCGGATTCATCAAGTAAGTGTACCACCCGAAGTGGTTAGCCAATCCCGTTCTTGTACGAAAGAAGAGTGGGAAATGGAGGATGTGTGTTGACTACACGGGTCTCAACAAAGCGTGCCCAAAGGATCTGTTTCCTTTGCCGCGCATAGACCAAATAGTTGACTCTACCTCAGGGTGTGAAACCCTCTGCTTCCTTGATACGTACTCCGGGTACCATCAGATCGTGATGAAAGAGTCCGACTAGCTCATGACATCTTTCATCACCCCCTTTCGGATCGCTCTGCTACGTCACAATGCCGTTCGGTCTGAAGAATGTTGGGGCTACATACCAGCGTTGTATGCTCAAGTGTTTTGGAGACCTCATCGGGCAGACCGTTGAGGCCTACGTTGAAGACATCGTGGTCAAGTCCAAATGGGTTGACCACCTCGTAGCCGATCTTGAGTAGACCTTCGCCAAACTTCGAGCAAACGACATCAAACTCAATCCCAAGAAGTGCGTTTTCGGGGTCCCGAGGGGCATGCTACTTGGTTTCATTGTCTGCGAGGGTGGCATCGAAGCCAACCTAGAGAAGATCTCAGCAATCACAAGGATGGGCCCGATTTAGAACATAAAGGGAGTACAGTGAGTTGTAGGATGCCTCACCGCGCTCAGCCGCTTCATCTCACGTCTTGACGAATGAGGTCTCCCTCTTTATCGACTCCTGAAGAAGGCCGACCACTTTGAATGGACATCCGAGGCCCAAGAGGCACCTGACATGGTCAAGCTACTTCTGACGAAGGCCCTGATCCTTGTTCCTACTACCGATGGAGAACCCCTTCTGCTCTACATTGCGGCCACCACGCAAGTGGTTAGCGCCGCCCTGGTAGTGGAGAGGGAAGAAGAGGGGCACACCCTCAAAGTACAATGCCCTGTGTACTTCATCAGCGAGGTCCTATCCGACTCGAAGACCCACTACCCCCAAATCCAAAAGCTTTTGTACACCGTCCTTATCACCAAGTGTCGGTGCAGAAAGTGACCAACACGTAAATATTTGTAGTTTTGCTGTATGTTGTGATCGGAGGTGGCCTAGCACTCAATGACACAGGGTTTATACTGGTTCATGCAACATGCCCTACGTCCAGTTTGAGTCAGTCGGTGACTTTATTCCTAAGCCTAGGTGCTCAAAGTTTGCAGTGGGGTTACAAATGAGAAGGAGAAATATGGGGGGTACAAGAGGTCCGATCGGACTCTGGTCAGAGGGATCGAGAGTGACGGAAGCTCCACTATGTGCTAAGTGTTCGAGTATGTGCTCGTGGTTTGAACCTGGTGGTTCTGCTGTTGTGTACTAGTGAACTTGATCAATCTAATGAATCTGAATCAACTTATCTGTTGGGAGAGAGCGTATCCCCTTTTATAGATGAAGAGGATGTCCTTACAAGTGAGGGGGAGAGAGTGCATGTGCTACTAAGCTTTGTTGCCCATACCAGAGGGTATAAGATGATGGTAGGTGCCACAATACTATTGATGTCACTATTGAATGTTAGATGCATGTGGGAGGTTGTGTTGTTTTCTTCAGGTATGGCAGACGTCGGCGCCTGCCACACTGTTGATTCCTGGAGGCACGCAAGGGGTTTTACCATGTTCACCCGGTACGATAAATGCCGACGCCCACAACACTATTGATGCCCAGAGACATGTGGGGGAGCCTTACCGTATGAGAGTTAATGGCGCCCACAACACTGTAGGGGAAAATGCCGGTGCCTACAACACTGCTTGAGTTCTGTTCGTGTTAGGAGGGTCGCAGGGTACTGCCTAGTAGGTGCACAGGGTATGGTCCCTAGTATTATGGTTTGACTTGTGTGCCCTACCTTACTTTCTCCATCCATTTCTTGGTCCCTACCGAGCGAGCGTCCCCGGTCGGTTGGCCCCAGTTGGTTCTGGCTATGCTAGTCGGAGAAGAGCTGTAAGCAGGGGTTCAGCGTATCCCCGGTTGAAGATGTGGGTCGGAGTCAGAAGCGGTGTTCGGCCAGGCCTTCTGGTTGGAGAGGCCATCTGGGGGTGGGCTGGAGACTGAAGCGAGCGCTCTGGTCGGAGAGGTGGGCTGGAGTTAGAAATAGGGGTCGTTCCTCCTCAGCCAGGCCTTCCGGTCAAAGATTGGATCGCCCCTCTGGCCTATCGTTTAGGTACTTGGGCTGGCCCATGAGTCGCGCGTTGTCTGCTTGGGCCAAACCTTTGTTTTAGGAAGCCAGTTCGTGAGGGACCCCAGGTTTATGAACCCAACACCAAGAGTAAGCTACACCACTAGTTCGAGTCACATCCAATGATAGTCGTGACGTCGTTCCCCCTCTGCGAGGTCGTCCAAAACCAGGATGCCATGGGAAGAACCGCAAAATGGGCACTCAAGCTGATGGGTCAGGGCATCGCGTATGCCTCCCGAGCGGCCATCAAGTCGCAGGTGTTGGCTGATTTCATCGCAGAATGGATCGAGGTCCAAACGCCACCAGCGATCGTCGATCAAGAGTACTGGACGATGTACTTCGATGGATCGTTGATGAAGAAGGGCACCAATGCAGGGCTGGTCTTTGTGTCACCCCTCGGGGTACGCATGATACATGGTCTGTCTCCATTTTCCCTCCTCCAACAATGTCGCCAAATATGAGGCGCTCATTAACGGCCTATGCATCGCCATCGAGTTGGGCATCCGATGCCTCGATGTTCGAGGAGATTCCTAGCTGGTCATCAACCAAGTCATGAAAGAGTCAAGCTACCATGACGCCAAGATGGCTGCATACTGCTAAGAAGTCCACCGGTTGGAGGACAAGTTCGATGGCCTCGAGCTTAATCACATCCCGAGGCATCTCAACGAGGCGTCCGATGCGCTTGCGAAAGCAGCATCCAGCCGAGAGCCAGTACCAACGGGCGTCTTCGCCAGTGACTAGCACAAACCCTCGATTCCATCTGGCCCCGAGGTTATGGAGCTCGAAGAGGACCCAGTGATAGAGCCTGACCCTCTAGTCGACTGGAGCACGCTCTACTTCGACAACCTCCTCCATGATGCGCTACCGACGGACAAGATGGAGGCTCGATGGCTCACACGTCGCGCCAAATCCTTTGTTATTGTGGAGGGCGTACTCTACAAACGAAGCCACACCAGGATCCTGCAGCACTGTATCCCAATCAAATAGGGGAAGCATTTATTGAGCGATATCCATGGTGGGATCTGCGGTCACCATGCCGCGCCTAGAACCCTAGTCGGAAACGAGTTCTGACAGGGCTTTTACTGGCCTACCGCAGTAGACGACGCTGAGCAAATCATGCGCACCTGCGAAGGGTGTCAGTACTATGCTCGGCAGACTCACCTACCGGCCCAAGCACTCTAGACAATCCCCATCACCTGGCCTTTCGCGGTCTGAGGACTCGATCTAGTTGGACCTCTAAAAAAATGCTCGAAGGCTACACCCACTTGCTTATCACCATAGAAAAATTCACAAAGTGAATAGAAGCTTGACCGATCTCCACGTTCAAGTCTGAGCAAGCTGTGCTATTCTTCATTGACATCGTCCATCACTTTGGAGTCTCGAACTCCATCATCACGGACAATGGCACGCAGTTCACCAGAAAGAAGTTCCTTCGATTCTGCGATGAATACCACATCTGGGTTGATTGGGCCGCCATCGCGCACCCCCGAACGAATGGGCAGGTCGAGCGCGCAAACGTCATGGTCCTATAGGGCCTCAAGCCCAGGATCTTCAACCGGTTGAACAAGTTTGGCGCACGCTGGGTCACCAAGCTTCCTTCAGTACTCTGGAGCCTGAGGACAACTCCCCATCAAGCCACTGGCTACACCCCCTTCTTCATGGTCTACGGTTCTGAGGCTGTCCTCCCAACCAACCTCGACTATGGAGCGCTAAGGATTAGGGCATATGACAAACAGGGAGCCAAGGCGTCCCTCATGGACGCCATGGACCAGCTAGACGAAGCACGTGACGTTGCCCTCCTCCGCTCGGCCAAGTACCAGCAGGCGTTGCGATGGTACCACAACCAACAAGTGCGGGGTCGGGCCTTCAACATCGAGGACCTGGTCCTCTGCCTTGTCCAGACCAACAAGGATCACCACAAGCTCTCCCCATCATGGGAGGTACCATATGTCGTCGCGGAGGTGCTCTGGCCAGGCGCCTACAAGCTGAAGACCATCAACGGTGAAATCTTCACCAATGCCTGGAACATCGAGCAGCTACATCGCTTTTACCCCTAATAAATGCATACTTTCCCTTATCAGTTTCGTTATCAAAACTCCCCGATCCTTTGTGACATTCGACCCCATCAACGCCAGGGGGTCAGGCCTCACTCAGGGGATGATATGAGTACATTTATCCTGCAAACATTCTCCATGCCTGCCCCCTTTTCTCACGTTAAGGCCTAGGAGCTAGGTTTTTGGGAACAAGCTCTGAGTATAACTTGTCGGACTGCGAGAAACCTATGCCTCAGCGGCTACGGCGCCTTTGCTCACCAGCGTGATCTGAGTTGGCTCCTCCTTACTCCGAGCTTTTATGTCCTTAACTAATGGAAAGGGTCGGAATGCGCTAAACCTTTTTTTATATAAAAAGGGGGAGAAGAGCTAAGAAGCTGTTTGCTATAACGAAGTTTGGGAGCTTGTCCATTTTTTGCATGAGTTCGTCGCTTGGCTTGTCTGCCTAACCGAATTCTTACGCGGGATGTTCTCATCCTCTATTTCTACAGGAAAATCTTGTCTCAACAGGTAGCGTGAGTCAATCGGACGGCTTGGCCACTAACAAGGAACGGATAAGGAGCAGACAGGATAAAACTCATATTCGGGGGAGGCTTTCTGAACCCATCACTCTTACCATCAAGGTAAAATCGATGCCCAGGTCGATCGAACGGCTCAAAACCACCACCAAGAGACAAGCACCCTTACTTACTTTACGTATTAATTTCGCTACCGAGCCTCCGACCCCAAAGAAGCGGTAGGGGGTTAGACATCGCTCGGGAAATTTGGCGAGAGTGTCTATTCACTAGACATTCTCTTTGCCCAACCCCTCCTTAAGTTAACGAACTGGAGGCACGGTGTGCGGGCACAAACTTTGAGTAAAACTGGTCGGACCGCTAGGACCCTATGCCCCAGCGGCTACGACGTTTTTGCTCACTAGCGTGATCAGAGTATTTGTCTCCACACTCCAAGCTTTAGCCTCCACCTTCTCGGGAATGGTTTGGAGGGGCCTACCTGTAGAATCTCCATCGAGGAGAGGCTGTCAGTTCACCCAAGTCGATCGAGCGGTGGGCATTTGCTAAGAGATGAGATATGGAAGACGGGGATGCTCGTACAGGTTACACCGGCCCTATCACGAACGTTGGACCCGGACCCTGCATGGACATATCCGGTATGGGCTCCTAGGACCCGTCACTCGTGCCATCAAGGTAACACTACTGACCCCTGCTTTTCTCTTTATACGATCATTCATTCAACCATTTTCATTCATACATTCATTTGTTCATTCATTCATTCATTCATACATTCATCCCATACATCCAAGCATTGCATATGCAATTCTTTGCATCACAGCGCTTCGATCGTGTCACGAAGCGGTAGTAAATCTCATTTGATATGAGCAACAACCGATCGAGGTTCAAGGCCGGCCCACGAAGGGGCTCGAGGCCGCCTCATGTTAAAAAGAGCCGGGGGAGAAAAAATGAGATGAGCCCAGTGGCCTTGCCGACCCCCGCTTCGAAGCGGATAGGGACATCTCGACCTTTCTCATTCGATTCTAACCTCGAGCCAAGCCCACAGAATCTCCACCAAGGAGGCCAGCAGGCCACCCGAGCCTATCGAGCAGCTCGGGCATCTACCAAGAGGAGGGTTAAGAAGTAGTGGAGTGCCAAATGAGGGCTCTGCCGACCCCGTCGGCCGGATGATGGACCCGGATTCCACTCAAACATGCCCGTTAGCGAGCTCACCGAGCACGACGCTCAAGCCATCGAGGCAAGTGTCGTTAGCTCAGCTCCTCTAATTGCTTGAAGGCGAGGATGAGGTGATGCATGAATCATGGCCGACCCCTACCGAACCCCATGGGGCTCGGGGGCTCAAGCCACCCAATCCTTGATCGAAAGACTGAGGTTCAAAGGCCCGCCCGCAGAGGGCCCGAGGCCACTTTGTGTTGAACAAAAGCCAGGGGAGAAAACATAGATGAGCCCCTAAGGCCTCATCTTGACCTTCTTGTTCGATCCTAGCCTCTAGCTGAGCCCATATAATCTCTATTGAGAGGGAATCTATTGGAAGGCGGGTCAAGGAGCAACGGAATGCCACACGAGGGCTTCGCTGACCCCATCACGAATGACAAAACCAGATTCTGTTTGAACATGCCCATTACTGAGCTCACCTAGCGTGTTGCTTGAGCCATCAAGGCAAGTGATGTTAACTCAAACCCTTCGGTTGCGGAGACCGCGGACGAGGCGACAATAAAAAAAACGGGCCGACCCTCGACCGAATCCCCGCTACGCGTGGGGGCTCATGGAAAGTTGGACATTGCAAGGAGGCCTAATGCACAGTCATAGATCGATAGCTAGGGAGAAGGTACATACGAATACAAGTGATGCTTTCTCCTCCTGGTTTCGCTATCCCCTCCTCAATCTTCAGTGACATTCGACCCAAGCAATGGCAAGGGATCGGATCTCACTCGGGGGCTGATAAGGTTATAAATACACCTTTTCTGATATAGTCACCACGTCAGACCTCTTCCTCATGTTAAGCCTAGTGGCAAGGTTTGTGGAAGTGAATAACTAAGTATGCCTGGTTGGACTGCAAAAAACCTACGCCTCGATAGCTACGGTGTCTTTGCTCACCAGCATGATTGAAGTTTTTGCTCTTACACCTCAGGCCCTACGGTCTTAATGAACGGAAGGGTCGAAATACGTGAGCCCCCTTTTTGGCATACAAAAAGGGAAGAAAACAAGTTCAATCAAACAAAATGAAATTGCAAATTTGTTTTTTACGATACAAAAGGGTCGACACTTGTCCACAGATTACATTAAAGTTCATCCGACCTATTTGACTAACTAACCCCTTCGGGGGAAAACTATGTCTTCGACTCTGTCCGCTAGGTCCTGCACAAGAGGAGCCACCGCTGTCTCTATGTCATCCAGCTCAGAGGCTTCATAGCAAGGCGCGAAGCCAAGGCTCATTGTCTCCAAGTCAATGCTATCCGCGTAATGAGAGCGAGCGATGGCAAAGGCTTGGGTGACTCTGGAGCGAAGAGCTTCCTTCTCGAGTTGGCGCACCCGCGCCGTGATGTCAATGGCATGGGCCATGAGCGAGCTAGTCCCCTCTGGCCGCACCACCTACAGGTCATCGTAGACTACTCTGAGGGCGGCACTCAGGATACTGAGCTCATCGCTCTCTGCCTGGAGGTTCCTCCTTGCCTCAGCGAGTTTAGTGGCCAGCCCGGTAGCGATGCCCTCAGCCTCCAGCTTCTGGGCTATCGTGGTTCCAAGCTCGGCCTAGAGGGAGTCAATCTTCTACTGTGCGACATCGCACTCTCGGATGGCCTGATCATGCTCCCCATGGGCTGCACCGCGCTCCGAGCGGAGCCTCTCCATGGTCTGGCGTAGCTCGTCTCACTCCTTGTGCAGCTGAGCAGCCGCTTCGGCATTCAGGTTCACCCTCTACTCTAGGGTCGCAAACCTCTCCTTGGCTCCCAACTTGAGCTCCTGCTCCTTCTCCGCCTTGGCCAGGAGGTCGATGATCCACTGCCGGGTCTTGGCATCCCTCTAGAGCAGCTCATCCCGCTCCTGCCTGACTTTGGTGGCCTCCTCCTCATCTTGCCGCACCCTCACCGACAGGGCCTCGAACGCCCTCTCAGTCTCCTCCTCATGCCGATGGGCCTCGGCCTCCCATAGCCAGAGACTGGCCGCCTCCTCGGCTAGGGGAGTCAGCTTGACCACCCTCTATTGGGCGACAGCAAGCTAGGCGGTCACCTCCTCACATAGCCTGGCCTCTTCGATGAGGCGGTCCCAGTTCTCCTTCTGCTCGCGAAGGAACCAGGATTTCTCCTGGCTATGAGCGATAAGGGACTGAAAGAAGATAAATGTCAGAACACAAAAATACATGAAGAAATAAGAAGGCGAGAGGCAAGGTCGAGTGAATACCCGGCCACTGGGAATGATCGCGTAGGGCGCCCCTGGCATCGTCCAAGGCTGATAGAACGACCGCAATCCCCTCGTCAAGACTCTCTCGCTCCATGCTCTTAGTGGCATCGTCGAGGGAGAAGAGTGTCGATGTCGGGTCCTGCAGATTCATCCACCGGAGCAGGGGCTCACCCCACGCTAGCGAATGGCTGCCCCTCGAGGTCAGGGCCAAGGATGATTCCCCGCCAGTCCTCTCCACCACCGCCACAATGTTCGGGGACCCCTTGGCCGTGTCTCCCTCCATCTGGCCCACGTCGGGCGCCGTCACTTGGGCCGCCGATGGCGCGGATCGCGCCGCTTCCTCGGGCACCACCATGGTTGCATCCGGCTATGCCTGGCTTGTCATAGTCGCTGCCACCTCTGCCTACGTCAGTGGGGCCTCGACCGGCGGTGTCGCACCCACCACAGTCGGCGCCACGAGCGCAAGCGGCATCTCCGTCCGCTCCGACATCGGTAGCGGAATCGCCTCCATCGCCGATTGCTCGGCGACCTCCGAGGGCGCTCCCTCAGCACCGACGCCTACTTGTCCCACCGAGGGCATGGGCATCACCACTGGTGGCACCTGACCAGCCGACGAGGTGGTAACGGCGGCGCCGCTCCTTCCCGAAGTGGGAGCGACGTCGACCGACGGCCGCCGCCTCGCCTAAAGGGCGACGCTCTTTTTGGGCACCAGCGCCAAAAGGTTGCCCCATCTCAAGATGCTACAAGAAACAAAAGGCATAAGTCATGTTGAAAAAGCAGAGGAAATAGAGGAGTTGATGACTTATATTGGCTTTGTTGGCGGTGGATACGTTTGGGGATGAACCCCTAGGCCCTGCTCCACCTCATCGAGGCAGGGGCCATTTGAGCCCGCCCCTACTCCCGGTAGGGGGCTCGCTTCCCTGCATCTTGGGGCACGGCAGCGTGAGCCACCCCGTCCATCGACACCTCAGGTGCGGCAGTAGATCCACCCGCCCCTGTTGGCTCTTGGGGCGTGGTAGTAGAGCCACCCCCTCCATCGGCACCTCAGACACGGCAGCAGATCCACCCACCCCTACTGGCTCTTGAGGCACGGCGGCGGGGCCACCCCCCTCTGCTAGCACCTCAGGCGTGGCGGTAGATCCGCCCACCCCTGCTGGTTCTAAGGGCGGGCCGACGGTCTGCCCCGTCTCCGCCGGCCTCACGGACGTGCTTTCCCGTCCATGAAACGAGAAAGGTCTCGACCCCTGCAAAGGTGAGCAGGTACCTGTTAGCATGTCCTCGCTCTCTAGGCCATCACGCTCGGTGTCATCGACTACCTCATCATCATCTAACTCGTCATCGTCGTCATCACTATCAGTTTCCTCCCATCACTCCCGCGCCAGCAGTTTCCGCTGCTTCTTCTTCCTCTCGTCCTCCTTCACCTTCCTCTACCACTCGGCCTCGGCATGGTTTGCCACCCTCACGGACGGATCCCTCGACAGTGGAGCTAGGTGATCCCTGAGGATGAGGTCCCTCGGAAGGCCCCACCATCTCAATGTCAGCATCAAGGGGTTGAGAGTTCAATTGAAGAGGAGGCATGAGGAAAGGAGACTTACGAGGATGATGTTGCCCAGTTCCGGCTGCATCGGGGGATGCCCTGGCATTGGATACATGAACTCGAGGGGGGCGCCGGCATCTTCCCGCGAAGACCCCATCGCCTCCTTGATGCGTTGCGCTACTTCGGAGGGGGAGAGCGCTCCCTCAGCGAGCGCCGTCCCATCGAATGACGCACAAGGCGCCATTACGTACAGGGGAAGCATGCGCCTCATCAGTGGCGCCACCCTCCTCGCGTGGTAGGCGCCGATGATGCCTGACCCCTTTAGGCCCCTCTCCTTTAGGATTCGGATGGCGATGAGGTGGTCTCGGATTTTCTTTTTGTCCTTCACCGGGACACCCCACTTCCTCCACGAGTCCGAGACCGCTTCGACTAGATGCCTCGTGAACTCGGGCAGGGAGGTGGCTGCGTCGTTCTTGAGATAGAACCAATGCGAATGCCACCCCTTGTTGGAGGTTGACAGATGCATTGACGGGTATTCGCCGATCCTATTGTTTCAGAGTTGGATGCCGACACATCCTATCGGCGTGCTCAGCTCTTGCTTCTTCTCTCGCTTCTTCTAGAGGGTGACAGCGAAGAAGTACCGCCATAGATCAAAGTGGGGACTTGTCGGTGTTTCGGACCGGGGGGTCCTCAACCAACCATTAAATGTGAACTGCGTGCCTCTAATCCCGGATGGTGATACAAAGAGACACAAGGTTTATACTGGTTCAGACAATCGGTGCCCTACGTCCAGTCTAGGAGATCGATCTTGTATTCTTTGCACCAAGTGCTTGTAGTAGGGGGTTACAAGCTAGGTGAGAGAGGAAGCTAGTCCCAGGTCTCGGCGTGGAGTGGTGCGGGCTACTTGAGTCGTTGCTCTCAGGCAGCGTGGGAGCGTGCATGAATTGAGTGAGTGCATTTTGCGCGTGAGGGCCGGCGTGGTCTCGATCCATAGAAACAGCCCTGGCTGCTTCCTTTTATAGCCACAAGGAGGAAGCCAGGAGTACATGAGAGAGCTACATGTGGAGCCTTAGCGAGGAAGGAAGATCCAGTACTATGGCCTATTCCTGTAGCAGCACAGTGTCGGGAATGGCAATTGGTACTTGATCACTGGTGCGTCATGCCGGCCATGCCTAAGGCTATTGAAGTCATAGGGGTCCTCGTTGACGTTTAGTCAGCATGGCCTCCTCTGTAGGTGACATGCCGTGCCTTGTGAATTTTTGACTTGGTGGTTCGCCGAGGCCTAGCAGGTGTTTGTGGCCGACCGCGCCGAGGCCTGATTTTGCCAAGAGGCCGGGGAGGTGACCGAGTATGATGCGGCGGTCTCGGTGGTCAGTGTCGTACCAGTTTAGGTGGAAAAGTGCAGGGCGTGTGTCCGCAAAGCACGGTAGTCCCTGCACCGTCAGTGGGGAATGGTAAAAAAGGAGATTTGACCGCCGTCCCATCGCCCCTGTTGCTATGCCCTGCCAATTGTGGCTGACGTAGGCGCAACCAGGGGTACTTACATGGATGGGACGGCCCGCCAGAGGGGCAGTTGAGGTGGAGACGGTGAGGATGCGGGACGAGCCTGGCCTCGGTCGAGGCGGAGAAGGAATAGTACGTCTAAGACCCTGTCGGGGGGTCTCGAACGAGGCGTAGGACGAGTAGTTGGGCTCTCCTGTGGTTTTCGAGACTACAGGGACATGGACTTGACTTTCCATGCTGCTTTGTCCTTGGCACAGGGGTTAGGTAGCACAGTGATGAGCACAGTGGCAGGTAACCCCTATTGCGCCTGGTCCCCTGTCCCGTCGGTCGTTCGCTTTCGTCTTGCACTGAGTCGGTGGTGGCGACGCTTGAGGAGTAGTTAGGCGCATTAATCTGGGACGTGATGTTTTGTCGAGGAGTTTGGTGGGGACGGAGGTTACGAGTATGTTTGCGAGCCCGGCCTCGGCGAATCGGAGAATTGGCATCCCATCCGAGGCCTTTTCGGCGAGGCGGAGGCCTCGTGGCGCTTTTGGATGAGGCCTTCGTATGAGGCCTCGGCGCCAAGGCCTCGGCGAATCGGAGAATTCTGCGGAGACCTAACGGTAGTCTTTTGGCTTTGATTTTTGCAAGGTTTAAGCAACATTTTGGTTCTTGCTTAGGGTACCCCTTCTTGTGGTATCCGACAAGAGCTCCCCGAGCCTCGGAGGAGTCGAGCACTCTCTCGAGGTTTTGATGAGACTTGGTTCGCAGCACTCTGTCGGGATCGTGTTTTGTACTTGGTGGTTCGGTGGGTGCACGCTGGGCGCAACCGCCGGTGTGTGCCCCTGAGGCCCCTGGAGGGTGGGTTTACTCCTCTAGGGGCTTTTTCCCCGTTTGAGCAAGGAGTTTTATCGTGCTTCTTTGGGCCCGTGAATGCTGCGAGCTCGGGTCATTTGGGTCTCGGCAAACTTGTGGGAAGAGCCCCTAGCCTGCCTGCAGGCGAGAGGGCCGTTAGGTGGTCTCTCGGCTTTTTATACACCTCTCACGCATGAGGGTTTGTTTCTTTGAGACCCCTCGGGTGCAGAGCACAGGTCATGGGGCCTCAAAGATATCTCTGAGGAGAGCTCCTAGCCTGCCCGGAGCAAGAGGGCCGTCGGGAGTACCCCTGGCTTTTTGTACGACCTCGCGCAACCTTTTCGTTCGAAAGGAGGGGTTTGCTTGCCGAGCCCCCTCGAGTGCGAACTTGGGTGTTGGGTCTCGGCAAAGTTGCGGGGAGAGCCCCTTAGCCTCTGCTGGGGAGGTCCGGTGGGGTTCCCCCGGCTTTTTATACAACCCTCACGCTTCCTTTTTGTTGGAAGGAGGGTGGAATATGCGAGCTACCCTCACTGGGCGTGAGCGGTGACACTTCCGGTGAGCTACTATCGGGTAAGTCCAGTGGAGGCCCCTGCCCCATTCGATAAGGGTCAGCTAGCGGTCCGGATATGCACTCCAAAAGTACTAGAGGGCTTCTCTATTGGGTCCCGGGGCCGTTCGATTGGCCACTGGGGCTCGGGCGCCTCCCCCACGGTGGGATCCCATTTTGAGAACTCCCTGCTAGGTCTCGGACACGACTTAGGGCATCCCGAGCGATCGCTTGCTCAGGCCACGGCCATGTACGGGCTCGCCCATAGTTGTCCCTGACTCTGTTGTCTGGGCGGCTATCGAAACCCTCGGTGGTCTAGCCTTGAACCCTTGGACCGTAATGTGGGCTCGATGCCCTTTTTGTTTGCTTTTTCCCAAATCTATGAGTGCGGGCTTGGGTCGCTTGTCCTTGTCTTAGGTGCGAAGGAGCCCCCGAGCCTCCCGTGAAGCGAGAGGGCGGTTAGGGGTCCCCCTGACTTTTTTTGTTCAGCCCTCGCGCATCCTTTTTGTTCGGACGGGGGGGCTGTTTACCGAGCCCACTCGTGTGCGAACCCGGGTCGCTGGGTCTCGGCAAACCTGCAGGAAGAGCCCCCTAGCCTCTGCATGGAGCGAGAGGGCCATCAGGTGCTCTCCTGGCTTTTTATACGCCTCTCGCGCGTGAGGGTTTGTTGGCTGAGACCCCCTCAGGTGCGAGCCTAGGTCGCGGGGCCTCAGCATATCTGCAGGAAGAGCTCCCTAGCCTTTGCCCGGAGCAAGAGGGCCGTCAGGAGTTTCCCTGGCTTTTTGCATGACCTTCGCACAACCTTTTCGTTTGGAAGGAGGGGTTTGTTTGCCGAGCCCCCTCGAGTGCGAACCTGGGTCGCTGGGTCTCGATAAAGTTGTAGGGAGAGCCCCTTAGCCTCTGTGGGGAGGTTTGTCAGGGGTTCCCCCTAGCTTTTTTATACGACCCTCGCGCTTCTTTTTCATTCATAAGGAGCGGTGGAATATGCCAGGCTACCCTTGGTGGGCGCGAGCGGTGACACTTCCGGGGAGCTGCTATCGAGTAAGTCCGAGTGGAGGCCCGTGCCCCTTTCGATAAGGGTCGGCTAGCGGTCCGTAGACGCACTCCAAAAGTACCAGAGGGCTTCTCTATTGGGTCCCAGGGCCGTTCGATTGGCCCCGGGGGCTCGGCGCCTCCCTACGGTGGGATCCCATTCGGAGAACTCCCTGCTGGTCTCGGACGTGACTTTGGGCGTCCCAAGCGTTTCGCTTGCTTGGGTCTCAGCCATGTACGGGCTTCGCCCAGTGGTCGCCCTGACTCTGTTGCCACAGGGCATTGTTGAAAACCTTAGGGGCCCAGCCTTCGAACCCCTGGACCGTAATGGGCTCGGCGTCCGGTTCCTTCACCTGAAAGGAATAGGGTGGGGGGGATATTTCCCCCATCGGTTCGACAACGCCCGGTGCTCCTTTTTAGGCGATTTCCTGGGGGAGGCGGAACGACGCCCGCTGCTGCAGCGGTCGGATGTGACGTGGTGTCGCCGGATGGGGCGAATGCTTGTTCCCGCGATTAATGAGGAAAAGGTGGACACACGGGCGGTAAAATCGGATCAGGATTAACCGCGCCGGATCTGAGGAAAACTTCCCTGATTTTGTCGCCCGTCCGTTTCGCCTTCACCCTCGCATAACAAATCATAGCGAGCCTCGCTCCTCCCTCCTTACCTTTGCTGTATTAGCTTTGCGAGTCTTTGAGCCGTCGCCAGAGCAGAGAGCCCCGGGAGGAAGAAAGGAAAGAGGCGAGGCGAGAGAGAGAGAGAGAGAGAGAGACTCACCGTCATAGTTGAGCCCTCCACCGCACTCATGGTCGATGACATTGTTGTCATCGAGGCGGACCCTTGGGATCCATCCGACGTCACGGCGGGCTCCTTCGCCCGGTGACCGACCCCAATAGGCCAGAGTGGATCACTCCATTGGGCATGCAGAGCCGAGGCCTCGCGGCGGTTACGTCGTGAGCTTTGTGTCCTTTCACGGAGCGCGGCCTCGGCGTTCCTGCGGACCGATTCATGCGGGCCCTGCACTACTATGGCGTGGAGCTCCACAACTTCAACCCCAATTCTAAATGCGGCGGCTATCTTCGTCGCTATCTCTGAGGGGTATCTCGGGGATTGCTCCCCACTTGGGAGTTGTGGCTCCATCTCTTCCAGGCGAGGCATACCACCAAGCCGGCCGGGCACGTCAGCACGAGGAAGGCGGTGAGGGCGGCGGCTGCACTCTCAAGTGCGCTAGGATCGTCGACACCTCTACATCGGCCCACTCGCGTCATCCAACCATCGATGGTACACGAGCTGGTTCTACCTTCATAGCGACGACGGCGGACTTCCCCCCCCTTTGGGCGGATTGTGAGGAGCTGCTGGGGCGGTGGAAGTATGGCGTCTTGAGGGAGGATCAGCCCAAGCTGCAGCCGCTCCTAGAGGGGCTGCAGAGGCTGCGGGACCGTCACCTTACTGCGGCTGTGGTCATGGCCGCCTTCCACAGCCGGAGGGTGCTGCCGTTGATGGCTCGGCGGCGGCGCCTGTTCGAGATGAGGCCGAATGATTCGATCGCGGGCATCTGGCTGCCTGCCTCCGCCCTTTCTAACGAGGAAAATTTTCACCGGGTGAGGGAGATGGTGGAGGCGAAGCCGCGGAGCGGTGGTCTGACCACCCTCGCGATGCATCCGTCATGGGGGTATCTCTCGCTGGTAAGTCGCGTGCCGCTGCATCCCCTGAGCCCTCCCCGTTTCTCATTATTTCTCGTTCCCTTATGCGCGTTCGCTGTTCCTGCAGGGGATGAGGGACGTGCAAGCCTCCCAGCCGCCCATTCCCGAGGACGCGAGGTGGCGGGCGATCAACCGATCGCACGCCGAGGCGTAGAAAAAATGGAAGGACGCCAAGGCGGCCAAGCGCACGAAGCAGATTCTTGCGTGCGAGAAGCTAGATGAGCGTCGTCGGTAGCAAAGGAGGGATGGCCTTCCGCTGGAGGAGTCCCCGTCGTCGTCACTATCGATGGATGCCTCGGACGGAGATGACGAGGGCGAGAGGGGGCGGGATCCCCTGGACCATCTCCCTAATGTTGAGGAGACGGCACCCGGGGCGTTGGCAAGTAGCCCGGCGCTCCTAGGAGGAGGAGGAGGAGGAGCCGCCTCGGGGTCGGCGATTGCCCGCCTTAAATTTGAGGCCGACATGCCCGAGGAGCGAGCATTGAGCAAGCGTGCGTCGGCCGGTGGGCTCGACAGCGTGATGGTGCAAGTGGTGGCGGGTAGCGACGTAATGCTGCTATGCATGAGCACCGAGGGGCGCGGGGTCCGTCGAGACCGGCCCGGCGCCGACGGATCTGGTGATCGATGCTTGCCCGCCGCCGCCGCGCCTTGAGACGAGGGTTGCGTGAAGGCGGTTGCTGCCTGGTCGAGAAAAGCGTACTTTAGGTGGCGCCGCATGAGCATTTTTTGTTCGTTCCGCCGTCTCGTCTTGACCCTCTAAGTAATATGTTTTTAGCGGAAAGCAACCCACGGAGGTGCCTTCCTTGGCGCCGCTTAAGGTGCTCAAGGTGACCCCAGCTCCACCGCCCATTGGGTGGCGGGGCACAAGCCGCCATCTCTGACAGCGTGGCGTGGCGTCGGCGAGAGCCGGACTGTGGTCGGTCTCCCAAGGAGGGGTTGTCGAGGCTACCTCGACACCAACGGGAGGGGCCGCCTCCCCCTGGCGAAGGGCCATGAGTCGGATGTGGCGGGGTGTCTCGATTCTGAGGCCACCGAGGTCGAGGCCCTTGAGGTCTCGAGGCCGAGGCAACCGGCGAGGCCGTGTAGGCGGTGGTCGAAGCCCCGCGCACCCATCGAGGCCACGATGGTGGGGGCGAAGCCCATGGGACCACCAAGGCCGGCGTAGTGGTGGCGAGGTCGTCGGCCTAGGAAGTGGAGATGAAGGCGGCGGAAGCCTCGGTGGCACCCCTGGTTCAAGGCCCGCCGTTGTTGCCGGAGGCGCTTGGGAGGTAGAGGTCCTTCCGATCTCCTCCGATGATGTTTCCGGTATGGAGATGGCCCGGCGGCGAGGTGGTCGGTCTTTGTGGAACAGCCGGTTCCGACCCAGGCGAGGAAGCTCGGCCTCGCAGTCTGACTGAGCCCATGGGTGGGACCACCCACGTGTGGTGTGGCGAGCCAGGACGACCCTAAGGCGGAGCCTCTGTTTGCCCTCAAGGGCCTTGGCCGAGGCGGGCGCTAGGACACGTTGAAGCGATCTTGGCCATTGGCGGAGCGGTCACTTTGGACGGCGCTGTCCGTAGTGGCCGACGATCTGCCCGGAGTCGCCCAGGTTCGCACTTTCTTTCCTCACGTGGTGGTCTTCTTCCGAGTTTTCTTTGTAGGGATTGACCCCTGTTCTATTTCCCCTAGGAGCTCGAGACCCGGTCCCTCGGGAAGTCGATCTTTCTCCGGGGGGAGAAGGACGTCTGGGACCAGCTTCAGCGGCAAAAGGGGCTTCTTGCCGGCGCCAACGAGCTCCTATTGGCACGGAGCGCAGAGGTGGAGGACCTCCGCCTTCATTGTGCTGATGCGACGGTCGAGGTGGTTACGGCCTGGGAGCGGGTCGCCCCTCTGGCGGCATGGGTCAAGGAGTTGGAGGAGGAGCTGATCTGCGTGGCGGTGGGTGGGGCGCCTTTAGGTCCTCATTTGGAGAAGCCACGACCTTGGGCAAGGTCCTTCTTTGGGTAGCTAGAAGTGAGCAAAGTGCGCACCAGTGGATGAAAGGCACCTTGGATGAGGCCCTTATGGTGGCATTTGAGGCCTCCGGACCGATTTGTGATCTGGAGGGGAAATGCCAAAGGTGAGTCTTGTTCCCTTTATTTAATTCGTTTTTCTTGTGTTCGGCCCCTAACTCCTTGGTGCGATATAGAGCTGGTGGGGGAGGCTTCTAGGGCGGCCGAGGCTGCTCGGGTCGAGGCTCAGCACCTGAAGGAGTTATCTGAGGCGTCTTGGGTCAAGGCCCAGTGTTGGAAGGAGAAAGCCGAGGCCTCTCAGGTCGAGGCCCGACGTTGGGGGCAGAAGGCCGCGGGTGAGTTCCGTAGACTTTCCGCCCTTGCTCTGGCTTGTACTTTTTTGCGCTCAACCTTGTTCCGTTGCGTTTGGCGCAGAGCTGGAGAAAGAAGTCACCCAGGCAGCCGAGGCCTCCGCCGTAGTGCAGGCGGTGCTTGAAACCGACATCTGGGAGCATGATGCGCTGAAGAGCACCGCCCGTACTGCCTGCGAGGCCCTGGAAGTCGAGGGGGTCTAGTCAGGAAGCTCTCTCGGGAGCCGCCTAGTTGCGTTGAGCGGCCAGATGCGCGAGCAACTCCGAGGGGCGCTGCATATGGGCGTCAAGCGTGCACTGGCCGTCATCGCCTCACACTACGTCGGCGTTGACCTCCAAGCCATCAGCGATGGCTACGTCCTGCCCGATGATGACGAGGAGGTCGACAAGGCGGTGATGAAGCTGATGGAGGTGGCGGAGGGTACCGATGCGGCGCTGGCTGGGCTGTTCGAAGAGAAGGTTGTCCCTCCTCCACCGTCCGCCGATGCTGGAGACCCTACGCCGTGACCCGGGCCCAAGAGGCCGTGTAATTAGATTAGGGATTATGTTGCCCTATCATAACGTTGGTGGCTGTTGATGCTTTTTTAAAGTGATCGTGCGCTGATGCTTTTTCAATCGTTTTTCCTTATTGTATTTCCGAGCCTCTGCCCTCTGTCTTGTTTCTGAACGTACCTCTTGTAAAAAAACTTCCTCAGGGCCTAAGTTGCCCCTTGGGCAGAAGGTGGTGAGGGAGTGTCATAGCCTAGAGGCGTAGGCCGTCTCGCAACTCAGCCGGCCTTCTGACCTCGAGACAGTCTTTTGGTCCTTAGGTTCTTTCACAATCGATTTGTCAGAGCACACTAGAGAGTTCGGCATAGGAATTTTTTCGAAAAACGACTTAAGAACGGTGCGTGGGACTTAGGGGGGGAGGTTACGTATGATGAGCAGGTCATCGTTCGCGCCACCTAGCGGACAAGCCAGGCGGTAATCGGCCAGCCACAGCTCGGTTTTGGTCTCGCCATTATACTTCGCGAGATTGGCCGGTTGCCGGAACCGGGTAGGGAATGGAGCACCGCGGATGGCCTTACTGAAGACTCTAGGGCTAGGCGGCCTAGAAGGACTGCGGTCCTCCCCGCTGTCGTAGCGGCCACCTCGGTGTGGGTGGTAACCTCGGGCAAGCCCATCGTTGTCGTGGCGCCGTCGCCTGCTGACCACGTCGTGGTCCTCTTACGCCTCGCGTCGGTCGCTGAGGCGGTCGTGGACTGAGGGGGCCTTGAGGCAATCGTGCACCGAGGGCTGCTTCGAGATGTTCTCACGTCGCCGAGATGCGGAGCTCTCGGCCTGCTGTACTGCGGCGGTCTCAAGAAGGTCTCGGAGCTCGCTACGGACCCGTCGCCCCTCCGTGGTAGAGGGCTCGGGCATCGCTCGGACTAGCATCGCCGCCGCCACGATGTTCTGGCTAGCGCGATTGAAGATTGGGGGTTGCTCACTTCCTTCGTCGTTGTTGATGCGGCGGTGTACGTCGTGGGCCCTCTGCCGGGCCCCTCCGCCGTCACCGCGGCCTTGCTGCTCCTACTCGAGAGTGTCTTGGAGCTACTATAGCAGGAGTCAATCTTGGTTGACTTTTGCCTAGAGCTCACGGAGCTGCTCTAGGTCCAGGCGTCGGATATCCCCGGGGGTGATGTTCACGTTCCGCGCCGCCCGGAACTCGACGAGCGGGGGTGTGGCGTCGCCCGCCCCTTGGCGGAGTGGGGACCGGTTGCCTGCCCTCTCACCCTCATCACTTGCCCCTGGCATTCCGAGCCCGACGTGGAAACACTCTCAAGTGGGATCGTAAGTGCTTTCGTCGTCGGAGTCGGAGTGGCCGAAGCAGTAGTCGCTTGCGGCCAAGACGCGGCGCATAGCCTCGGGGTCACGAAGCCCGGAGAAGTCCGCTCCGGCCCATGCCTCGCCCTCCTCCGAGGATTCAGTGTGGGTGTGGGTCGAGATTGTGGTGGAGAAGTCGAGGGCGAATCGTTGGTGGTGTCCCGAGGGCTCCACGTGCGCGGAGGCGTAAGCGAAAGCGTAGGCGGCAGTGATGTTTTTCAGCCCAAAGAGGTACGGGGATGGTGCCACCGCTGGGCTCCGCTCCGCCTGAGTCGATTCCTCAGGAAGTGGCGGGGCAGAGCTTGACGACGGGACGTCGCTGCGCGCTACTGGCGTCTCTCCCCTGCCCAGGCTTAGGCTAGATAGGTCCCCAGCCAGTGACTCTGTACCAACAGCCGGGCAAGGGATGTCGGTGGAGTGCGGCGCGCAGCCCTGAGTTCACGTGGCATTGGAGTAGTCCCGCTCGCATCGTGCCTGGCGAGCGTGACGAGAGCGACGGCCCAGGCGCCGCCTGCGCCCGGGCTACCGATGCGCGACGTCGTCGCTGGCCGGTGGGGCTCTGGGTGTGAGGAGTACCATATCGTACTCACATCCTAGAGCCATGAACTCTAGGCTCCCAAACCAGACCACCGTGCCAAGACGTAGTGGACGTATGGGGTCAGCCATCCGGAACTTGTTGGGACGATCACGCTAACACGCAGAGTCCCCTACCTGGCGCGCCAACTGTCGGTGTTTCGGACTAGGGGGTCCTCAACCAACCAGTAAATGTGAACTGCGTGCCCCTAATCCCGGATGGTGATGCAAAGAGACACAAGGTTTATACCGGTTCAGGCAATCGGTGCCCTACGTCCGATCTAGGAGATCGATCTTGTATTCTTTGCGAAGTGCTTGTAGTAGGGGTTACAATTTGGGTGAGAAAGGGAGCTAGTCCTGTGTCTCGGCGTGGAGTGGTGCGGGCTGCTTGAGTCGTTGCTCTCGAGGCGGCGTGGAAGCGTCATGAATTGAGTGTGAGTGCGTTTTTGCGGCGTGAGGGCGGCGTGGTCTCGATCCATAGAAAGCGGCCTGTTGCTTCCTTTATAGCCACAAGGAGGAAGCGGGAGTACATAAGAGAGCTACATGTGGAGCCTTAGCGAGGAAGGAAGATCGATCTTGTGGCCTATTCACAGCAGACACGATTGTCGGGAATGGCAATTGGTACTTGATCTTTGGTGCGTCATGCGGCCATGCACGAGGCTATTGAAGTCATAGGGGTCCTCGTTGGCGTTTAGTCGGCATGGCCTCCTCTTGTAGGTGACATGCCGTGCCTTGTGAAATTTTGACTTGGTGGTTCGCGAGGGCTGGCGGTGTTTGTGGCCGACCATGCCGAGGCCTAATTTGCCGAGGCACAGGAGGTGACCTGAAGTACGATGTGGCGGTCTCGGTGGTCAGCGTCGTACCCGGTTTAGGTGGAAAAGTGCAGGGCGTGTGTCCGCAAAGCACGGTAGTCCCTGCACCGTCAGTGGGGAATGGTAAAAAGGAGATTTGACCGCCGTCCCATCGCCCCTGTTGCTATGCCCTGCCAATCGTGGCTGACGTAGGCGCAACTAGGGCTACTTACACGGATGGGACGGCCGCCGGAAAGGGGCGATTGAGAAGGAGATGGCGAGGATGCGGGGCGAGCCCGGCCTCGGCCGAGGCGGAGAAGGAATAATACGTGAGAGACCACCGGGGCCTTCGAGCGAGGCGTGGGACGAGCGATTGGGCTCTCTGTGGTTTCGAGACTACGAGGACATGGACTTGACCTTCAAGCTGCTTTGTCCTTAGCACAGGGGTTAGGTAGCGATGATGAACACGATGGCGAGTAACCCCCTATTGCGCTTGGTCCCTATCCGTCGGTCGATTCGCGCCCGTCATTGTACTGAAGTCTGGTGACGTTTATGGAAGTAGTTAGGCGCGATTAATCTGGACGTGACGTTTTCGTTAGAGGAGTTTGGTCGGGACGGAGGTTCTGAGTATGTTTGCCAAGCCCGGCCTCGGCGAATCGGAGAATTGGCATCCCATCGAGGCCTTTCGGGCGAGGCCTCGGCGAAGGGTCTCGGCGAGAGGGCCTCGGTGGGGCGCTTTTGGCCTTTCATATGAGGCCTCGGCGCAAGAAGGCCTCGGCGAATCGGAGAATTCTCTGAGAGACTGGCGGTAGTCTTTTGGCTTTGATTTTTGCAAGGTTTAAGCAATATTTTTGTTCTTGCTTAGGGTACCCCTTCTTGTGGTATCCGAGCGGGACTAATCCCTAGGAATCCCTCACAGGCGTGACGCCGCCATGTGCTAGATTCCATTGGGATTGAGTCTTTGCAACTCGATTTGGTAGTAGTGCAGCAACCCCCGGAGAAATTTGTGAGCAGGGGTCGTAGGCCCCCGCTCATGGAAGCGCACGATTGAGACAACATAGCCGTCGGGCGACGACGGTACGTCCTCCTCGCCGGGCAGCCACCACTCCTCGGCGGCAGTCCGTGCACAGAGAAGACCGCGGTGGACAAGGCCCTCCTGCACTGGAGGGTGACATCAGAATGGCACCATGGCTCCATTGGAAGATGGGGTGGGTGGATGCGAACTCGACGGCGGCTAAGACGTGGATGTGGAGAACTTAGGCGATTGGCGATGGAGGTTGCAGATGCGAAGGCAATGAGGCAAAGTATGAAACCCTAGGGGTGGGTGGATGCGAGGAAACCAACCGTCCGCCTGGATCTCCGCGTCTACCACGATCCGCCACCACGTCACATCGCGGGATATGCGCTCGCAATCCCTATTCTTTCCCTCTGAAGATGCGCCGGACGTTTCGTCTGCCCGGGCGGACCAGGACTCTTTACCAGCGAAAGGAATACGGGTCAAAAAGCATTTCTCTGGCCCACCTAGGCCCAAGAGTTTGAGGACTAGCCCATCAATGGTTTTGACGGCCGTCCCAAGGCACCCTTACGATAAGGGATGGGACCGCAAGCGGCCAGAACTCAGGCATATGAGCGTCACGAAAGTATTGGCCCTCGATTGAGTCTCAGCCAGGCTGACCCTAGCCGGATCCCCACGAACGGAATACCGGGACCCCAATCGAACTATCCAACTAACAAACCATCAAGTCTCACGGCCACACCCGCGAAAGGTCCGACCTCGGAAAAAAGGAATCGCCATCCCCAGGACACACCGTGGGCGACAAGAGAAGGCCAGGGCCCATAGAGTCCTCCCTTTCGAAAAAACCTCTGAAGGAGTATTCTGCTCCTCCGCAGGCTCGGGGGCTACACCCACCGGGTGCGCTCGTGCGCACCTGCTGGCCAATTGGAAAAACCTCCGAAGGAGTATTCTACTCCTCCACAGGCTCGGGGATTACACCCAACGGGTGCGCTCACACGCACCCTCTGGTAGGTCAAAAAATCCCCCAGACGATTTTGCTCGAATCGCCAGGGGGCTCGAGGGCTACTATTGGGGACCAATACTAGGGTACACGAAGAGGAGGAGTTAATACCCGTCAACATTGATTCATCCAAGCATCATGAGCACAACTGCACCTCTTGCTGGGCACCGCCTCATCCAGCCACCAAGGCCGCGGGCTCCGCCTCGCCCTGCCCCCGAGGGTCGGTTCGACCTCGGCTGTCTCCCGAGGGTTGGCTCCACCCCGTCTGACCCCCGAGGACTGGCTCCGCCTCCCCCGACATCTGAGGGTTGTTTCCGCCTCGCCCAACGTCTGAGGGCTAGCTCCGCCTCGCCTGACGTCTGAGGGCTATTTCCGCCTCGTCCAACGTCTGAGGGCTGGCTCTGTCTCATTCGACGTCTATGCACGACTCCTTTACAACAACACACGGAGCAGATAAGGCAAGGCGCTCAAAGTCAACCGTAATACCAAGAACCATACCCTGCATCTCTGCAGGACAGTCCCATCAGGCCATGTCAGAAGGGTGCTTTGCGACCTTCCAGGCATGTCAGAGCTCAAACAGTGTTGTAGGCGTCGACATTTGCCCTACAGTGTTGTGGGCGCCGTTATTTGTCCTCGGGCATGGATCCTTACGGAAGCTAACGACGCTACGGTCCAGAAGGAAGCACGCATTACCCATAGTGATGGACGTGCGGTCACTGTGTTGCCTGCTCCCCGTGTGGCTGCTGATCAACACCCTAGTCCACCGCGTCGTCCGCCGGGGCGGGATGGGACGTGACAACCCGCTGACAATGCCAGGACATGACATTGTCAATGGACAGACACCCAGCGTAGCCCTGTCAGGACCAATGGCCATGCACCCGGCATGGGGCTATCCCTGCCACCGCCTGCCATGTCAGCGGGGTCCGCACAGAGGAAAAGGAAGACCCGGCATCCTTGAAAGACTTCCTTTATCTCTTGTTTTACTTTTTCTCTCTCCCATCTGTAATCCATGCTCTCCCTTGGCCTATAAAAGGGAAAGCAGGGCACCCAAATAAGGGGATCGATTGACCGCATCGCACATCACACTACATCACAATAGAACCACGAACACATAGCTGAGCAGCAACTGAGCCCTCAGCCCCCATTCGACCTTTCCATCAGAGACTTGGGACCTGTCCCTCTCTCGCCCATTTGTAACCCCTACTATGAACTTTTCAGTGCAAATAACACGAGCAGCAACCACAAACTGGACGTAGGGACATTCTGCCCGAACCAGTATAAACATTGTGTCTTTTTAGCACACCATCCGGACCAGACGCGCAATAACATAAATTTACTCGTTGGTGTTTAATCAAAACACCGACAAACATCGATATACAACATTTGCAATTTACTTCAGAAACATCTAAAACACTTAACACATACTCTTGCGACATGCGCTTTCAGCGTAATATCACCTTGCTGTATGAACAAAAGGAGGCTCATCGTTGCGGAGCTCGACGCCAGCGCATGGAGCTTGCCAGTGCCCCAGCGGAGGCACTGCGCTGGGCGAGCACCCGCGCGAGGCCGCGAAAGCAGCGCTGGGCGAGCACTTGCGCGAGGAGCAACCGGCGAGCACGACGGCCTACTCAAAGGGCGCCCCCTGCAACACCCATGGCGAGCGGCCAGCAGCCGACGAGTACCCCCTGCCCGGCAAGCACAAGCATGCCAGCAGCTGGCGAGCACCCCTGGCTGGCAAGCATGAGCACCACGTGCTGTGCGGCGAGCACCCCCTGGCTCGCAAGCACACGAGTTCGAGACGGGGAGGAGAGTCACAGGCTCCGCGACATCTTCCTCTCCCTGTTGCTTTGAATGGAGAGACGGAGGAGAAAAAGAGAGGAGATGGAACCGGAGAGAATAAGTCTGGCCATCTGGAGTAGATATTTGTGTGATGGAGAAAATATATGGACCACGTGAGCCGTGTAGTGTTTGTGGTATAGTCTCCAACAGCATGCTCATCCGCCTCTACCCGAAACCACAAGCACACTGACGCACTGCTTCTAGGCTTCTCGCGGCACCACCAGTCCACCAGCATGGGCTCCCGCGTCCGAGTTCTCAGTGTCACCCATGTCCGACCCTCTGAAACCTCCAACCCTTTGACAGACAACGACGACCACGCCATCAAGGTTTCGCTCTTGGACACCATGTTCCTCCCCTACCAGCCGATGCAGCGCCTCTTCTTCTACGAGGGCGACGACCTGCCGCCCGTCCCTGCCCTGCTCGGCACGCTGCAGTCCTCCCTGGCCGCCACGCTCGCCATCTTCACCCCGCTCGCCGGCAACCTCGCGGTCTCCAAGTCGGGGGACGTCGTCATCGACTGCTCCCCGGGCGCCGTCTCCCAGGGCGTCAGGTTCGTCGAGGCCGAGTACGCCGGCAGCACCGACGACATGCGCCGCCTTGCCAGCGACGCCGAGCACGACGCTGAGGCGTACGCGCAGCTCGTGCCCACTGTCGTGGTCAGCGCGCTGCCGGTCCCCGCGCTGGTCGTGCAAGTGACGAGGCCCGCGGACACGGACGACGGAGGCGGGATCGGAGCCGTGGTGGTCGGCGTGTCCATGTGCCATGGAGTGGGTGACGGGCAGGCGCTGTGGGAGTTCATCCGAGCGTGGGCTGCCGCGGCGCGGGGCGGTTCGCCGGCCTTGCCGGCGTTCCTGCCGCCGGTGTTCGACCGCGCGGTGATCAACCGCCATCCCAAGGCAGAGGCCGTGTCGCGCATGTTGCTGCGAATCTTCGCGCCGGCATTGCCGATGGTGAGTTCCTTCGTTATGTCAGCCGTCAATTCAGCGTGTTTGACTGTCAGTGTTGTGGTGCCGAGCCAGAGCAGTTTTTTTTTCTTTCAATTAATCGCCGTGGAAAATGAGGACACCGGACAAACATTTCTCAATCACTGTGATCGAATCAAGTTGGCACAGTGAAGTCTTCTCAAATCTCAATCATTGTTCCTGATCACTCGCTGCCACATCAGAAGACAACAAGGATCAAATTGCTTGAGAGTTGAGACGACCCTGAAAACAAAAAAAATAAAGAAAGAAATTTGTGTACCAGGATATCCCAAGATTATTCTCAGTTGAATTATTTTTAAGATGTCAAATTTGGAATATCAGTTCACTTCAATTTTCTTAGTAGTTTGAAAAATTGCATGGAATAATTCGCGTTGCAATCACATCATCGTCTGAACAGGTGAACGCATTCCCAAAACCGGACACGACACTCCAAAACCGGACAGGTGTCTTGTCGCAGTTGGACGGTTTGGAATGACACCATGATGGATTGTGTTGTCTGCGTGTTACTTTTCTAGTGGCACTATAATAAATTAAAAGAGATTGGGTTTGGTTGAGATAAGTGAAGAATTAATGAAATTTGAGTATCTACCGTCTTTTAATGAAGTGGCCCGTCGAGTTAGATTGCTTTTGATGTTGCTGAGGATGCTTGTGAAGCTTTGGTACCTAGTAGGTTCCATACTTCGATGCCAGTGAAAAATGACTTACTATGTGCTCATGCAAATTAAGTCACATGGAACTTTTATAAGAATTTAGTGAAGGGATCTCAAATGAATTGTAGGTCGTAATGACAATACGCTAAGGGTTGAGGGCAATAGTTCCATTGCGAGGGAGCATTGATATTGATAAGGAGCCAATTGAGCAAGTAAACCAAGAAGGCCCATCATCACGCCAAGAACTAAGCTTCATGCTGGACTTATCGCATGTATCCATTCGTGAGATGGAGCAAGATTGTCCTGGTTATGATGAGGCTCATGTTAATAAGGACTACGATGTAGAGACCTTTTAGGAGTGGGCGAATGGAAAAAGGGTTGTCGATGATCAAGATGGCGACGATGAGGGAAATGAAGAAAGGGTAGATGATAATGTCCATGAGTTTAAGTGGCATGGGGGTGATGCGGTGGCAGAGGCTAGTCAAAGGCATGAACAAGTGATTGGGGAAACACAAGCATTGCCCATCATGATGAAGTCATTACATGGTCGTACCCATCAGCCATTGACTATGTCGGGCATAATGATTCCACCATTGGCATCGAAGGAGAGGAGGTAGCTTGACACTACAAGTGTAGTGGTTCTCGATGTCGGTATTTGTTCGAGGACATTCGTTTAACAAAGCTTGTGTTTCGTAAGGGTGGATAGAGGTCCATGGAGTCGAAAGCAAATAGTGAGAAGGTGTTCATCCATAAGGGTATGGTTTTTGAGAGCCTTGAAGACCTCAAGTTCTGGCTTAAGGATGATTTGGTGCAACATCACTGTACATAAGATGTGGTTCATTCATCAACTAAGCTTAGGTAAATGGTTTGTTGCCAACAAGGCTGTGGATGGTGATGAGGTTCAGAAGTGGAGGGCCACTAGAGTGAATCAACCACACACCTGTGGTATCTTAAGGCCGTCCCAAGAACACTCTCACGACAAGGCACATTGGTTGCTAGATAAATGGTATTGCCGACCCGAAAGCTTGTGTCTCCGTGTTATTTGGATCCATTGTAGGGTTCACCAATTACCATGTAAAATTCATAAAGAATTTTTTTATGCAGTAAGGAATATTGATTTGTCAACTATGATTTGATCTATTAGATTTCAATAAAGCATGGTAACTTACCATGTTCATTTTTTAATCGCCACATCCTAAAATATAAGCGAGTTTGTCCCAAAATTAAACTATTTCAAGTTTGTCTAAGTTTATAGAGAAAAGTATTATCGTCTATTTAGTTACATCAAGACGCAGGGAATAGCAACCAAATTGACTGGAAATTGGAGGCACTGCTTCCATTTGTCTTTGTTAGGCCACAAAAGGGTTGATATAATGTGTCTTCTTGGAGCGGTCGATCAGTGTTTCGCAGTGAGGCCACCCATGCTTGCCAAATGGTAGTATTCTAGCCTCCACAGTTATATTTTACGCATTAGAAAATGGCCAACTTCGATATCATGTAGGAACCGTAGGATAATAAGTTGTTTGCAACTCAAAAGCAGCAGGCAGTGATCAACAAGCTACCAGCACCATGAGGTCCCGGATGCGAATTCTCGCCGTCACCCATGTGCTTCCATCCCCAGATCATCAGACTGCCATCTGGTCACCACCAGAAGCCGTCTCCGACGACGGCCATGTCAAGCTCTCGTTTATGGACGCCTTATTCGTCGACAGGATGCCAATGCAGCGTCTCTTCTTCTACGAGGGCCCCGACGTCCCGCCCTTCCAGTCCCTCGTCCGCTCCCTGAAGTCCTCCCTCGCCGCCGTTCTCCCCGTCTTCCACCCCCTCGTCGGCAAGCTCACCCACCGCGCCTCGACGGGCGACGTCGTCGTGGACTGATCCCCGGCCGCGGTCTCGCCAGGCGTCAGGTTCGTCGAGGCCGAGTACGCCGGCAGCATCGACGACATGCGCCGTCTCGCCGTCGGCGACGAGCACCACACGGAGGCGCTGGTGCTGCTCGGGCCGGAGCTGAACGCGGGGTGCCTGCCGGCCCAGGTGCTCGCCGTGCAGGTCACGAGGCCCGCCATCGGAGCTGGGCGCGCCGGCGTGGTGATCGGGGTGTCCATCCACCACGCCGTCGCCGACGTCCACTCCGTGTGGCAGTTTATGAGGGCGTGGTCCGCTGCGTCTCGTGAGCCCGCGTTGGACTCAGACCTGGTGCCGCCACCGCCGCCGACATGGGATCGGACGGCGATCCCGTACCCCAAAGCCGGGGAAGTGGCTCGCAAGTTCTTGCGCACGGTTGCGCCGGCGTTGCCTGTGGCAAGATCGCCGTCCTTGTACACGCCACTGGACCAGCGGAGGAGAAGCTTCCTGCTCCGCGCCGACGACATCAGGTCGCTGAAGCAGAGCATACTGACACAAAGCCAGGCCATCGGCGGACACCTGGGCACATTCCCAAGCACCTACGTCGCGGTGTCGTCGCTGGTGTGGACGTTCATCGTCCGCGCAAAGTCCCTAGACAACCCCGCCGGCGGCGACGCCTACTTCCTGGTGCCAGTGGACCTCCGGCGACGCCTCGGCCCGGCGCCGCGACGCAGCTTCGGGAACTGCGTGGCCCGTGCTACGCGGCGGCGCCACCTGCGCGATGGCGGCGCCGGGCTGGGACACGCCGCGGCGGCTATCAGCGACGCGGTCCGCGCGCTCGAGGACCCGCTGGGCGCGCTCTGCTCAAGGAGCGTTGCCCAAGGAGAGGCTCACGTTCACGGGGTCGTCGAACAGGTTCATGGCGTACGAGACGGACTTCGGGTGGGGCGCGCCGAGCCGGGTGGAGCTCGTGTCGCTCTTCACCACGGAGCTGGTGCTGCTGCTGGGCGCGGAGGACGGCGGTGTGCAGGTCACCGTGTCGCTGGACCATGCACACATGGAGGGCTTCGCAGCCAACTTCATGCAGGTGTCACGACGAGGGGACGGAGCCAAAAATTTGGAGTAAATATGACGACGCAGGTGGTTGATAAAAAATCAAAACTCGATCATTTGCTTGGGGTGTACTGCACTACTGCAGTGTTTGAAACTCATGTGTTTGTAATAAGCCAAACAAACAAGAGCAGTTCCGAAAAAAAAGAAGGGGGCTGCATATCTTCAGGCTTCAGGTGATCTTTTTTCAATAGTTGACGATTGTTGTATTTTAATGAGGACACATTTTAATTCAATGAAAAACAATTATATCATAAGTCTCATATATTCTAAATCTAAATTTGAGTCTAGGATTTTGACTAAATTAGACGTTGACCCAACTTATCATCAATTTAAGTTGGCTGTGTCCACCGTGGAGAAGGACCAGAGGAAGCCGGGAAGATGGCCGGGGGCGCCGGGGAGGTGGAAGAGGTGGGCCGGGACCGACGCGTCGACGCCTGCTGTAGGGAAGATGGGAGGTCGGCGGCATGAGGCGTGCCATGGCATCCGAGCCCTCCTCCGCCCGCGCCACGGCTGTCCACGCCCTCATGAACTGCCACACGGAGTGGCCGTCAGCCACGGCGTGGCGGATGGCCACCGCGACCACCACAGCGCGCCCGCTGCCGACGGTCGGCCTCGTCACCTGCACCGCTATCACCGGGGCCGGCAGCTGCCTCGCGTCCAGCTCAAGCCCGAGCTCCATCAGCGCGTCCCTGTCGCCCTCGTCGCCGCCACCACTGGCCACGCGGCGCATGTCGTCGATGCCGCCGGCGTACTCGGCCTCCACGAACTTGACGCCAGACGACACCGCGGCCGGCGAGCAGTCCACGACGACGTCACCGCCGGCTGATGGGCGGTAGGTGAGCTTCCCTGCAAGAGGGAAGAAGATGGCGAGCACGGTGGCGAGGGAGGACCGCAGGGAGCCGACGAGGTCCGGGAAGGGCGGGACGCCGGGGCCCTCGTACATGAACAGCCGCCGCATCGGCATGACCCTGTCGACGAACAGGGAGTCCATGAACGTCAGCTTCATGATGCCGTCGTCGTCGGGGAGGGGCTGCGGCGACGGCGAGTAGAGCGCAGCTCGATTTTGATCCGGGAGGACATGGGTGACGTTGACGCACGCTGGAGCTCATCGCGTACGGATAATCTAGCTATGCAAGAACCAGCCAGCCAGCAGGAGTATGATCAAAGCACATTACACATCGGTCTCACCTGCTGCCGGCGACTTCTCACCCACCACTGTATTGTATCGATCCACGTCGGTCTCACCTGCTGCCGGCGACTTCTCGCCCACCACTGTTTTGTATCGATCCACATCGGTCTCACCTGCTGCCGGCGACTTCTCGCCCACCACTGTATTGTATCGATCGGAGACAAAGGCCATGGTGGGTTTGTTGGATTCCTAAGCCGTACTTTTTTAAGTTAATGAATAGTATATTTCTCTCACATTAAATTAGCCAACAGTATTTTTAGTCATAGCTTATCAGCCAAATAAGCCCGAGCGAACAGGGCATTGGATGGTGCTGTGAGTGTCGGTCGCCTTGTGTTGCCTACTGCTTCTTCCGAGGAAAATTTACATACAAATCCATATAATTATATTTAACTAGGTCTAGGAATGTTATATTTATTATGAAATTATGTTCCACGATTATAATAATCTAATATACTTGTCATCTAGATTGTTAACGGAGGCGGGTGTTCTAATGAGATTGTTAATTTTTTTACAGGGACGAGCGAGTTAGGAAGACTGCCTCTATTAATAAATTTATAGAGGTGGTCAAGTAACATTTTTTAATGCCCCATTGTTAGAATAAATTTATAGAGGTGGCCAAGTAACATTTTTTAATGCCCCATTGTTAGCAGAGGTGGTTGTGTTACAACGCACGCCTCTGTTAAGGATTAATGGTAATGAGGCCTATATCAACCACACCTTCTTCTTCCTTCCAAAGATCACTCACTTGGACACATTCTTGCTTGAGTTGAGGTGCTTAAGGAGGCCCAAAAAAGTGATTTCTCAAGGAGGTAGGTTTTGATCTTGATTTGTTTGGAAGAGTTGTATGTAAGTGGCTAGTTTGTGGCTCCTATGTATTTTATATTTGTTATTTTTTTTATCTTTGATGGATTTGGTGGTCTAGATCTAGTTCTATATGAGATCTAAATGGCGGGGATAGAGAGAAAATGATAGATGTGTGTGTGAGGCCAAAAGAAGAAGAAAAGAAAAATGTCCATATACATGCTTTGTAAATTATGGAGACTAACTTTCCCATATAATCCTATATTTTGTGACATGTTATATTTTTAGCAAAGGGAGAAATTGTATTAAGAAGCCATAGCACAAAACATCCCCAGTCTTATAGAAAACAACTTGGCAAAATTGGAAATTACAGCATGCAACACCAAAAACACCAGAATGTTCTCATCGTCACCTGAACATCGTCCGCCAGAAATGACTGTCGAGATCGGGCCAAGATCCACCTCCTAGCCTCACAGGGATCTGCCACAAGAGTGAGCGCTTGGAAACTCCATCAGAACGCATCGTTGACATTAAATGAGCATCGGCTACCGACATGTGAAGAAAAGGAGAGGATGAGGGATCCGCTAGTGTCGACCATGAGACCAACGACTAGAAGATTATTTTGCCGTTACCAACACCGTCAGTAGCACGAACAAGGAACCCACACAAGGGGATGCCAAAAGTTCCCACCTTTTCGCAAAAAGGGGACGGAAAGCCTTACACTTCTGCCAATAAAGGAGTTGGAGCACCACGTGCCGAAGGGCACGCCACAACCAGCCACACTGAAGTCCTCCATGCGACTGTCGACGATGAAACAGAGGCAGCAAAACCACCCGTGCAGCGCTACCACCATGGGTAAACTAAATATGTAAAGCACACCGACAAGGTCAAGGGGGTCGCCAACTGAAAGCTTTAGTTTGGTTTTGGTGAATTGATGAAACCCTAAGTGCTTGTGATCAATCAAATGCTAGCAATCAAGTGCAAGTGCTTCAACCAACCAATATTGAAAGAGATCATCCATTGGACACTATAATTGGTGATATTTCAAGAGGTGTGCAAACTAGATCAAGATTGGCTTCATTTTGTGAGCATTTCTCATTTGTGTCATCAATTGAACCTAAGAAGATAGATGAAGCTTTGAAGGATGTTGATTAGGTCAATGCTATGCATGAAGAGCTAAACAACTTCACAAGAAACCAAGTATGGGAGTTAGTTGAGAGGCCTAAGGATCATAATGTGATTGGAACTAAGTGGGTCTTTCAGAACAAGCAAGATCAAGATAGGATAGTAATAAGGAACAAAACAAGATTAGTAGCTCAAGGTTACACTCAAGTTGAACGTCTTGACTTTGGAGAAACATATGCCCCGGTTGCAAGATTGGAAGCAATTAGGATCTTGTTAGCCTATGCTTGTGCCCACAACATCAAGTTGTACCAAATGGATGTGAAGAATGGATTTCTAAATGGGTACATCAATGAGCTTGTGTATATTGAGCAACCTCCCGGTTTTGAAGATGAAAAGAAACCCAACCATGTTTACAAGTTGAGAAAGGCTTTGCATGGATTGAAACAAGCACCAAGAGCATGGTATGAGAGATTGAGGGATTTCCTACTCTCTAAGGGATTCAAAATGGGAAAGGTTGACACCACTCTCTTCACCAAGAAGCTTGAAAATGACTTGTTTGTAATATAAATCTATGTTGATGATATCATTTTTTGGTCAACAAATCAAAATTTTTGTGAGGAGTTTGGCAAGATGATGGCTAGTGAGTTTGAAATGTCCATGATTGGAGAGCTTAGCTACTTCCTTAGTCTTCAAATCAAGCAAATGAAGAATGGCACATTTGTGAGTCAAGGCAAGTATATCAAGGACATGCTAAAGAAGTTTGGAATGGATGATGCTAAAGCTATTAGTACACCAATGGGGACAAGTGGAAGCTTGGATAGTGATGCTAGTGGCAACATGGTGGATCAAAAAAAGTATCGGTCTATGATTGGAAGCCTACTCTATGTGACCGCATCAAGGCCAGATGTGATGTTTAGTGTATGTATGTGTGCTAGATTTCAAGCCTCGCCAAGAGAAAGTCATTTGAAGGCAACAAAGAGAATATTGAGGTACTTGAAGCATACACAAAATGTTGGATTGTGGTTCCCAAAGGAGCAAGATTTGAGTTGATTGGATATTCGGACTCCGATTATGCGGGATGCAAAGTTGAGAGAAAGAGCACATCGGGCACATGTCAACTATTGGGAAGATCACTTGTGTCTTGGTCATCAAAGAAGCAAAATAGTGTAGCACTTTCAACCGCTGAAGCGGAGTATATTTCGGTCGTGTGGGGGAATAGACCCCCAATACCCTCATGGGTATACATGGGCCGCACCACCGGAAGTGGCCCAGCCCGCAAGATGAAGACGTGCGGAGCACGGCACTATATTGTAATTGTACCAAATTGGATACTTTACTTGTAACCTTGTCCCTTCGCAGTATATAAGGAGGGGCAGGGATCCCCTAGAGGACAGATCATATAGATCATAACAGATCTCACCCCAGATCAATACAAATAACAGAGCACAGGACGTAGGGTTTTACACCACACTAGCGGCCTAAACCTGTATAAATCTTGTGTCTTGTGTCTCTGTAACCATCTGGTTCCTGATTATGCGCATCCTACCGATAATCTACCACCACGGGCACCCCCCTCGGTGGATAGACGATCATATTTCGTCGACAGTGGCGCGCCAGGTAGGGGGCCCCTTTAGGGGTTGTGCGCGCTGATCTTTCGACGAATCGGATGGAATTTTCTTCTTCAACATGTCAATAACAACTCGACTGATTGCGGCGGTGTCCTTTGGCAACCACGATGACCTACAACAAGGATCTGATGCCGCAACGCATCTCGCAGGTGTGAGCAGATCGACTCGACGAGCTGGCATGTCGCACCCGACCACGATCAATCATGGATCTGCACCGACGACACTTATCATTGACCAATCAAGGAGGCCCGAAATGGGTTCAATCTATAGAGTCATGCTCTGGCCGCGCGATGGGCCCAGGCATCACAACCATGCACCGGATCGGAGTCAACCATCGACAACATGCAAGATCTGAAAAGCTCTAGTTAATTCCGGCTTTGCATGCAGCAAGGATGCGTGATCTACCCAAGCCATGCAAAGCTAACAAGATACGTAGCATGTATATACGTATATACATCTACACGGAAGGAAGCAAAGCAACTACACGTGAGGTCTACTTGCACGTATCCATCATCATGGAGCCAAATACGACGACTCCAACAGCGAGCGGTCTCAGCCAGAGGCGAGCCACGCTGAGCCATCTAGTGAGCCATGTCGAGCCAAGTGAGCCACTGAGCGAGCCGCGTCGAGCCACGTCAAGCCAAGCGAGCCGCGTCGAGCCACGTCGACCACGGACCACGTCGACCACGTCCCGAGCGGCTCCGCCGAGCTCCGACCACGTCGACCACGGACCACGTCGACCACGTCCTGAGCGGCTCCGCCGAGCTCCGACCACCTCGACCTCCAGACCACGTCGACCACGTCCCGAGCGGCTCCACCGAGCTTCGACCACCAAGACCACCAGACCACGTCGACCACGTCCCGAGCGGCTCCGCCGAGCTCCGACCACCTCGACCACCAGACCACGTCGACCACGTTCCGAGCGGCTCCGCCGAGCTCCGACCACCTCGACCACCAGACCACGTCGCAATGATGATCGCCACGAAGAACGGCGCTATGACAACCGCGACCACCATCACAACAGTCCGAAAAGTATGAGGATCGGACAACTTTATCGCCATCGACCAGATTTCTATCCAAAGATAAGTACACTTCTAATATTTATATTTAACATAATTTTCATTACGACGTTTCTCCACAACGTCCTCATCATGATTATTCTTCAAATAACGCTTGTCCATGTATACCATCTTAAATATAACATACAGCTATACTTAATGCAAATCCTCGACCAGTCATGTTGACGCTCGATGCCTCCAGAGACGACCCTATCTCTTGCTCCTCCCTACACGTACACGAGCGTCTGCCCTCTGCGTTATGGGTGGTCGGCAGCGGCTCCTTAGCGACGCCTGTTCCTCCTACACGTGCACGGGCTCCACGCTCGACGTTATGGACTATGGGCTAGCTAGGGCTAGAGACTCAGCTACACGCTAACTGGTCGGGCAGTTTATATAAAGTATAAACACAAACTTCATTTTAACACTGATGTTTACAAAGCACCAACTGCTTTATCACATCATGCTCATTTGCAAATGACTGCTGAGCGTCATACACTATTTCTTCACTGTTGATTTTTTCTCCATAAATTATTATTTTGTACATCATATACTACCGTTCTATATATTTATATTGCAGGGATCTCGAGCTACGCTCGGGGACTTCACCGCTCGCCCCTTGCCCTGTGATCGGGGACTGCCTCGACCACTCTCCGACCACAGCTCGGGGACTTCACCGCTCGCCCCTCAACCTGTGCTCGGGGACTACCTCGACAACTCTCCGACCATAGCTCGTGGACTCTACCGCTCGCTCCTCGACCTATGTTCGGGGACTGCCTCGACCACTCTCTGACCACAGCTCGGGGACTTTGCGTCTCAACTACATGCGACTGGCGACTCACATACAGTTGGGATATTCTTTCTCGTTTAGACCTTGCTACAAGGCTCATACCTCGCCTTCCAGCAAGCTCGGGGACTACATCGGTACGATGCACCTGCCGGTGCATCTTGTATCGCCTATACGACGATTGGATTCTCAACTTAACTGGGAATTCTTTTTAGACCCTGGCACCACGTGCCTACATCACCTACTACCAGGCTCGGGGACTAAGTGGGCACACTTCACCTTGCGGTGAATGTGCTCGCTCTGATGGTTCAAACACCTCTGATTCTACAAGGACGGCGGTGTCTCTTTTTGACTCAGAGTCAAAGTGGGCACACTTCGAGAGAAATATTTTTCAAATTTTATCTTGAGCCCCTTACATCATTCTGGCAAGCTCAAGATGACGCTACTCGAAGGATACAAGGCGCTCAGGGACTAGCTGTGGGGGAATAGACCCCCTATACCCTCATGGGTATACATGGGCCGCACCACCGGAAGTGGCCTAGCTCGCAAGATGAAGACATGCGGAGCACGACGCTATATTGTAATTGTATCAAATTGGATACTTTACTTGTAACCTTGTCCCTTCGCAGTATATAAGGAGAGGCAGGGGTCCCATAGAGGACAGATCATACAGATCATAACAGATCTCACCCCAGATCAATACAAATAACAGAGCACAGGACGTAGGGTTTTACGCCACACTGGCGGCCTAAACCTGTATAAATCTTGTGTCTTGTGTCTCTGTAACCATCTGGTTCCTGATTACGTCCATCCTACCAATAATCTACCACCACGGGCACCCCCCTCGGTGGACTGCCGACCATATTTCATCGACAAGCCGGTAGTTGTTGTGCTCAATTACTTTGGATGAAGGCTACTTTGAGTGACTTTGGAATCAAATTCAAACAAGTACCATTGCTATGTGACAATGAGAGTGCAATCAAGTTAACCAACAATCCAGTTCAACATGCAAGAACAAAGCACATAGATGTCCGCCATCATTTCATAAGAGATCACCAACAAAAAGGGGACATTTGCATTGAGAGTGTGGGCAACGAAGATCAATTTGCCGATATCTTCACCAAGCCACTTGATGAGAAGAGGTTTTGCAAGCTAAGGAATGAATTGAACATACTTGACTTCTCCAATATGTGTTGATGCACCCCCCACTTATATGACAAGCCTCTCCTTCGAGCAATCCAAGGTAAAAGTTGATTGGCATGGCATACATGGGATACTCCTGTGGTCTGTTGGTTTGTATTAGCTATCGTATAATATGCCGTGATTTTGGAGGGGGTCCATGCCCACCTTATATAGTCCGGGGGGCAGGGTTACAAGTCGGTTAGATCTGAGAGATAACCGGAAAATAATAACAGATTACAAGAATCATGGGATCATACGTATCCTAATAGATCTCGTAGTATCCTCAGGATATCTCTCCCATGTCTTGCGGGAGGTGCTGAGCAGAGTCATGCCCCACAAGGCTTCGTCTTGTGGGCTAGGCCACCCCTGGGGGCGCAGCCCATGTGGTCTGCCATGGGTATCTGGGGTCATACCCCCCACAGCTAGTCCCCGAGTGCCTTGTACCCATTGTGCAATGCCGTCTTGAGCTTGTCCGAGCAAGTGCAAAAAAAACGAGCAGTCAAACTCATGGTCCGACCACCGTGATGAGTCGCCGAGCAGTGTGAACCATAGCTGAGCAGCATTTTCCAAGTTCGGCTTGCCATAAGGGTGTAAGGAGTTCAAGTCCAGAATAAAAAATTTCTTCACAGTGGACCAAGTGTGCCCACTTAGAGTCCGACCACGAGGAAAGGAGATAATCTTCTTTAGCTTCAAGAGGCACGGATTCTTCTGGAAAAAACAAGCACATTCACCGCAAGGTGAAGTATGCCCACTTAGTCCCCGAGCCTGATAGTAGATGACGTAGTCATGTGGTGCCAGGGTCTGAAGTAGAAAAATAATAGAAAACCAACCGAGCAGACAACCAGTCCCCGGGCGTAACCCCAAAACGAGATAAAACACATTCACCATAAGGTGAAGTGTGCCCACTTAGTCCCCGAGCCTGACAATAGGTGACGTTGTCACGTGGTGCCAGGGTCAGAAATAGAGAAACAATTAAAGACCATCCGAACAGGCAGCTAGTCCCCGAGCTGCAAGCGAAGATATCGGAGAAATCAAACCGTGGAGAAAAAATCGGAGTAACGGCTATACAGTAACAGTTAATGAGCCTCAATAAATGGCGGAGAAGTCGGTGATTATTCAGCGAGTAGCAATTAACGGCAGCGTTAAATGGTCGTCGTGGGCTGCGGTTGCGCAGAAGCCTAGGTAACGACCCATACGCCGCGTCGGAGAATTTAGAGCGGCGCAGATCGCGGGAACGGTTTCCCAAAAACCCTTGAAAGCAGAAAGGTGGGGAAAGTGCTTTATAACTGTACCGCCGCATACCCCGTTCCCACCTTTTCCACTTCATCTTCCTCCTCATCCTTCGCATCCCTGAATTCGCCACCATATTTGCCCCCGCAGCCAAACCCTAATCAGATCTAGGAGATGGCGCTGAAGAAGGGAGCTGCGAAACCAAAGAAGACTAGCCACAAGAAGGCGGGCGCCGGGGCCCGGCATGACGAGGAGTGGGTGCCGTCACGAACGGGAGAGGCAGAGCTGAATAGATTGGTGGAAGCTGGCATTCTCCCTGACCGTGTCACCGCCGGATGGTGGCCGGCCCTCGGTGAGTCCTTCCCAACACCTCATACTGACGAAGCAATGGTATTCGAGGATTATTTCTAGCGCGGGTTGGGATTTCCTGTTCATCCATTCTTGAGGGATCTGTTGGAGCTCTGGGTGGTTAGCCTGTGCAACCTCCATCCCAATACCATTTTACACATCTCAATCTTCATTCACTTCTATGAGGCATACCTCGGAATCCTACTCCACTTCAATCTCTTCAGTCACCTATTCTGGCTGAAGAAGAGAGGCGGTGCTGGTTCCAAGGTGGTCGGCGGGGTATACCTTCAGCTGCGCGATGGGATGGCGAGCGAGTACCTTACTATGCCGCTGAACACGTCGCTGAAGGGGTGGAGCGCCAGGTGGTTCTACATGAAACAAAGCTACCCAGCAGTCCGCTATGACGCCGACCACATCCCAGAAAGCCAGAGGAGTTGGTCGGAGATGCCGAGCAGCGATGATATGGAGCAAGTGAAGGAACTCCTCAGCTTAATAAAGGGCGTAAAGACCAATGGCGGATTGGTAGCGGCGAGTTTTATAGTGCGCTACGTTCAGCCCTGTAAGGAAAAGGTCGCACCCAGGCTTTGAGTTCAAAGGGGAGACCGACGGTACCCTAGAGAGGCCAGAGATACTGTCAAGGAATGTTGTTGAAGAGCAAGATCAGGAGCGAGATGGTAATACAAGCACCAAGACACAAGATTTAGACAGGTTCGGCCGTCAGTATGACGTAATAACTACATCATGTGTTCTGATGTATTGCACTAAGATGTATCGATCTATCCACTAGGGGACCCCTGCCTCTCCTTATATACTCTAGAGGGGTAGGGTTACAAGGAAAATATCCTATTTGGTACTATACAATAGCTTGCGGTGCATGCCGAGCAGCGCCGTGCACGCCTTGATCTTGTGGGCTGGGCCACCTCTGATGGTGCGGCCCATGTCTTGTCTTGTGAATACCGAGGGCCGTACCCCCACAGCTAGTCCCCGAGCCTAACAGTAGGTGACGCAGTCACATGGTGCTAGGGTCAGAAAGTAGAAGACCAGACGAGCAAGAAGCCAGTCCCCGGGCGTAGCCTCGAGATGAGAAAAGTGCACGTTCACCGCAAGGTGAAGTGCGCCCACTTAGTCCCCAAGCCTGCTGAAAGATGAAGAATAAATCTTGTAGCGGGGTCAAAGAAAAAGAAGTCTGAAAGCTTGCCGACGTCGTCTAACATGCGCGTATCAAGACCCCAGACGTGCTGCCCAAGATCAGCACCCTGATCCGAACAGCATGGAGCAGCTTGATAGCACACCGACGAGACGTAGCAAGATCCGAGCAGCAAGGGAGTCCCCGGCGTTGCTGGCGATGTCTGAGCACCGAGGAGCGAGGAGTCCCCGGTGTCGCTTGCGATGTCCGAGCATCGAGGAGCGAGGAGTCCCCGGCGTCGCTGGCGATGTCTGAGTACCGAGGAGCGAGGAGTCCCCGGCGTCGCTGGTGATGTGCGAGCACCGAGGAGCGAGGAGTCCCTAGCGTCGCTGGTGATGTCCAAGCACCGAGGAGTCCCCGACATAGCTGGCGACGTCTGTGCGGTGAAGTGTGCCCACTTAGTCCTCGAGCACGAAGAATCCGAGCGTCGAGGAGTAACCGGCGTAGCTGGCGATGAAGCACGAGCGACGAACAGTCTGGTCAACTGGCCGGCGGTGAAGTGAGCATTGAGTAGAAGCGACCGGCGAATAGTTCGATCAACTGGTCGGCGATGGAGTCCATGAACCAAGCGGTCCGACCAGTTGATCGGTGGAGAAGTCCGAGCACTAGGTGGTCCGATCACCGGGACGATGATCCTGCAATACAAATATGTAGAACGAGTAGTACATGATGTAAAAATATATGAACTCCGGAGAAAAAACATAGGGTATGTAGCTCGGTGATCAGTTGGAGTGAAGATGTATTTATATTTAATACAAACCGCCCGACCAGTTAGTGTGTAGCTGAGTCTCTAGCCCTAGCTAGCCCATAGTCCATAACGTCGAGCGCGGAGCCCGTGCACGTGTAGGAGGAACAGGCGTCGCTAAGGAGCCGCTGCCGACCACCCATAACGTAGAGGGCAAATGTTCGTGCACATGTAGGGAGGAGCCGGAGACAAGGCCGTCTCTGGAGGCGTCCGAGCATCAACGTGACTATTCGGGGGTTCAGAAAATCGTTTGGAGAGCAAACATGGAGAAAATAGCTCGAAGAAACATCATGACGATATACGGAGATTGGAGAATATTTAGAAGAATATTAAAGCGTGACTTAGCTTTAGACAGAAAGTCTGGTCGGCGACGTATGGCGTTATCTGGTCGGCGTTGACGGCGAACACCTAGCAGGCGATGAGTTGTTGGTGAAAACGACCTCGGAGGTGGTTCCGAGATTAGATCTGCTGTCGCGGGGGCTGGTGTAGCCAGTGATGAATCGTCGTCGTTGACCGGCATGGATCTCCACGAGATTGATGACGAGAACGCGCTGTTGATTTGAGGTCCATCTGGCTCGCCATGGGATCAAGCGCACACCCCTACCTGGCGCGCCAACTGTTGACAAAAGATGCTCGGCAGTCCACCGAGGGGTATCCCACGATGGTAGATTTGCCGTAGAGGTGAGCGAGATCAGGAGCGAGATGGTAATACAAGCACCAAGACACAAGATTTAGAAATGTTCGTCCGTCAGTATGACGTAATACCTGCATCCTGTGTTCTGATGTATTGCATTGAGATGTATCGATCTGTCCACTAGGGGACCCCTGCCTCTCCTTATATACTCTAGAGGGGTAGGGATACAAGGACAGTATCCTATTTGGTACTATACAATAGCTTGCGGTGCACGCCGAGCAGCGCCATGCACACCTTGATCTTATGGGCTGGGCCACCTCTGATGGTGCGGCCCATGTCTTGTCTTGTGGATACCGGGGGCCGTACCCCCACAACATGTGTAGTGCATCTAGACATATTTCACATTTGAATAGGCTCATTCATGAAAATCAAATGAATTTGATGCTTGTATGGTACCACTATTGCTTGTATGCTTGAAATGATCTAGTGGTAGCATATGACATGTTTGTGGGCTTGTAAACCTAGTGTTTGATCTAGAAAATAAGCTATAAGTGTTTAACTCAACATGGTACAAGATAACCCTTATTTGGAGGTATGAAGAAGCTTGTCCTTGAATTAAACCGAGTTAAATATCTTTTGCAAATGATCTAGATTAAACCAAATTGAGAAAATAATCCTCACTTCATATGGTTTTACCCCAACCTATCTAAAATTTGAGCTCACCTTTTTATGCTAATTGTTGACAAAGGGAAAGAGAAATTCACAAAGATAGTAAGATAGGGGGAGCAAATAAATGAAATAACATTAGAAGGGGATCAATCAATCAAAATTGCACACAAGTAGGGGGAGCAAGCTCATAAACTTGTATGTTGCATTTTGAATGTGCAGTTTATATATTTGCTTGCATAGCATAAGTCTTAAATTTCAATATCCATGCTTGTGTAGTGTATGCTAGATGTAGTTGTGAATGATGAAATAAAAAACTAGCATGCATAGGTTAAGTAACTAGACTTATGTTCCTTTTATGAAAACTAGACTCTTACTTCTAATGTTGATCTCACGGGGTATTCTAGTTTTTGTGTATGTCTAGTTACTAATGGTGCTAAGGATGGTATATTGGTGCACTCCGATTGGTATCACGCTTCAAAGGTCCATCTTTTATACCTTAGCATCATTTGGTAGACATTGTCTCCTATATTACCTACCTAAGCATATGTGTAAGCTATAATCCAAACTCTTAGCACATATGTAGGGGGAGCAATTGCTACCATTTGAGGTTCATGAAACTTTTCATATTCTTTTACACATGTTAAAAATGCTTGGGCAAGCAACATGGATTCAATTAAACTTCAATTCATATCTTTGTGTAAGGGTTGCCATCAATTACCAAAAAGGGGAAGATTGAAAGCTCTAGTTTGGTTTTGGTGAATTGATGAAACCCTAAGTGCTAACCTAGTTTATCTAAGTGATTATGAGATAGGTGGCATATTCCAAGTGGTGAAGCAAATGAAGATCATGGCATGATGATGATGGTGATGGAATGGTGATGATCAAGTGCTTGGACTTGAAAAGAAGAAAGAGAAAAACAAAAGGCTCAAGACAAAGGTATAAGTGGTAGGAGCCATTTTGTTTTGGTGATCAAGACACTTAGCGAGTGTGATCACATTTAGGTTTGATAGACGTACTATTAAGAGGGGTGAAACTCATAGTGTAATGCGGTTATCAAAGTGCCACTAGATGCTCTAACTCATTGCATATACATTTAGGATCTAGTGGAGTGCTAACACCATTGAAAATGTTTGTGAAAATATGCTAACACACATGTGCACAAGGTGATACACTTGGTGGTTGGCACATTTGAGCAAGGGTTCGAAACTCCACCGGCGGAGTATCCGCCCGTAGAGTGCGGATAGTCCGACGGTGCCATCGGCGCCCTGTACAGAAAAGACAAGGTTTCACAGAGTGACCGGACGCTGGTCACATAGTGACCGGATGCTGGGGTCCTACATCCGGTCAGTAGCAGCAGTGAGCGCGCATCTCGGTCTTGTGACCGGACGCTGGCGCAAAGTGTGACCGGACGCTCAGGGTCCGCGTCCGGTCAATGCTGACGTACGCTGATGTGGCAGCGCACAGAGGAGACAGTAAGTAATCGGACGCTGGGTGTGTCCGATCGGTGGTGACCGGACGCGTCCGGTCATGACTGGTACCTTACAAGAAATGACCGAACGCTAGGGGTCCTACGTCCGGTCACTTCGAAGCAGCGCATCCGATCACAACTTAAATGTACTAATGACCATTGAGATCGGGCGATCAGCATTTGAAGCAGGGGACACGTGGCACACATCGTGCGACCGGACACTGGGGTCCAGCGTCGGGTCGATCTGACCTGCGCGTCCGGTCGTCCCGTTTTTCAGTGGACTGAGGAGCCAACGGCTCTATTTCGTGGGAGCTTCTATTTAAGCTCCATGGCCGGCTCAAGCTCACCCTCTTGGCCATTTACATTGACATAGCAATCTTGTGATCTTAGCCAAAGCCCTCTCACTCATCTCCATCATTGATCCATCATCATTGTGAGATTGGGAGAGAATCCAAGTGCATTGCTTGAGTGATTGCATCTAGAGGCACATGGTATTTGTGTTTCACTGTGGGATTCACTTGTTTCTCTTGGTGGTTGCCGCCACCTAGATGGCTTAGAGCAGTAAGGATCGTCGAGCGGAGGTTGGTGATTGTCTCCGGCTCCGATCGTGGTGATTGTGAGGGGTTTTGTGCCTTCCCCGATGGAGCACCGAAAGTTAACTCTAGTGAATTACTCGTGTCATTGAGTTACCTCACTTGTGGGTAGGTTTTTGCGGTGTCCAATTGTATGGACGATGTTTGTGCAACACCTCTTAGCCGCCAAACCACCAAGTGTTGGTCGACACAACGGGGACTAGCGTGCCGGCAAGCACGTGAACCTCGGGAGAAAATTGGTTGTCTCTTGCCCTCTGGTATTCTCCAGGTGATTGATTTAATATTCATCTTGTGATTGGTTCACTCCTCTACACGACGGTATAATCACCCTACTCACTCATTTATATTCTTGCAAACTAGTTGTAGCAAGCTCTTTAGTGTAACTAGAATTGAGAGCTTGCTTTGTAGTTTAAGTTCATCTAGTGGAGCTCTTTAGTGTAGCAAGTGTGAGAACTCTTAGTGAGTAGTGAAATAGTAAATTATGTGTTTAGTGATCATAGCAACTAGAATTGTTGGATAGGTGGCTTGCAACCCTTGTAGTGCTAGAGCAAGTTTGCATTTCGCTATTTGTTATAATAATCAAATTGCTTTAGTTGATTTATAGATTTTTAAATAGGCTATTCACCCTCCCTCTAGCCATATTAGGATCTTTCACCAGCGTGCTCCTCCGGTAGGGCTCTAGCGCGGCGGTGGACTTTCCCCTTCTTTCTCTTCCTCATCTCCTTCTCCTCTCTTCTCCCTTCTCCTCTTCTCTCTTCTCTGTTCTTTCTCTTGTCCTTGTTCAAAAGAATGAGGGAGATGAGAGAGTGGAGAGGGGGGACTGGTGTAGTGATGTGGGTGGTTTCGTGATGGGTAGCTAGGTGTACTGACCTGAGGGCCTAGGGGGCTTTAGAGTTTGACAACTCACCATTTGGTGCATGGTTGTGATCTATAAGACTGTCCGATAGTGATATGGTATGCAAAAGTGTGCAGACCTGTCAAGTTTGTCGAGGTCTTAACAGTCTGCTCGTCGAGTGATGTCAGACTGTTCGATAAATGTTGATAGAGACAAGAAAGTGCAGAAATTGATATGCATGTTTTGAAACAGGACTTTTTAAGTGCACATTATGCTCATGAGGCATGTGTTATTCCAAAGTGCACGATCAGGTCATGACAACTTCCATATCCCCAACTTTTTTTGCAGTCACCAATAAACCTCATCTCCTCTTTTCCCATCAATAAAGGAGGAGTTCCACCCAAATACACTACCGCACCAAACCCAACCATCTGCCTGAGAGAGGCCAATGACATGTGGTCTTGACATGTCAGTGGGTATGTATTAAGAGAGACATACACTAGTAGAGAACAGATCTTTCACCCGAGGCCAAAATAGGCTCTAGTCTCGGCATTTTTTGCGCCCGGGACTAGAGAAACCTTTAGTCCCAGTTGGTGTCTCCAACCGGGACTAAAGGTCCCTGCCCAACGGCTACTGCGCTCGGCACAGTGGCAGGAGACCTTTAGTCCCGGTTGGAGACACCAACCGAGACTAAAGGTGGACCTTTACTCCCGGTTGGAGCCACCAACCGAGACTAAAAGTCCTCCAACCTTTAGTCCCGATTGGTAACACCAACCGGGACTAAAGGTCCCCCGATGGGTTAGTTCAAAAGGGAAGCATCCCATCCATTGTTAGATGTGTTGTGTAGGTGGGCTGGTAAGCTACGCGCGAGGCAATGCATGAGGTCTTGGGTTCGAATCTCACGGGACGCAGCGGTGGGAGGCATTATTTTTGTTAAAGCTAGGAGGACCTTTAGTCCCGGTTGGTGACTAAAGGGTCCTTTAGTCCCGGATGCTTGCTCCCGGGTGGGGAACCGGGACTAGAGGAGATTCTCCACCGGAAGTAAAGCCCGTCCCTCCACTAGTGATATTAGGGTTGAGCTGCGGCAACTCTCCCGATAACTACATATTAACGAGAAAAGAATTAGGATATTGTTGAAGATGCCCTTAGGATGGCCAAAATATAAACACTCACATATGCCCTTAGGGATTCTATGACAGTCATAAAAAGCCATGGATAGTGCGCATCTATGACCATTTCAGGTTTCTATCAGGTGAGTGGATTCATGACGCTTGATACATGACAGACTAAAATTCTATCACGGATGTCCTTTTATGACCATTTTTGGGTACATCGTGGCCAATTATGAATGTCATGTATCAACAACATTCTTGTAGTGATAAGATCTCGTTTTGATACTTGCTTGTACTCGACAACTATTCATCTATATCAAATGCGCGTAGCTTGTCAGAAGGCCTACAAATCCTACAATACTGAGACAATCCATCACTATCTGTTCTCTATCTCTATCTCTACCTCTACCTCTATCTCTATCTCCAAGTCATCCGTGCAATGCATGAGTATATTTGCTAGTAATATTAAAAAGAAGAAAACAACCGAAATTAAGCGTCTCAAGACCTATTCTAATTTCAAACACCGTGCCTTGATTAAGCTCGTGGTTAAAATGGGTAGGGGGAGAGCACGTACATCCTTAGCTGTAATCGCATCGATCTACTGACGACTTGTTGGCAATTGGCATGCTGTCAGTGGTTATTGCGGAACCACCGGACGGGTGTGCTGCTCGCAGCAGTTGTGGCTGAGAAAGCAAATCAAATTGTACGGTAGATATAATAGAGGTTGAACATTTTCACTTCAGAATAAAGCTGGTAACATAGATTCAGACATTTTAGTTGACCTATTCTTTTAGCTAGAGCTGAGAGGATGCCAGCGAGATACTAGCAGCAACGCCGTGGTCGGTGGTCCAAATACATAAAACCCACGGGCCACGGCACCACCCAGCGTCATCCCATCGCAGTTTCAGAATTCCTGGCGCCGTACCTCGTTCTGAGTTCGTGACTGTGAGATACTCCTACACGCGACCGTGAGCGGGCAGCAGCGGAATGGAGCGCCGCGCCGAGAAGTCGCTCCTCGTGCTGTCCTGCCTCCTTGTCTTCCCCCTCGTCTCCTCCGTCCCCATGCCAAGTGAGTTTCGATCGATCGCCACTCGCCAGTCGCCACCGGTGCCGTTGTTCATGGTCTTCGGCTCCCCCGCTGATTCCTTCCTCGATCAGTTGCTGATTTTGATGTGCGTTCGTGCGATTGCAGGAAGCCTGGGCCTAGGGAGCCAGCAGCAACATCCGCTGGCTCTAAAGCTCACTTCTTCTCAGGTATAGTTCTACTTCTACTAATCGGATGTTTTGCTCTGATCTCCCGCGCGCCCTGCCTTCTTGCCGCCTGCTGTGTTCCCTCTTGATCGATTTTACAGAACTGTTAGCGAAAATACAGAGGTTAAATTCATCGATGGTGGATATATATTTGTCATCTAGAGCTGAGGTGGCTTCTGTAATTCTGATGATGACCCTGTGTCTGGAAACAGGAGATGACGATCGGGGCGGCGATGAACCTGGGCAGGCCGGAGGCGAGGATGGACATGGAGGTAAACGACTACCCAACGCCCGGCGCCAATGACGACCATGACCCAGGTCACGGAAGAGCTTGAACGGAGTTGGACCCAATAATCGTTCGTCTTTACCAGTGTAGTACAAACTACAAAGTGTTTTGCTAGTGCTCCTGTATTCTAGAAAGATTATTAAAATATACTACCAGTCCCTCAATTTGGGAGACGTTCCTATCCAGATCCCAAACTTTTACTTTTTGATTTCTAGGTCTCATACACTTCTCGTGGATTCTAGCACTACTAGTCCAAACGTGTTTCAACTTGCTCCATATACATACGTGGCATGCGCTGATGTGAATCTGACATATTGTGTCTAGTACCTAAATTTATACGTCGGTGTCATCTAAGTCCTAAATTCCAAATTCACATACACACATATATATACAGGTCTCCAAACTTGCTAAATGAACTGCCATTTGGGTCCCTGATTTCCAAAATTACAGACCTAGGTTCCTAAACTTGCTAATCGGGTCACATGATGAGATTCAAATTACCATTATTTACGATAAACCACTAGCGTAGCTACTGATTGTGCATCTAAGATGTAGGGCTCATGTGACATCCCTCTCTCTCATCTTCTTTACTATATATTTCCCCTTGTGCCACCGCGGCGCCGCCACTCTCTGTTGTGCCGCCATAGCTCGAGCACCAGCACCAACAATAGCCCATCAACCTTTAAAGTGCCTCCGAATAGAAGAAGGAGCACTGCCACCATGACCAAGTCCTGGAAGCTAGCCTCCGCATGCTCCCTCCTATTCTCCACACGCTTGCCAAGCTTGGCCACAACCAAGGCTGATGGTGACCACAGCGGACCCACAAGGTATGTCAGGTGGGTCACGTCATACCCTGTGGGGCAGCCTTGTACTTAACACTGTATTATCATATTTTGGATAAAATAATTTGCAACCCAAGTTAGCATTGTCTTTTGTTAGCCTAGTGTTAAGCATCTTGCATTTTGAGCAAGAAAGAGGTCGCTGGTTCAATCCCCTGCAGTCTCATTTTAGTTTTTATTTTCCTTTTTTATGGTCAGCCTCATTTTTGTTTTTTGTTTTCCAGTCTCATTTTTGTTTTTTGTTTTCCATTTTTGTGTCGCTTTTAAAAATTGACTATAGATAATATAGTTCTTGTTTAGTCTTCCTATTTTTATCCCATCTTTTGTGTCCTGTGCAACCTTAGTTGCGAGTAGTTCTTAATTTCTGATCTTTTATCCCCTCTCTATATTCATAACTATATATGATATATTTCTTCCTTTATTTTCTATTTTTGACCGATGTTATTGTGGCCCGTGAGACATGTCATGAAATGGAATGACAAATGAAAGTGATATCACTTCGGCATCGTTTCATTATACTTATCAATAGCTATGTACAATGTCGTTTTAAATTTAATTTTGTCTCCTTTAAAGTTAACTATATATAATATAATTCATCCTTTAGTTTTCTATTTTCATTCCCTCTTGATTTGTCCCATGAGACCTCAAATGTTTCTTTGTTTTTATTTTTTCATTTTTATCCCCTCTAGATATTATAACTATAAATAATATGTTTTGTCCTTTATTTTGCAATTTTTTCATCACATCTTGTTGTGCCATGTGAGATACGCCATGAAATGGGATGGAAATCTGTAGCTATGTATAGTGTCATGTCCCCTTTACAAAATCTGCACTCCAACATTAGTTGTCTAGTCACATTCATTAAGCAGGATATTTTTCTTCTAAGTGGATGAAGATGATATAATCTAGACATTCATGACATCAGAAAGCGGTGGGTAAACAAGTCAGACATGTAATATTATAATTCTCTTTTATGGTTATATTTTTGTTTCATTTGAACTATTTATATCATAATATGTCATAGTTACTAGCTTAATCTTTGAATTTAAGGCTTATCATGTTATTTAATGCACGTGGTTTTTACCAAATTAGAATATGGTTTACAAATTAGAAATGATTTCATCAAATTGCGTAAGAAATATTTTATGTGGCATACCCTGTGGTAAAATCTTAGGTCCGCACACCAGCCATGGGCGAGCAGGGCTCCTTGTCCTCGACTTTGGCGGCAGCCGGATCCACACTTCGATAAGGCTTTGTTGTATAGTGTTGTCCGAACACCACTGGGCCAAAGGCATAGAGCACTATCTGACCGACATAGGAGGGAATCCATCTGAACTAGTGCTAGAGCTTGAAACAAGTTTAGGGATTCAGAAATAAAAAAAATGGAAATTTGGGAGCTGGATGGCACTCCCTCCTAAATTAAAGGACCGCTAATGTATTTTCTCTCTCTAAAAAATAAGGTAGACACAAAATTACCTAGTTATATATCTCTACCTAATATTAATCTCTATATCTATCGCTTCTCTCTATCTCTATCTTTATCTTTATACTCCCTCTGTTCCAAATTATTATAAGGCGCTTTGAATTTTTTGGTACATTTATTTTGCTATGCATCTAACAGATTTAATATATGTCTAGATACATAACAAGTGGATGTAAAAAAAAGTTAAAACGAGGGAGTATATCGCTACTCTCTATCCCTATCTCTACTTTCTATCTTTATCTCTTCTCTTCTCTTCTCTTTCTAATAATATAAAAAAGAGGAAGGTAACATAGATAATAGATTCAGACATTTTAGTTGACCTATCTTTTAGCCAGAGCGAGAGTATGCCAGTGAGCTAGCAACGCCGTGGTCGGTGGTTCAACTATAAAACCCGCGGCAACACCGGCACCACTCCAGCGTCACCCCATTCCCATTGTAGTTTTAGGATTCCTGGCACCTTCGTTCTGAGTTCGCGACTGTGACATACTCCTGCAGCCCTACTCACGAGCGAGCAGGAAGAATGGCGCGCCGCGGCGAGAACCCGCTCCTCGTGGTCCTTGTGCTCCTTGTGCTGTCCTGCCTCCTCGTCTACCCACCCTCCCCCCCTCCCCCCCACCACCCGTACTCCTCCGTTTCCATGCCAAGTGAGTCTCAGTCGCTACCAGCAGCTCGTTGCCTCGGTCATGCATGGCCTTCGCTGATTCCTTTCTCGAGCTGTTGCTGATTATTTTGTCTGTGCATGCGTTCGTGCGATTGCAGGAAGCCTGCGCCTGGGGAGCCAGCAGCAGGACCCGACGGCTCTGAAGCTCACTTCTTCTCAGGTACTACTACTAATTTTTTGAGGAAACAGGAGGGATCAGGGGCTGATCCCTACTGGAATATATTAAAAGCAACAAGTAGAGGACTACTACTATTCTACTAATTCAGTAATTCTAGCGCTATTCTGCTCTGGTCTCCCTTGTAGTTAGGCTCGTACCCTGCCTTCCTACCTGTTACAGAACTGTTAGCGAAAAATACAGAGGTTAACTAATTCATCGATGGTGGATATATTTGTCATCTAGAGCTGGCCGCTGAAGTAGCGGCTGTAATTCTGATGATGACTTTTGTTGTGTTCCAAAACAGGAGATGGAGATTGTGACTGCGATAAATATGGGCAAGCCGGTGTCGAGGATGGACTTTGAGGTAAACGACTACCCACCGCCCGACCATAACTACCACCATGGTGGCCACCATGCTGGCCCGGGCGGCCACTGAAGAGCTTGAACGGAGCTGGACCCAATAATTGTACGTCTTTACCAGTAGTAAAAATTCCAAAGTGCTTTGTTAGTGCTCCTGTATTCTAGAACGACGATTCTAGCGTCCGGATGTCCGGCGCAAGAGTGCGTCCGGAACTGCTCGTCCCCCTCCCCCACGTATAAAACGGAACCCGCCCCTGTCCTCCACTCCCCACCGCGTCCCTGTCCCCCGTTCCCCAACGCACCACGTTCCCCGACCCCTCCCCCGTCTCAAAAGAGCACGAAACACTTCAAGTGCAACATTGCAAACATATGAAAAAAATTATGTAGTGCAACATTGGGATATGAATACTGCAACATCACAAAAATATGTAGTGCACCATTAAAAACATGCACTGCAACATCGAAAATATGTACTGCAACATCGAAAAAATATGTGCTGCAACATCGAAAAACATGTACTGCAACATTGAAAAAATATGTACTGCAACATCGAAAATAATGTACTGCAACATCTCAAGCAGTAGTACTGCAGCGTCGCAAAAACATCTATTGCAACGACCCAAAAAATCCCATTGCAACATTCGAAAATTATTTGTTGCAACATCCCAAAAATCCATTGCAACACGGGAGAAACAACAAAAAAGCGTACGAAAACAGCCCTCGGCCTATTACCTTCGAGCTTGCTAGAGGGATAAGGGAATAGGGCCCCAGAGCTCACCGAAACCCTAGCCACCGCCGCTTCCCTCAAATCTAGAGGAGGAGGAGGGCTCAGATCCAGAGAAGTACCGACTTACCTCGTCGGAGCCGCCACTGTCGTCCTCGTCTTCGGTGGGGGTCACGGAGGGAGGGAGGGAATGAGGGAGGAAGAGAGGGGCGGCAACGACCTAGTGCGCGGGCGTGGCGTCCGTTCTGGTGGCAGCCCGGAGCACGGCACGGCAGCGAGCGGGTGCAGAGGAGAGGGGGGGGGAAGCGGGCGAGCGGAGCGGCGAGTGGGCACGGGGGAGACGGGATGGGATAAGGAGTTGTGGGCATGCTCGGTGAGTCGTTCCGTGTGCGGGTCCGTCCAGACAAGACGGACGTCCGCACAGTATCATTATCGATTGTAGAAAGAATACTATCGATCATCCCTAAATTTGGGAGAGGTTGCCAACCAGTTCACAAATTTAACTTTTCTGAGTTCCAATTCCAAGTCTCTAAACTTGTCATGGACTCTAGCACTGTTCAAACATGTTTCCACTATAGATATTCGGCACGACACTCTTCGACAGTACGATCGAGCCGTGCCATGTCAGGCCGCCGTACCCAACCCTCTGCTTGGCACGACCCTAACGGTCATCGCCGCAACCGCGCCTCGCACGTTGAGGCCATGATGCTGCCGCGACACAGTGTCGATCTCGTCTCCCTACCGCCGCATCATCAAGAGCGAGCCCCAGCTCTCCACACCGAGGCGTCGCCCTACCGTGGAGGGAGCCCAGCTAGCTCCACGATCGCGAGGGAGCCCAATTCCATGGTCGAGGTCGTCGCACCACGTGACGTCATGTGAGAGGGAGCAGGCTTCACATGAGAGGGAGCCGTGGTTGTTGCGCGAGAGGGAGCGCATACGCATATCGGTAAGAGACGGCGGTAAAAGGAACCGTTATTTGGGAGCTAGGGTTTAGGATATTTTTGTACTCTCTTAGCTTTTTCAGGCCGTGCCAGCCCATCTACCCTGTTTGTCCATCTATAGTTTCCATTCGCTCTGTATGCCGATGTGATATGCCATTACCCCAACTGCGTTTTCTCCCGTCGGTCCAGTCCTTTCCCCTCGGCCCCGCGTCCTCCGTCAGCAACAAAGAAGTATCCCTCGCGTGGTAGCAAAACCATCTGGAGAGATGTCTCTCGTCGGTGGGGCACCGTTATGAAGCTAATATGGTGCTTTTCGCACGCACCAACTGGACTCGCGCGCGCTTTCCTGGTGTCTTTCGAGCCCAGAAATTGGTTGCGCGCGCTGCCGTGGACCCGTCTGGCCCACCAACAGAGAGAGCGGATGGAGCAAAATTATTTGGCTACCCACCCAATGCCCTGGCAGCTTTGACTCCTGTGACCTTATCTACTACTCCTCCCCTCCCCAAATTCTCTCTCCTCACGCACAACCACAGGCGCAGTCACGCAGGCTGCCGCCGGTCTCCAGCGCCGCTGCCGCCTAGCCAGCTATGCCGCGCCCCGCCCAGCCACCCGCGCCGTGCGCCGCCTAGCCACCACGCCATTGCTGCCCGCCGCACCTGCCTCCAGCGGCGGCCACCGCCCTAGCGACCGGTGTGGCACCCAGAAACCAGCAGCGCCGCCCGCTGCCCCCATCCACCACGCCGTCGGCCTCAACCAGCAGCGCGACCAAGCCTCCTGCAGCAGCTCCCTCCGATGCCCCAAGGTGCTGTGACTTCGATTTTAATTTCTTTCCCCAGCAATTTTGCCCTGTTTAGATCGAAAATCAATTTTGCATCTTGTAATTAAGTTGCTTCCGCCCTTGTTGATTGATGCTCTCATCTGATTTGTCTCCCATTTTGACTACTCGCTTCGGGGCTTCTTTGTTTTTGCAGCTACGGACGTCTAGCGGGAGCAACCTAGACTACCAACTCTGGCAGCCCTATCTGGAAGAACTCTCCTGTCACTGTCAAACAGCAAGGTCAGACCACGCCTTGTCTCTCCTTCTTGGTTTCCTTTCTCCCTATACTCTTCATTTGTGATAGCCTTGCTGTGGTGAATTAGCTGCTATTTGGTTGCTAGCTGTTGTGATCTACTATATTTTGCACAAATTTAGATATAACACAAACTTCAGTGACTAATTTTGCTTTTACTGCTCTATTTTTGCATTGTGATTCACTAGTTATGGTGTACTAGCTGGATAGAAATTTGTTATTATGTCTTTTAGTGTTCTATTACTAGCTGTATATGAATTTTTATTTTGTTTGACTGATGTAATTTGTGTTATGTCTGAATTGGTAACAGGTTCCTCACTATGATCTGGTTGCCTGTTGCTGCTTTATTTGGTTCTGTCTGTGAGGTGGCCTCGAAGTCTTAGACAACTATTGTGACTCTGCTAGCTACTGGTTAGCTCCTATCTTCTGACTCAAGTTGGCAGATAAGATATGACAGATCGTGGGTGGATGTATAGTGGTTGGAAGCGTGGTAGGCTATCAAATGAATGGGTTGACAAAACAAAAGAGTTTTTGGATCATGCCTTCTCAATTCCTGAATTAGTTGAGTCTGATACAATTAGATGCCCTTGTTCCATATGTCGGAATTTTTTCAAGCATAAAAGGCCTAGGATAGAGTTGCATTTGTGCCATAATGGGTTCAAGGAAAATTACCAAACTTGGACAGCACATGGTGAGAGGCGGGGAAATCAGAACTTTGAGATTGGTTCTGAGGTAGAACATGAGGGATTTGGTGAGACAGATCGGATGGATGCTATGTTAGTTGACTTAGCTGGTGAGCATCCACCATTAGATGATGAAACACCAACTGGTTTTGCTGAAGCCTTCTATAGAATGATTGTTAGTGCAGATGAGCAAGTACATGAGCAAACCTTGCATTCTAGTCTCTCTGCTGTTGCTCGTCTATTGGCCATTAAATCACAGTACAATCTTTTAGTAGCATGTTATGATGATTATATGGAACTGATGCATGAACTCCTTCCTCCTAATTCTAAGATTCCTAACAACTTCTACCGGTCTAGAAAACTGCTAGAGGGCCTTGGTATGCCATAACATAAAATTGATGTCTGTGATAAAAACTGCATGTTGTACTACAAAGATAACAAGGATAAGGATAAGTGTGACATATGCGGTACCTCCCGCTATAAGGATGGATCAAACAAGGTTCCTCGTAAAGTGTTGCACTACCTGCCCATTACAGATAGGTTACAAAGATTATATGCACATGAGGGCACAGCAAAACTCATGTGTTCACATAAAGAAAATCTAGCAAGCTCTGCTAAAATGTTGCATCCATATCATGGAGAGGCATGGAAGCAATTTGATGCTGATTTCCCAAACTTCGCAGAAGATGCTAGGAATGTAAGACTTGGTATTGCAACTGATGGGTTCACACCATATAAATTGAATGCAGCCTCTTACTCTTGTTGGCCAGTATTTTGGGTTCCCTATAATCTTCCACCTGGTGTATGTATGAAGCCTGAGTATATATTCCTTGCTATGGTCATCCCTAGACCAGAATACCCTGGAAAAAACCTAAGTATCTTGCTCCAACCTTTGGTCTATGAATTGATAGAGCTATGGGACGGGGTATGGACATGGGATGCTTCAGTGAAGCGACGGTTTAAAATGAAAGCATCATACTTATGGTCTATACATGATTTTCCTGCATATGGCATGTTTGCTGGATGGAGCACCCATGGGGTTTTTGCATGTCCACAATGCATGTGTGATTCTAATGCATACCGATTACGTAAAGGCTGTAAGGCTACCTGGTTTGACTGCCATAGGCGGTTTCTTCCTATAGACCATCCCTTTAGGATTCAAGAAAATGCTTTTTGCAAGGGCAAGGTAGTGCAAGAAGCCCCCCCTAGGTACTTAACTGGAGAGGAGGTTAAGGCTCAGCTGTACAGACTGGTTGATGATAGAGACAAATATGGCAAAGAACACAACTGGACATATATAAGTGGCCTTTGGCAGCTTCCTTACTTCACTAAATTACTGCTTCGTCACAACATAGATGTGATGCATAATGAAAAAATGTGGCTGAAGCTATTTGGAACACATGTTTTGATATTTCAGATAAGACTAAAGATAATGTGAAAGCTAGACAAGACATGGAACTACTTTGCAACCGCCCTTCTCTTCATTTGTACCAAAGGAATGGCAAGTGGCAGAGACCAAGGGCTCCATACTGCATAAATAAGGATGACAAATCCAAAATTTTAAATTGGTTCCAAGAACTTAAGTTTCCAGATGGGTATGCAGCTAATATTAGGCGTGGGGTTAATCTACTACAAAAGAAGATTTTTGGTTTGAAAAGTCATGACTTTCATATCTTTATTAAGCGTATACTTCCTGTTGCATTCTGGAGGTTTGTACCTGATGATATTTGGACCTGCTTGGCTGAGCTGAGTTATTTTTATAGATAGCTGTGTGCTAAACAAATCAGCAGAGAATCAATATTAGTATTGCAGGAGAACATAGCAGTCCTTATCTGCAAACTAGAAAAGATATTCCCCCCAGGCTTCTTCAATCCAATGCAACATCTAATAATTCATCTTTGTAATGAGGCACTGTTAGGAGGCCCTGTCCAATATCGACGGATGTATCCATTTGAGAGGTGAACCCAAAACTCAATTGTTCATCTATTTAATATGGTACTTACTGGAGTTACTGAATAAAATTAAACATGTAGGTATATTCAGGGCATTAAAAAGAAAGTTCGAAATAAGGCTCGAGTTGAGGGATCCATTGTTGAGGCTTACCTTGTTGAAGAGGCTGCAAACTTTCTTTTGCTGTATTTTAGGTCTAAAGTACATTCTATACGAAATAAAACCCAGAGATACGATGATGGTGGCTCAACTTCTGCTAGAGATTGTGGCATTGAATTATTTGAGCACACTGGTAGATGCTTCATCTCACAAGGCTTTCGTGACCTCACAACACAACAATGCAAGGAAGCAGCCTTATACATATTAACTAACATCCTAGAGATGGATGATTTCTTCAAGTATGTCTTCTTTTAAAATACTCCTTCAAAGTTATTTTCTGATTTATAATTGCACTATAACACTATCAAATATGCCCCTATAGAGAATTTGACAACGAACAATGGAAGGGTCGCTCATAGCCAACTGAGAAACAAATCAATAACTTAAGACTAGATGGTTGGAAAGGAATACGTGGCAGCAATAGAGGCCCCAACTTCTTTGATTGGTTCAAAAATATAGTAATGCCTCAACTCAATTAGAGCAAGTTTTTTTCTTCATTTTAAATCACAAGCACTAATAAATGTAATGCAACTCTATGCAGTGTACAATCAGATCAAGTGTTCACAATGTGTTGCGTCAAATGTCATATGGGTTTCGCAAAAGAGTGTCCTCCTATGGTTGCTATGATGTGAATGGATATAGATTTCGGTCGGAGAAGTATGAGAGTAAGAGGACAGGATTAGCTACAACCAATAGTGGTGTTTGTGTGACGTGTAGTGATGGCGATGGCAATGTTCTTGAGTACTTTGGTGTTATTGAAGACATTCTAAAAATTTCTTGGGAAGGCAGGGAACAACTTGAGCTTGTTCTATTTTATTGTCGCTGGTTTGATCCAACCTCTAGGGGTGTTAGGCGAACTGAAAATCTTGGTTTGGTGGAAGTGAAGTATAGCTCAAGGCTTTGAAATTTTGAACCATTTGTGTTGGCGAGTCAAGTTACACAAGTTTATTATCTGTTATATGCTTGTGATAAACCTAATTTGAGAGATTGGTGGGTAATGTACCATGTAGCACCACGAGATTGTTTGCCTCCAATTGACATCAATAATGATTGCACTGAAACTGAAGAACCATCACATGACATCTCTTTTTTTCAAGAGGATGGACTAGAGGGCACATTTGTAATCGATCTAGGTGACATTGAAATTGTTGCTTCAGCAGCAGATGAAATAACTGATGCAAAAGAATTGGAAGAGCTGGAGAAGCAAACTGATGCTCCACAGCAGGAAGAGATGTTAGAAACTGATGAAGAAGGCAACGAAGATGATGATGAATCATATGACGAAGACTGCTATGAAGAGAAGGATTTCTAAAATGCTTCTTGTATTTCTAAAATTATTGTTCTGATGTTTAAGTCTTAGTTCTATCCTCATCTGGACTCACTGCTATGTATCTGCTTAAGTATTAGTTCTATCCTAATCTGGACTCACTGCTATGTATCTTATGTGTGCTGCTATGCATCTTATGTGTGCTGTTATGCATCTTATGTATGCAGTCTCTTTTTCTTCTGCTTGTACTGTTGCATTTAAAAGTCTGCTGCTTATACCATTGCATTTAAAAGTCTGCTACTAACATTTTGTTTTAACATGTTATGTGGCAGGAGATGCAGTCCTTCAATCATCGAACAGATAGGCGACCGCGATCAAGTGATTTCTCAAATGATGTCGAGAGTCAGCCCCTTGTAGCAAAGAGGATAAGGGGCCGCAATAAAATGCATAAGCCTCGCAATGGTAAGATAGTCATAATACCTGAGGGTGACATATATGTACATGCTGATTTTTTTCTCTTAGTGTGGACAGTTCTAGTATTAGAACTTGCTAATCCTTTTATGCAATACTTTGTTTTTGTGAGGCAGCCAATTCTGCTATGCTAATTACTCAATTGATGATAAAATGAAGAAAGGCCCCATCCTTGGAGTAATTTTAAAGCAAGAATATCCTCCGATTATTGAAGGGACCACGAGAGAATGTTGTCCATTAAAATATCATGCAAGCAAGTGGGAGCACTACTCACACATTCTAAGGGATGATGAAGAAACCCTAGCTGATCGTGTGAAACAAGAGTTCTGGGTGAGTATAAATTCTGTCATAGTAATGCATTAAAAATAGTAAGAATATAGTGGATGATTTATAGTAGAAATAGCATTAGGCTCCAAAATGAAAGTGTTGTTCACCACTATTTATTGTAATGCTTGATTGTTGTTTCTTTCACAGAGCATATATTCAGTTCCTGAAGAACTTGAAGATGAAGCAGACCGTGTATTTGAGAAATATGCACAGACCCAATGCAAGAATATGATGTACCAAGCTCGTCCAGATGCTGTCAAGTACTACTATCGGGAAATCATAAAAAGCCCAAAGTCTGATTCATTTGCATGTGCCAAATTACTGACTTTTGAAGAATACATTCAATGCAAGCCTGATTGGTTCACCGAAGAAGCTTGGGAGTCCCTTTGTAAGTATTGGTGCTCTGCTGAATACTTGAAGAGAAGGAAGCTGGGGCAAGACTCTTGGAAAAAAAACCCTGATGGCACTCAAAACAGGGGTGGTTCTAGGCCATTAGTTGAGACTCAACAATATCTGGTAATCTCCTTTTTCACAATCCATTTCTGAATAACTTTGAATTTTTCAAAAGCATTAACATTGGTCACTTCTTTTATACCTTGAAGGAAGCAAAGCATGGATCCGGGAAGGGCACTCTAATAAACACTTTTTCATGCATGAAATCTGGCCTTAAGAATTGTGATGCCAATGGGAATGCTGGCCCGATTCCAGAATGGACAAAGAAACTTGTTGTATGTAGCAGAACTTTCTATCTAGTTTCATGCTTTTCCATTTGGAGTTTGTGACTAATAATTGTGGGCCATAGTCTTTTCTTCATCAGACTACATGTATGGCTACTACCAGCAAGTTGGAAGGGCATGTGATGTGCACAGAGGTATTTTGGTCATCACGCAACAAATGTGGATTCTGCATTTATGCTATTCAAGGCATGTGTGCTGGACTGCTAGTTGTGAAGTAGGAGCTACATATTGTCTATGCACTGCATGCATGCTTGTGCAGAAACAGCTACATATTGCCATCAAAGCTGCATTCTGGTACCAACGGATTGCTAGCTACCAGCAGATGGCCTCCTGAAGGGTCAAGGCATGTCATCTTGAAGCAATAGGTGCCAGATTGCGTATTGAAGACATGTGTGTTTGTGCAGCAGCAAGTTGTGTTGGGAGCTAGATATTGCCTTCATAGGTGCCTGTTAGGAAACTGCCATTTGAACCTGTGGCTGTTAGGTACCTAACTAGGAACCATACTTCAAATTGTGCTAGCTGTTAGGTAACTAACTAGAAGGCTAACTAGCTGGCAGTAACTATAATTTAGCTTTGGATTGAGTTGTATTTGTTATGAACAACTTGAATGATGTTTTAAGATCATCGGTAATATTTATATTACTTGAGTACAGATGAATGGTTGAATGACTTGCTATATAATATTGTTACATTGAGTGGTTAAATCATCTGCTGTTAACAGTAATTTTAATGGCTCAAATAAGCTAAAATTTTTGAATGTGCAAATTGGTAGGTAGATCATTTCCTGTCAGAGATACCCTGACGGTAGGTAACTGACGGGGAAGACAATTTTTTTCCCTGACGGGTTACTGTGCGACAGGGAAAGTTTGAATATATCCTGACGGTAAAGTAACCGACACGGAAGTTGGAAGCCTCCCTAATGGTTTCATACCCGACAGGAACTAGTTCCTGACGGGGTGTCCAGCAACCATCAGGCTAGGTCTTTCTTGACGATTTAAGCCGTCAGGGAATAGTTACTGACGGTTTTCCGTCAGGGAAGGTCCACTTTCCCTCTCAGTCTATCCCTGACGGCTCAACCCTGACGGTTACCGTCACAGATAGTCTTCCCTGACAGTTTCCGCTGTTTTTCCTGACGGTTGTGGCTGTCAGGGAAAAAATGGCTGGGGTAGTGATTCAACGTTGATGTGAATTTGGCATGTTGGATATAGTACCTAAACTTGTATGTCAGTGTTATCTAGGTCTCAAGCTTCTAAATGTACATATATACAGCTCCCCAAACTTGCTAAGTCCGATTCTAAAATGAATTGGAATTACTAAGTGTTTTCATGGTTTGCAACTCTCTCCCGTTGTCGTACGAGTCCAAGTAAAGTCTGGAGTTCAATCCCTAGACAAATTGAAATTCATGATGTGCTACAAGTTATCTTATCTTGGTAACCATGCAACAAGCTAAAGTTCCTGTCGCAGCACGCGTATATATTTGCTAGTATTAAAAGGAGAAACTTTCTTCATCTGTCTCTCGGTCCGTTACTCTCTCCCATGTTCATCCGTCCATCCTTCTACTCACGAGCACAAGAAAATTTTGGTTGGTTTTGCTAATAGGAACAGGGCGTGATGTACTAGAGATAATATTACTTGTTTTAATGTCTCGTCCATAATCTGAACTCACGTCTCGTGCTCTTCCGAGATATAACAGTGTGCCTAGCAACAGTGCAGAGTCTGATTTGAATACATGTCCAGTGATGGTATGGAGTTTGATTTCAATACGTGTTGGAACAGATGACGCGATCGTCGAATAAATCTCCAGGACGCAAATCATCCACGTAACAACGCAATAAGTTGTATATTTTGTTGTAACGTGCGCATGGGTATGTCCGCTACACACTATGTAGTCTGAATCCAAGACGCGTTCAGCTATGGTATGGATAACTCTAGGCAAAATTAACCGAGAACCGAAATAACCGAAACCGAAATCGAAAGAACCAGAACTAAAAAATTCAGTTTCTTATTCGGTTCCTGATATTGAGGAACCGAAATAACCGAAGAAAATTCGGTTCCTACTCTCGGGTAACCGAATTAACCGATAGAACCGAATTATATGAATTATACTTCACTTACTTTTATTTTGTAAGATTATGTTTAGTTTATGTGTGGTGTTTTATATTTGACTTGCTATATATTTGTGTTACTATATTGCTATTGTTTTCTTATAAATTATTATTATTAAAAATTAATATAGCGTTACATAAATTTGCCTTACAACAGATATATTTATTGTTGTCTTGAGGTCTTCTCAAAAAGTTCAGTTAGAACCGATCGATTCCTATTTTCTAAGAATCAAATTTCTTTAAAAACCGAGGAATCGAACTGAAACCGAACCGAAAGTCGAATGCCCAGCATAAGGTATGGATCCTGATTCCAAGATGTATTGAAACAATCGATGCGATCGTTAAATAAGTAGGTGAGGCGCGAATTATCCAACAGGTGACCACACGACAATCTATATGTTCTGCTGTAACATACGGGTAAGTTTGCTGGTATTATTGTTACTCTACAATGCATGTGTATGTACCTATCAATTTCACACACATTTGAATGTTATTCCGATTAGCTATGGAACAATTGCGACGACCGAAATCCACAGAAACTGATAACTGACGCACGTCACCATGTACTCTTCCATTTTTCACACCTCACGCACCCAGCTCCTAACATTCTATACTCAAGCTAGCTACTCATTCGCAGATAGCTAGTGGTTCTCTTCTCTCCCCATTTGTTGCAGAAGAACTGAAGAAGTGAAGCTCGAGTTCTGAGCCATAGCCATTGTGGACACATTTGTCAGCCGTTGGGATCAGAGATTGAGATCAGATCCGTCCGATGATCGTAGGCAGCCCCAGAGCGACTGCTCGATGCGCGCGAAGCTGTCGTCGAGCTCGTACATGGAGCAGGCCAACGCGTCCGCGTCCTCGTCCGCCCCCGCAGCGCCGTAGAGCTCGCCACCGTGGCCCAGCTCGCCCTCCGCCTCCGGCTCGTCGTGCTGCTCAACTTTGGCGTCAACAATGACGTGCGGCGACACTGCCCCTTCGCCCGCGAGCACGAGCTGCTGCTGCTGCGCGTCGCCGCCAGCGTTCCGCGCCACGAGCTCCTGGAACACCGACGACCGCAGCAGCAGGCTGAGCGCCGTGGTGGACGACGACGGCGACGGCCTCCCGACGCACAGCGCCGTCGGGCTGGGCCCTGCACTGCCTGCGGCGTACACGGATCCCACGTCGTCGAGGCCGCCGCCGGGGAACAGGGCAGCCCCCCGCGACTCGGCCAGGTGCCCGCGGTAGAGGTCGTCGACGTCGACCTGCAGCATGCCGGCCGCGGCACCGTGCGGGTGCTGCAGTAGGCCGCCGGCCTGTAGGGACAGCGACGACGCCGGCGGTATGCCCGGCCCCCTGACGCCCGACGTCGGGATGCCGGCGCTGGCGTCCTCGCCGCCGACGGCGCCGCCGCCGCCGGGCTTGAGCCAGCGGATGTAGGTGCTGAGGTCGAAGTTGGTGACGGCGTTGATGCCGCGGTACTCGATGGCGGCGATGTCGTAGGCGCGCGCCGCCTCCTCCTGCGTGCTGTAGGTGCCCAGGTACAGGTACTTGTTGCCGAACACCCGGCCGATCCGTGCCTCCCATCTGCCGTTGTGGTGGTGCCTGCATGCATGCGCGACGTGCGTGCGTTCAGGCCATGCATGCATGCCGGCGGCTAGGCGCGGCGAGATGATCGGAATTCGGACAAGCGGTCGTCCGTACGTACCGTGCGACGCCTCTGTACTTGGAAACTCCTCGGGAGAAGCCGTTGCTCTTCCTGCTTGCCATGGGTGAAAACAAAAACATTATTGTATCACTCTTGGATCTTTCAGTGAGCTGTGGAGCACATCACAACACGTACGTACAGTTGGTGCATAGAACTATAGGACTAGTGTATGCTCACCTTCTTATGGAGGCAAGGTACTCTTCCTTGGACACATTCTGCATCACTTTGAGCTCTCTCTCGTAGTCCACAACCTGCCGGATGTAAAAAAAAAATCATATATTGATCACAATGCTCGAAACCTGAAAATTATTTTATATAACATATATACACCTTGCCTAGAAATTTTATTTGGACTGTTCTCAAAAGTATCTTCTACAACTGTAGTACCGATGGTTGTACAAGATATATATAGGATTTTGCTTGTACAACTTCTTTGATATATATAAAAAACTCGATCCGCGGGGTAGACAACCCGCTTAAGATAGAAGGTGACATTTAGATTGAAAAAAAATCTCTAAATCTTTATCTCACTCATACACAACGACACCGTTGCCCATATGAGACTAGACCAAACCTTAGGCCCGTACTTTGGCATGAGACAGATAAAGGGTTTTTTTACAACATACGGAGGTGGGGAGTCGAACTTCTGAGTTCTGACCTAGGGCTTCCCACGACGGGGTGACCACCAACTGAGCTACAACTTTGGGTATCAAACTCTGTAAGGAGAATTTGCAACAGAGTTCCTAATTTCCTATGTCGGGCAGAGAACAGTGTCACGGCACAGGAGATCTAACAGTACGTCAGTGATCTATAGTGCAAATTTGTTTCTTGTTTGGCCGGAATCATCTGCAACTTCCCTACGGCACTCTTCTTATTATTGTGTATTTTTAGAGGTTTGTGCTAGATATATACCTTAATTTTTCTTTTTCACAGCCCTGCTGCTGCTGCTGCTACGTATATTTCATCAAAAGGAACCGTAGCTTTATACTCCGATCCACACCACACGAGTATACGACGTACCGGAAAGTTGGTGTAGGTGGTAGGTCCCCAGTACTTGAGCGCTGCCAGATCATAGGCTCTTGCTGCCGCGTCTTCCTCGTTGTACGCTCCAAGGTAAACTGTGTTCAACATCGTGCACGCGTACGTACGTGTGTCATACAAAAGATCGATATGTATCATCTTGTTCAAGCTCTATTTTGTACGAACTACTGCGTACCTTGCCTCCCTTTCTTCTTCTGCGTAGGGTTCCAGGTCCCTTTGTCCCACAGGTGCGCCTCGAACCTGCCCGTCCACCGATGCCTGCGTGTGTACACGTGTAGCAACAAGCCAACAACGTTCACGATCAACACGTACGCCCAGACCAACACGTACATCGGTACATGCATGCTCCTTGCTCTATACAAATAAAAGCACAAATAGCTAGCTTAATTACCTGCTTACGCCTCTGAACCTTGAGCTCCTCTTGGTCGCGTTACTGTTGCTACTCGCCGACTTGTCGCCGCCGCCGGCGACCGCCTCGTCCTTGCCGCCGCCGTTGCTCATCGTCACCAGGGACGACGACGACGGCTCCCTCTTCCTGCTCCTTTTACTCTTCGCAACACCGTCCCCGCCGCCGCCGCCGGTGGCCGCAGGAGGCGCCGGCGTCGGCGTAGTAGCACCGCAGTACAGCCCCTGCCCTCCTCCCCCTCCGATGCCGATGCCGATGCCGATGCCGCCGCCGTGGAGCTCATCCTTCACCTGCAGGCTGTAGGTTGCCATGGCCACCACCAGATCAGAACTCAGAAGGCTAGCCTATAGCTAGGTGTTGTGCTTTGGAACCAAAGGGGAGGTAGCTCCGCTGCTACGTGCGTGTGTTTATATGCAGCTGAGAACAGATGGCAGGGATGGGTATTCGTCCTTGTTTCCATCTATCGCTGAAAACGACAGCAGGCGACGGTGTTCTCGGTGCCAGGCCCCCTTTGTCTCTTGCTGGCCTCGACAGCTTACACGCCTTGCATTGTGTTGCCACTGCGTACTTGGCGCATATTCATTGGCCGGAAAAAATGTCCTTGCGTGTCCAGAATTATACACAAGCTAGCTATACATTCACACTTTGTAGTTTCCTGTGGGAAAAAAAACAGTCAATGGCTTATTAGATGATATAATTTCTCTTCAAAATAAAAGAAATGTTGGTAAATCCAGTTGGAAGAAACAATTAGCCTGTAATATCTGACAGAAAACCCCCCTCTCAGAATGCAGATACAACTTGCACTTTCTTGTGGACAATATTATCAATGGTATGTTGTTTTTTCTCTAGACACAAATGTCGGTAAATTAATATGGATGATACAGCTGACAGCAGATATTGGGATTTGGGAGGCTCAACAGAATGCATGTATAATTTCTCTTCAAAATAAAAGAAATGTTGAAAAATCCAGTCTGATGAAATAATTAGCCTATAATATCTGACAGTGGGAGTGTGATGCAAGACAGGTTGTCCGCGAACCTGCAAATAGGCCATATTTTTGCGGGTTTGAGGGTAATCACAAAATATTAGCCTATTTGCGGGTAACCCACCTTGCATCCCTGTCTGACAGACCCCCTGAATGCAAATACAACTTGCACTTCCTTGTGGACAATATTATCAATGACATATGTGATTTTCTCTAAACACAAATGTTGGTAAATTAATATGGATGATACAGCTGACAACAGATAATATTGGAATTTGGGAGGCTCAACAGAATGCATGTATAATTTCAGGTACTTCATCCGTCCCAAATTATAAGCGATTCCAACTTTCTTGAAGAGTCAAAGCATCTCAAGTTTGACCAAATTTATATAATAAAATAATAATATTTATGATACTAAATAAGTATTGTTAGATTCTTCATTAATTATATTTTCAGAGTATACCTACTTGATGTCATAAATGTTTGTGATTCTCTCTATAATTTTGATCAAACATGAGATAATTTGACTCCTCCAAGAAAATTGCAATGACTTATAATTTAGGATTGGGACGGAGGGAGTAGTTTCTATTCCTATATACTTAGGCTGTATATAATGTAAAGTAGGTACTGCAAAATATCTTTGTGAAAGAACAACGACATAGCCTTGTAGACACCGAGTTGTATTTATATCCTTATTACATAGCTGCTGAAAAGACACCAATCCAGCCATCGGCAATATGTAACAGTTTTCACTTAATATTATTAATATGAACAGGACACCAGCTAGGCATAAAATTACCAAAGTTATCAATAATACGTGCTTGTTACGTTGCATATGGTACATTCTGGATGAGCGTAGATACTTTTTTTTCATTGTGCCAACAATGGAACTGAACTAGTTAGTTCCGGACTGCTCTTTTTTCCAGAATATGGCATGCAAGCCCTTCACAGACAGTTATAATTGACCAAACATAGTAATTACGTTCATTTCTGGAACGATCATTATCATTATTCCTAAAATATTCAATCTCCTCTTATAGTTAGTAGCGCTGACCAAACTTAGTAAGTTGACCACTATTCCTATTTAATTTGTAACCTTATTAAAAAGTCCCCAAGCATAGTTGTGGAACAAGATCTGAAGATGAGAATCGCATGCAAGCTGTAAAAGAGAGGGACTTGCGTTGCTTGATTACCGTCGTCCAATCACAAAAATGCAATCCCTTTCAAGATCATGATAACATCAAGGAACTCGCATAACTTATTGTTGTCTCATTTATTGTCCTTCTAAACACTGTACTTGTTGCACGGCTATACCACTGGTTTCGCAGGAAGTTTCACCGCATCTCCCTTTCCTTTTCAGCGTATCTGCTCTGTACATCAAACTCTGTATGAGCTCAATGCTTTTGCACCATACACCAAGTGTCCATCCTCTACGCGTATTGCAGCTCACTACTACAAAAAGGGTCTTCTCCAACGGTATTTTCATCACTGCTGGCTCGGGCAAGAACCAGCGGTGAAACCAAGATAGTTTTGATAGCCGACTTCGGACAACCGCCGGTTCGGAGATAGACCGACCCACCAGTGAAATCCCCATAGCAGCTGCAATCATTTCCCACTACTTTGTGTTTTCTGTGGGTGGCTAACAGGTGGGACTGTGCGCGCGTGTGCCACCTTCTGAATAGCTGGCAGGGCATCACACACGGGCCCTACGGCACACCGCCTCATCTCTCCCTCCAGTGAGTGAAGAAATATCTCTCCTCTCTCGCTCTCTCGCCCTCGATCCCTCTCCCTTCCCATGAGTTGGCGGTGGTGGGCGACCTACCACGGCGGCTCCTCTACAGCAGTCCCCTGACACACAGACACAACCCCCCGACACCTAGCCCTTGGTGCATGCACGAGCTAGATGGCATCCATGGCGTCGCGTGCGCCATGGAGGTGTCCCATGGTGTGTGGCCCCCGGCAGGCGCCCCCCTAATGCCATAGTCACATGAATGCGAGTGCGACAACGACGTATGTGCGAGCTCAGCGATGGCCATGGTGGCGTGTGAGCGAGTTCATAACGCTAGGAGCATATTATTTGTTTTTTCTCTTCTGATTATCATTGTCGGTTCGTATAACGAGCCGATAGTTATCATTGTTTTCATCGCCGGATTTAAATAAATGATGATGCAGCTTATTATCGTTGTCCATTTTCACTACCTAAGGGCAAATCGGTAGTGAAATGGGTTCTAGAGCTGATAATGATCAACTTTCTGTAGTAGTGGTTCACATGTGTGCTCTAGCAAAGTTGTGTTCTTCCTCTACTTTTCCCTTTAGTGAAAGCAACTAGAATCTAGCATCTAACAACAATTTGAGAAAACAAATCTACTCACCACTATTGCAGTAGAACAATGAGTAAACATCTTACTCACACTAGTTCCATCAACTCCTTTCCTAGCAATTAGGCCATTTGGGGGCACTCACATTTATGCGGTCGCACCTCCTTTGCCCTCTCGCGCACCCAACCCCCTTCCCCTCTCCATGCTCTAAACTTCTTAATATAAACCTACCCATTTTTTAGCCGAATCTCTACCTTTCCCATTAAACCCATCTTCTTCTCTAGGGGATGTCTCATCCTTCCCGTAGTCCCTACGTGTCGTAAATGGTGTTGCCTTTGTGTTGGGTCAATCTTGTCGACTCGTCCAGTGCATCCAATTAATAGTGATGGTAGTGTACGTCCATGTCCCATGTCTCTCTCCCTTGCCTGGGGTGGATATGCTCCACCAGACATCGTTTGCCAAGCCTCTTCCTGTCATGACCCAACAGTCATTCCAACTTAAACTTTTCAGAAACACACCCCTGGAGGTTAAAACTTTCACCAACCTCTCCTTGAATCCTAATTTGAACCTTCGGTACACATCACTATATGTTGGATCACAAACATGGTCAACCATGGCACCAAGCCTTAGTTCTAGTTTAGCTCTTCTCTGACAATAGACGGCCTTATCATTTCAATGGGAAACCTTGTGTCAGGTTCATAAACCCAGGGTCCCCAATGGGCCTGCTTCCCAGCAAAAGCTCGGCCCAGCAGATGATGCTGCGACAACACGCGACTCCTGGGCTGGCCCAGATACCTACGATAGGCCGAAAGAGTGATCTAGTCTCCGACCGGAAGGCTTGGCCAAGGAGGGGACGACGCTCGCTTCCGACTCCGACCCGAAGGCCTGGCCAAGGAGGGGACGATGCTCGCTTCCGACTCCGACCCGAAGGCCTGGCCAAGGAGGGGACGACGCTCACTTCCGACTCCGACCCGAAGGCCTGGCCAAGGAGGGGATGACGCTCGCTTCCGACTCTGACCCGCTTTTCCAACCGGAAGGCCTGGCCAAGGAGGGGACGACGCTCACTTCCAACTCTGACCCGCTTTTCCAAGACTCCGACCGACACAGTAGGAGCCGACTAGGAACGACCGACCGGGGATGCCCGCTCAGTGAGGACCCAAGAAATCAGGCGGAGCAGATAAGGCAAGGCGCTCAAGTCAACCGCAATACCGAGGACCATACCCTGCACACCTGCAGGACAGTACTGTCAAGACATGTTAGAAGGGTGCTCTGCAACCTTCTAGGCATGTCAAAACCCAAACAGTGTTGTGGGAGCCGACATTTGCCTTACAGTGTTGTGGGCGCCGTCATTTTCCATACTAGGTGAACACAGTTAAGCCACTCACATGCGTCTGACATAAACAGTATTGTGGGCGCCGACGACCGTCTTGTACCCGACAGCGTGGGCAACAAGACTTAGTAACACACATACAAACTTTCTCTCTCTCCCTCTTGTAAGGCCATTCCCTTCACCTATAAAAGAGGATGCGCTCTCTCCCAAAGGAGGAGGACTCATTCCAACTCTCTCTCTCTCTGCTAGGCTTTAGAACTCTAAAGCTCTAAAGGTACATAGAGCATACGTCCTAGTACTTAGCGCACGTTGAAGCTCCGTCGCTCTCGGCCCTTCGGTTCAGAGTCCGACCGGACCTTTAACACTCCCATTCTTACTCCCACTCGTTTGTAACCCCACAGCAAACTTCGAGCACATGGGCTCAGGAATAAAGTCACCGACCGACTGGGACGTAGGGCACATTGCCTGAACCAGTATAAACCCTATGTCATTGAGTGCTAGACCACATCCGATCACAACGCACGGCAAAACTATAAATATTCACTTGTTGGTCACTTTTCACACCGGGTTGGCGCCGTCCGTGGGGAGAATGTCGTACGTTCACGCTTTTGGTCATCGGATGGCCCACCTTTCTACCATCTTTGGCATGGAGGACTCAAGCGATACAATTTGCTTTGGCTCGCTGGAGTTTCCCACGCTCCCACCTGTTGGGGTGTGGGTTCCTCCCGTCTTTGAGCTGTTCTAGACCTTCCTCTTTGAAAGCCTAGACTTCGTCTCCGACCAGCTCGACATACTTCGCCTCTGCGAGGAGGCACTTGTCCCGACGCCCATCGGAGGAGGAGCGCCCTCCATCGGCTTTGGGCCACCCAATGACTTCAATGATGAGACACCTGCGCTTCGCTCCGAGCCCACGCTGGGCTCAAACCCCACTATGAGTAACGTATATATTGTTCTTTACTCGCTATTTTATATCTTCCGCCGACTCTCTAGAGGAACTTCGTTGTCCCCACCGCAACCGCCGTGTGGCCGGTTCCCCTACGGCCTCGCATCCCGCGCGGACACGTACGCGTGGGGGCTCTGAAAGATGCTGATGCTGCCCCCTCTCACATCTGAATTCGTGGGGATGGTAGGCTACGCTCCCGCCTCTTTCCATGACCTTGTGGATGACGAGGTTGAAAGCGACGGCTCCAGCATCAGCGACATCATGGCACCTAGCCACCCCCCATCTCAGGAGTGCGCTATGGCGGATGCTTCGGGACAGCCGCCGGTGGTAGCGGAGTCTCTATAGACTCACACCCCTCTGGACCCTCATGCGGAGGCCCTCGCGCGTGCGCAAGAGCACGGTGAGGAGTTATGACGAAGGCGGCACAGCTAGCCGCCACCTGTGTCGGCGCGCTCGGTGCAGTACGCTGTGCCACGCGCGCGTAACCCGATGAGCGGCGCCCGAGGTTGCGCTCGTCAGGTCCAGCGCAACATCATGGACGGAGGAAACGATCCCCCACAGTTCGCTCGGGCTGGCCAGAACAACGCCGCTGTGGCGATGCTTCTGCACGGCCTTCCCGAGCCTATCGACCCCCAGGAGCAGGCGATCCACCGGAACCTCCGGGCGCTGGTGGAAACCGCCGCCGTTCAATAGGCGGAGAGCTCCGCATCGCGACACCGGCTCGTGGCCTCTTTCCCTACCGGGGGAATGGGGGCGGACTAGTCGAATCGCTCCATCCGCTCACCACTACAGTCGCCGGGCGTGGAACAGGAGGTCGCTGCTGCACCACGGCCTAACCTGACGGCCACTCCACACTGACCACCTATGCATGAACGGCTCGAGCCGAACCGAGATGCTCGCAGCGTCATCAACAATCGGCGTCAAGCCCGGCGAGATGATAACATCCATCAAGGGGCAGTGAGAGCAGGCGGCACGGGCCCCACCGAACCATCGAGGGGAGCAGAGAAACGCACCCCAGGCATGGTCGTCGACCAGACGACCGGAGTCCCAGCCTAGATGGCCTAGGACCACGGGCCTTTGGCCGTCGCATCTAGAAAGCGCCATTCCTACCACACTTCCGACCACCTACCAACATCACCAAATACACCAGGGAAACGAATCCTGGTATATGGCTCGAAGACTTCCGGCTCGCCTGTCGAGCCGGAGGAGTGGACGATGACCATTTTATCATCAATACCTCCCCATCTACGTAGGGGAGCATGTTCGAGCATGGCTCGAATTCCTCCCACCTAACAACATTCATGACTGGGCGGATCTCAAGAGGATCTTCATCGGGAATTTCCAGAGGATGTATGTTCGTCCTGGGAATTCCTGGGACCTCAAGAGCTGCCAGCAGGAGCCCAACGAGTCTCTACGGGATTACATCCGTAGGTTCTCAAAATGATGCAACTCCCTTTCTGATGTCATCAACGTGGACATCATCAGCGTGTTCCTCTTTGGGACAACATGTGAGTCCTTGATTCATAAGCTCGGCTGTCTGAAGCCCCGTACCACCCGTGACCTGCTCGATGTCGCCACGAACCACGCCTTCGGCGAGGAGGCGGTCGAAGCGGTCTTTAGTGGAGGCCGGGACAAGGACAAGGCTAAGCACGAGGACCAAGATGAGGGCCCCTCCACACAAAGGGGCAAAAAGAACAAGAAGGATCGGTGCCAACCGGCCAACTCCGCTTTGGTCGCCGTGGCCGATCATGCGGACAAGCTGCCCCAGCAGGACCATCCCGACCACTTTGACAAGCTCATGGAGAGCCCATGCACCAACCACGCCTACCCCATCAAGCACCTCTACAAGAACTGTGAACTCCTCAAGCGCTTTCTATGACAGGCCGGTGGACCCAAAGAAGGAAAGGGCAAGGAGGCAGCGGCCAAGAAAGGAGGCATGGCGGGCAAGGATGGGGATCGCTTTCCCGATCTCGAGGAATGCCTCATGATCTTTGGGGGGTCCAATGCCATCTACTCCAAGCGCCAGCACAAAGTGCGCTACAGAGAGGCATGCATCGCCGAAACAGCCATCCCCTCTTTCCTTAGATGGTCAGAATCTTCGATCACTTTTGATCAGAGGGACCATCCTTTCCACGTCGCCAGACTAGGTCGCTACCTGCTTGTCGTCGACCCCATTGTCCACAAGAAGCACCTCACCAAGGTGCTGATGGACAGAGGCAGCGGCCTCAATATTCTCTACGTCGACACCCACGACGCCTTGCCCATCCCTCGATCGGAGCTCTACCTAGTAAGATCTCTCTTCCATGGCGTGATCCCAGGGACGTAGGCATACCCACTCGGGCAGATTGACCTACCCGTCATGTTTGGTGACCGAGCCAACTTCCGCTCGGAGGTCCTCACCTTCGAGGTGGTGGACTTCCCGGGGTCCTACCACGCCATCTTGGGGCAGCCATGCTATGCCAAGTTCATGGCAATCCCCAACTACACCTACCTCAAGCTGAAGATGCTGGGACCAAACGGCATCATCACTGTGGGTAGCACCTTTTCGCATGCCTACACATGCGACCACGAGCATTTTGAGCTCGCCACTGCCATCATCAACTCAACCGAGCTCCCTCAGCTCAGAAATTTGTCAACTCTAGCAGTCCTGGACTGCAACAAGCCAACCTCCTTGACTGCCTTCCACCCAATCGAGGAAACTAAGGTGGTGGGGAACAACCCCACCGACCCAACCAAGATGGTGTGGATCGGGGCCAAGCTCCTGGCCAAATAGGAATGTGAGCTCGTTGACTTCCTATGCGCCAATCGTGATGTCTTCGCATGGAAACCTTCTGACATGCCGGGCATACCGCAGGTGGTCACCGAGCACGCATTACGCCTCGTCCTGGGCTCAAAGCCCGCCAAGCAACGCCTGCGTCGCTTTGACGACGAGAGGCGCAGGGCCATAGGTGAGGAGATCGCCAAACTCCTAGTAGCTAGATTCATCAAGGAGGTATACCACTCCGACTGGCTAGCCAATCCTATCCTTGTTAAAAAGAAGACCGGGAAATGGAGAATGTGCATTGATTATACTGGCCTCAACAAGGCATTTCCGAAGGACCATTTTCCTTTGCCACGCATAGACCAGATAGTCGACTCCACCTCAGGATGCGAAATCCTCTCCTTTCTAGATGCCTACTCAGGCTACCACCAGATCGTGATGAAAGAGTCCGACCAGCTCGCAACTTCATTCATCACTCTGTATGGTTCGTATTGCTATGTAAACATGCCTTTCGGTCTGAAAAACCCTAGCGCCACCTCTCAACGGTGCATGCAACAATGCTTCGCTGATCAAATCAACCCGCTCGAGCAGCCTGATCAAGTCAAGCGACCAAAACCAACGATCGCTGTCTATGTAGATGACATAGTGGTCAAAATGGCTCAAGCTTGCAACCTGATCGCAAACTTGGCTGCAACGTTCGTAAACCTCCGAAGGTTCAACATTAAATTGGATTCCCAAAAAATGTCTTTTCGAGGTTCCGAAGGGGAAGCTGCTTGTTTACATCGTGTCTGAACGTGGCATCAAGGCCAACACCAAAAAAAATCATGGCCATCTCCAACATGGGCCCTATACACAATGTCAAGGGTGTACAGAGGCTCACTGGCTGTTTGGCTGCCCTGAGCTGGTTCATCTCCTGGCTAGGCGAGCGGGGGATGCCTCTCTACAAACTTCTCAAAAAGATAGGCGCATTCGTCTGGACTGAGGAGGCATAGCAAGCTTTGGAAAGCCTCAAAGCATCACTGACATCGGCCCCAATTCTCGTCGCTTCCAAATGGAGAGAACCTATGCTCCTCTATATCGCGGCAAGCAACTACATGGTGAGAGCCGCCCTGGTCGTCGAAAGCGAGGAGCCAGGACGCCCCCTAAAGGTACAATGACCCGTATACTTCGTCGGTGAGGTACTCATCGACGCCAAGGTTCGGTACCCCCAGGTGCAGAAACTTCTATACGCTGTGCTAATGGCAACCCGGAAGCTCCTGCACTACTTTACTGACCACGAAGTCATGGTCGTCACCTCGTACCCACTGGGAGACATCATCTGCAACCGCGATGCCACAGGATGGATCTCCAAGTGGGCACTCGAGCTAATGGGCCACGACATCAGGTATATCTACCGCACCACTATAAAGTCTCAGGCTCTCGCGGACTTTTATCGCCGAATGGATGGAGGTCCAGCTCTCGACTCCAGACGTCACCCATGAGTACTGGACGATGTACTTCGATGGGTCGGTGATGGCGCCCGGCTCGGGGGCCAGGGTGGTTCTGATCTCCCCGGATGGGAGCAGGCTTCGCTACGTGATCCGCCTCCATTTTTTGGCCTCAAACAACATCGTGGAATACGAGGCCCTCATCAACGGACTTCGGATCGCCATCGAGCTCGGCACTACATGGCTGTACGTCCACGGCGACTCAGAGTTGGTCATCGACCAAGTCATGACGGAGTCCTCTTGCGAAAGCCCCTCATGGCAGCATATTGCCAGGAGGTGCGCAAGCTTGAGGACAAATTCTAGTGGATCGAACTACATAATGTCCTCCAAAAGGACAACGATGCCGCCGATTTTCTCATAAAATTGGCTGCCAGATGGGTTCCATCTCCAAATAGGGTCTTTATCAACGACCTTCATGAGCCGTCTACCCGCAACCTGGAAAGCCCAATCCAGACACACTCCGACACCAACCTGACACTTAGAGGCTCCGACCTTGGTGCCTCCATGATGACGTCACCCAACGACGTCATCGTGGTATCACTCTATCAAACTGACTAGAGAGCACCGCGACTCGCCTACCTCCTCGAGGAGATTCTCCCACCAGAAAGGACTGAAGCACGATGAATCGCTCGATGCGCCAAGATGTTCATCACATTTGGCAATGAACTTTACAACCAAAGTCCATCAGGAGTACTCATGAAGTGCATCCCTACCGACCAGGGGAAACAGCTCCTCCTTGAGGTCCATGTCGGAATCTGTGGACATCATGCAGCCCCAAGGTCGCTGGTTAGAAAAGCCTTTCACCAAGGTTTTTACTAGCCCACCACCCTACGAGATGCAGAGGAGGTCGTCCGCATGTGTGAGGGATGCCAGTTCTACACTCGGTAAACTCATTTACCGATGTAGGAGCTTCAAACCATCCCCATCACCTGGCCATTCGCGGTCCGTGGCCTCGACATGGTCGGACCCCTCAAAAAGGGTCCAGGTGGCTTCACTCACCTACTCGTAGTGGTGGACAAATTCACCAAGTGGATAGAGGCGAAGCCCATCACCAACATTCGCTCGGAAGAGGCGGTCAAGTTCTTCCTCGACATCATCTACTGTTTTGGTGTTCCAAACTGTATCATCACTGACCACAGAACTAACTTCACTAGGAAGAAGTTCCTAGACTTCTATGATGGATACGACATTAGGATTGATTGGGCCTTGGTTGGACATCCGCGTACTAACGGTCAGGTCGAGCGGGCCAATGGCATGGTCCTCCAAGGACTTAAGCCACGCATCTTCAACCAACTCAATAAGTATGCCGGGCGATGGGTTGTAGAGGTCACAGCGATCCTCTGGACCCTGAGAACGACCTCGAACCGATCCACATGGTTCATGCCTTTCTTCCTAGCCTACGGAGCTAAAGCAGTGTTGCCATCCAACCTCGACCACGGTGCCCCAAGGGTGAAGGCCTTCGACCGAGACCGAGCCACGGAGGCTCAGTAGGTCATGGTCGACTTGCTCGAGGAGGATCGTAGACGACCATCATCCGTTCTGCTCGCTACCAGCTGACTCTCTACAGGTACCATGAAAGAAAAATCAGAGGAAGGATCCTCGAGGTCGGTGATCTCGTGCTCTAGAGAACCCAATCAACCAAGGAGAAGCATAAACTCTCTCCACCGTGGGAAGGACCCTATACGGTGACCGAGGTTATTCGACCGGGCACCTATCGACTAAAGGACGACAACAACAACGTCCACACCAACACATGGAACATCGAACAGTTACGTTGTTTCTTCCCCTAAAGCTCAGTCTTACCATTTTCTTTCATTCAATGTTTGCTCCTACAAGCACCCCAGCCCGAGCACTCTCGCCCTGGGTCACTTGGGGGCTCCACAAGGGTGTGGTACCACCCCTCTTTTTTACTATTATATAGTAATACTTTTCACCCAAACGAAAGGGTAGTCCGTTCCTTTAATTACCCTACGTAACTTATGTTTTAACCTCCCAACCGATCACACCCCGCCATGACCTATGGTTACGAGCAGCTGAGCCTCGCAGGCCATGCCCGGGTTCTTAAGGTTGCAGCCTATGGGTCAAACGGGCAGGTGCGAAAAAGAAAGGATAAAAAATAAAGCTATGCTAGGGTAAAATCAAGGAACGGATGGGACAAGCTTCCCCTTACGAGTGATTCCATCACAAAACAAAATTGAAGTATTCATGAATACAAAAAACTATTCACACAGGGACTACCCCATGAACTTATCTTTTACATATACTAACTACCTCTACTCTAAATTCTATTGTGGCTGCCTGGCGGCATCGGTTGATGGCACGGTCAATGAGGATAAAGGCAGCTCGCTTTGCGATGGGATGGCGTTCGGCTCGGTCAAAGGCAGGACGACGCTCGCTTCCAACCTAGTCTCTACTCCATCCGTAGGCTGGTTGACATCTTCCTAGCGCACGCCTTCAGTCACGCTCAAATGGTGAGCCTCCATCACCCACTACGCGGAGACTTACCCAGCAACCATCTGTCCGTATGGCACCAAGCTCTCCCCAAGCGCATGGATTGCATCCACGCTCCAGCTGTCGGCGTACCCTCTGTAGATGGCAGCAAAGTCCAGGTTCGGATGGTGTGTCGCCACTGAGGTCAGCACCCCCGATGTCCCGTCGAACATCCCATCGGAGATGAGCGCCCAAACTTCGTTCGGGACCTCCACCAGCTGAACGACGGGCGTACTGGTGCTCGGCCCTGGCCCGAACACCTCAGAAACGACCACCTAGGTGACATTACGAATCTGGTCGAGCTCCCCCCTTGAGAGCACATCGCTCTTCAAGGGACTTGGCCAGTGCCTCCACGCTTCGACCGATCGCCGCCTTGGCCGTCTCTAGCTCTCGCTCTAGAGAACCAACTTTTCCACCTAGTTCTAGAAAAAGGACGACAAGCTCAGGAAAGGAAAAACCAAGGCATCAATCAAAGGAGGAAATAGACACATACTAAGGTGGGTGCTTTCGAGGATGGAGAGTCCCTCCTCTTGCTAGGTCACCTTCTCGAGCAGTCAAGCATTCGACTCCTCCGCCCCAAGCACCTGCCCTCGGAGCGTGAGCACTTCTTGATTAGCCACCGACTGGGACCTCCGCTCTGTCTCCAGAGCCTCCAAGGACTTTTGGAGCACCACCTCAGTCTTCGCCGGGTGGACCTTTGCTGCGTCGAGTCCTCGCTCGGCAGCAGTCGCTCGTTCTGCCACGAGCAGTTTCGCCGCCCACGCTCCCGTCGCCTCGGCCGCCCGGTCATGGGATTCGTGGCAGGTAGATTCTAGCTGGCACTTAGGTTCGTCGACCCACCGCGACATCGTGGCTTCCTGCTCCATCTGACCGTGTTCCTCCTGAAGGAAATGGGACTTGCGGATCAACATCGCCTCTAAATCCTGTAAAGCGAGAAACAAACTTGCTGAAACAACCAGTGAAAGACCAAGGAGTCAAGGACAAACGCTAAAAACGCAGAAAGCTTACCTCTACGACGCACAACAGGTCAACTGAGACCACCTAATGGATGAGCTCAACCCGCTCCAAGGCCTCCTTGAGCCTCGCCTTAGTTTGGGCGAGATCATACTCCATCGACACTCCTCTCTCCTCCAGCAAGTGCCAGAGCCCCACCTCCTCCTCACCGCGAAGGACGAACCGAGCCTTCCTTAGGTCACCGAGGCAGGGCCACACTAGCTCGCAGGTTGCCCCCAACCCGCTAGAAGGTCCAGCCATCACAATGTCGTGCGACGACGAGACCATCTCCAACTCCTGCGATGGCAGGATGGCTGGTAGCTCCACCCTAGTGCCCACCTCGCCAAAGCAGGGGATCTCCACTATCTGGACTCCACGGCCCACCGACGGATGATCTACCTCTGGCCTGGCCACGTCTCCTCCGGACCCCTCTAGCTCTGACCAGGAGGGCGAGCCATGTGTTCCTCCACCGGGCGAGGCAGGGAGCCCGGTTTCCCTCCACTCTTCCGCTGTGGCTATTGGGGGAGGGATCGCAAGGGTCACCTCTGACCCAACCTCTGCCATCACCATGGGGATCACCGCCACCGCTGGTGCCATACTCGCGACCGGCCAGGAGGGCGCAACCCCCAGAAGGGAACCACCAAGAGTAACAAGCGAATCCTCGCTGCTCCAAGCCGTCTAGGTGGCGGCAACCACCAAGAGTAACAAGCGAATCCCGCAGCGAAACACGAACACCAAGTGCCTCTAGATGCAAACACTCAAGCAATGCACTTAGATTCTCTCCCAATCTCACAAAGATGATGAATCAATGACGGAGATGAGAGGGAGGGCTTTGGCTAAGCTCACAAGGTTGCTATGTCAATGCAAATGGCCAAGAGAGTGAGCTTGAGCCGGCCATGGGGCTTAAATAGAGGCCCCCATGAAATAGAGCCGTTGTACCCCTTCACTGGGCACAACGCGGGGTGATCGGACGCTCCGGTCCGATCGACCGGACGCTGGCCCTCAGCGTCCGGTCACGTGATTCACGCCACGTGTCCCCTACTTCAAATACTATTCGTCAGATTTCAACGGTCGTCTACTAATCAGACGCGTCTATTAGAAAGTGACCGGACGCTGGACTTCAGCGTCCGGTCGTTTCCAATAAGGTTCCAAACGCGATTTTTTTCCGACCGGACACGTCCGGTCATGCTTGACCGGACACTGCCAGCGTCCGGTCACACAATGTCTCCTCTGTACAGCCTACGTCAGCTTACCTCAGCACTGACCGGACGCACCCCGCCAGTGTCCGGTCGCTGAGCGACCCAGCGTCCGGTCATAAGACCGAAACGCACGCCCTCTGCTGCCACTGACCGGACGCGTCGGTCCAACCGAGACCAGCGTCCGGTCACTTACAGTGACCTCTGTCTTTTCTGTCTAGGGCGCCGGTGGAGTTTCTTACCCTTGCACCCAAACTTCAGCACCCTTGATCAAATGTGCCAACCACCAAGTGTATCACCTTGTGCACATGTGTTAGCATATTTTCACAAACATTTTCAAGGGTGTTAGCACTCCACTAGATCCTAAATGCATATGCAATGAGTTAGAGCATCTAGTGGCACTTTGATAACCGCATTCTGATACGAGTTTCACCCCTCTTAATAGTACGGCTATCGATCCTAAACGTGATCACACTCACTAAGTGTCTTGATCACCAAAACAAAATGGCTCCTACAATTTATACCTTTGCCTTGAGCCTTTTGTTTTTCTCTTTCTTCTTTCAAAGTCTGAGCACTTGATCATCACCATGGCATCACCATCATCATGTTATGATCTTTATTTGCTTCACCACTTGGAATGTGCTACCTATATCATGATCACTTGATAAACTAGGTTAGCACTTAGGGTTTCATCAATTCACCAAAACCAAACTAGAGCTTTCAATCTCCCCCTTTTTGGTAATTGATGACAACCCTTATACAAAGATATGAATTAAAATTCAATTGAATCCATGTTGCTTGTCCAAGCATATTTACCATGTGTAAAAGGATATGGACAAGTTTCATGAATCCTATATGGTAGCAATTGCTCCCCCTACATATGTGCTAAGAGTTTGGATTGAAGCTTGCACATATGCTTAGATAGGAAATATAGGAGACAATGTCTACCAAATGATGCTAAGGTACAAAACATGAACCTTTGAAGCGTGATACCAATTGGAGTGCACCAATATACCATCCTTAGCACCATGATTAGCTCGATACCACTTGGAAAACAACTTGGAAATGAAATCATTAGATATCCTATGCATGTTAGTTTTTCATTTTATCATTCAAACCTACAACTAGCATACACCACACAAGCATGGATATTGAAATTTTAAAACTTGTGTCATGCAAGCAAACATATGAAATGCACATTCAAATGCACCATACAAGTTCATGAGCTTGCTCCCCCTACTTGTGTGCTCAAGATTTTAATTGATCCCTTTCCTTTGTCATATCTCTCCCCCTATGTCAAATTCTCCCTTTTCACCATCTTAGTACACCAATATCACTAATATCTTTTGTTTCTCTCCCATGTACTAATTTCTTTGTTATTTCTCCCCCTATCACTTATATCTTTGTTTCTCTCCCCCTTTGTCATCAATGACCATATAGGTTTAAAGGGTGGATTGGTTGAGATTATCAATGTCAATCAATGGGGTGAGGATTATATTCCCAAAATTGGTTCAAACTAGAATATTTGCCAAAGATATTTAACTTGGTTTGATCCAAGGACAAGCTTTTTCACACCTCCAAATAAAGGTTATCTTGTACCATGTTGAGTTAAACACTTAGATCTCATTTTCTAGATTAAACACTAGGTTTATAAGCCCACAAACAAGTCATATGCTATCACTAGATCAAGTCAAGCATAGAAGCAATAGTGATACCATATAAACATCAAATTCATTTGATTTTCATGAATGAGCCTAATAAAATGGAGAGATGACTAGATGCACTAAACGTGTCCTTAGCAAGGATGTAGGACATACCAATCAACTTTTACCTTGGATTGCTCGAAGTAGAGGCATGTCATATAAGTGGGGGGTGCATCAACACATATTTGAGAAATCCAATATGTTCAACTCATTCCTTAGCTTGCAAAACCTTTTCTCATCCAACGGCTTGGTGAATATATCGGCAAGTTGATCTTCGGTGCCTACACTCTCAATGCAAATGTCCCCTTTTTGTTGGTGATCTCTTATGAAATGGTGGCGGACATCAATGTGCTTTGTTCTTGCATGTTGAACCAGATTGTTTGTTAGCTTAATAGCACTCTCATTGTCACATAGCAATGGCACTTTCTTGAACTTGATTCCAAAGTCACTTAAAGTGGCCTTCATCCAAAGTATTTGTGCACAACAACTACCGGCGGATATGTATTCGGCTTCGGCGATTGATAATGCAACACTATTTTGCTTCTTTGATGACCATGAAACAAGTGATCTTCCCAATAATTGACATGTGCCCGAGGTGCTCTTCCTTTCAACCTTGCATCCCGCATAATCCGAGTCGGAGTAACCAACTAACTCAAACTTTGCTCCTTTGGGATACCACAAACCAACATTTGGTGTATGCTTTAAGTAACTCAATATCCTCTTTGTAGCCTTTAAATAACTTTCTCTTGGTAAGGCTTGAAATCTTGCACACATGCATACACTAAACATGACATCCGGTCTTGATGCGGTCACATAGAGTAGACTTTGAATCATAGACCGATACAACTTTTGATCCACCATATTTCCACTTGCATCACTATCCAAGTTGCCATTGGTTCCCATTGGTGTGCTAATGACTTTGCTATCACTCATGCCAAACTTCTTGATCATGTCCTTGATATACTTGCCTTGACTCACAAATGTACCATTCTTCAATTGCTTGATTTGAAGACCAAGGAAGTAACTCAACTCTCCGATTATGGACATTTCAAACTCATTAGCCATCATCTTTCCAAACTCATCACAAAAGTCTTGATTGGTTGATCCAAATATGATGTCATCTACATAGATTTGCAATACAAATAAATCTTTTCCAATCTTCTTGATGAAAAGAGTGGTGTCAGCCTTGCCCATCATGAACCCTTTAGAGAGTAGGAAGTCCCTCAATCTCTCATACCATGCTCTAGGTGCTTGCTTCAAGCCATACAATGCCTTCTTCAACTTATACACATGGTTGGGCTTCTTATTATCTTCAAAACCGGGAGGTTGCTCAACATATACTACTTCATTGATGTAACCATTGAGAAATGCACTCTTAACATCCATTTGATAGAGCTTGATGTTGTGGGCACAAGCATAGGCTAGCAAGATTCTAATTGCTTCCAATCTAGCAACTGGGGCATATGTTTCTCCAAAGTCAAGACCTTCAACTTGTGTATATCCTTGTGCTACCAACCTTGCTTTGTTCCTTACTACTATCCCATCTTGATCTTGCTTGTTTCTAAAAACCTATTTGGTTCCAATCATATTGTGTCCCTTTGGTCTCTCTATTAATTCCCATACTTGATTTCTTATGAAATTATTCAATTCTTCATGCATAGCATTCACCCAATCAACATCCTTCAAAGCTTCATCTATCTTCTTCGGTTCAATGGATGACACAAATGAGAAATGCTCACAAAATGATGCCAATCTTGATCTAGTTTGCACACCTCTTAAAATATCACCAATGATAGTGTCCAATGGATGATCTCTTGCAACATTGGTTGGTTGGAGGATTGGAACTTGATTGCTTCCACTTGTATGATCATTTTGTTGAGATGATGTACTAGCCACTTGATCTTGTTCATTGTCATGAGAGCCACTTGTACTAGCTTGATTTGTATCATCTTTCACATTTGAGTTGGAGAGCACTTGCACTTGATCATCTTCATCATCATTCACTTGCCTAGGCCTCAATTCACCAATATCCATGTTCTTCATGGCATTTAAAAGTTGAATGCCTCTAACATATTCCAAGTTCTCATTCTCTACTTGTGAACCCTTGGTTTCATCAAATTCAACATCATGAACTTCCTCAAGAGTACCACTATCCAAATTCCAAACTCTATATGCTTTGCTTGTAGTGGAATAACCAAGTAGGAATCATTCATCACATTTCTTGTCAAACTTGCCCAATCTAGTGCCTTTCTTCAAAATATAGCATTTGCAACCAAAGACCCGAAAATATGCAATGTTGGGCTTTCTACCATTCAAGAGCTCATATGGTGTCTTCTCTTTCAATCGGTGACAATGGAGGCGGTTGTTACAATAGCAAGCCGTGTTGATAGCTTCGGCCTAAAAGGATTGACTCACATTGTACTCACTAAGCATAGACCTTGCCATATCAATAAGTGTTCTATTCTTTCTCTCAACAAGGCCATTTGATTGTGGAGTGTACTTGGCCGAGAATTGATGTCTAATTCCAAATTCATCACACAACTCATCAATTCTAGTGTTCTTGAACTCACTACCATTGTCACTTCTAACTCTCTTGATGGTTGTTTCAAACTCATTGTGAATGCCCTTGACAAATGATTTGAATGTTGCAAACACATCACTTTTGTTCACTAGAAAGAATACCCATGTGTATCTAGTGTAATCATCCACTACCACAAAGCCATATTTATTTCCACCAATGCTAGTATATTGTGTTGGCCCAAATAAATCCATGTGCAATAACTCAAATGCTTTACTAGTGCTCATCATGCTTTTCTTGGGATGGGTGTTTCCAACTTGTTTTCCGGCTTGACAAGAGCTACAAAGCTTATCATTTTCAAACACAACATCTTTCAAGCCTTTAACTAAGTCATGCTTAACCAATCTATTCAATTGTTTCATTCCAACATGACCAAGCCTTCTATGCCATAACCAACCCATGCTAAACATGTAGATAATCTAGCTTCACTAGCATTAAAATCAACCAAGTATAGATTCTCATATCTAAAGCCTTTGAAGATCAAGTTAGAGCCATCTACACTTATGATTTCTACATCATCTACCCCAAATATGCATTTGAATCTAAGATCACACAATTGAGCCAAGGATAACAAATTGAAGTTCAAGCTCTCTACTAGCAACACATTGGATATGCTCATGTCATTGGATATTGCAATCTTACCAAGCCCTTTGACCTTGCCTTTACCATTGTCACCAAATGTGATACTATCATAACCATCATTGCCATTGGTGTTGATTGAGTTGAACATCCTTGCATCACCGGTCATGTGTTGAGTGCACCCACTATTAAGAACCCAATGCCTTCCTTCGGCTTTGTAATTAACCTACAAAAGAAGATCGATTCTTTTTAGGTACCCAAACTTGCTTGGGTCCTTGAAGGTTAGTTACTAAGCTCTTTGGTACCCAAATGGCTTTCTTCTTTGAGCCCATCCATCGTTTACCAATGAACTTAGCCTTCACACCATTTGTACCCTTAGTAAGCATATAGCATGAATCAGCCTTAAGGGAGGATACATTAGCATTTTTGCTCTTGTTGGTGCATTCATGCTCTTTATGACCCACTTGCTTGCAACTTGGAGGTTCACGAGCTAATTGGCTTCACACGCCAAACCCTCAATAGGGTGCCGCACAACCAACACAAGATGAGGATCACACAAGCCACAAGCAATCTACTAGAGTACCTTTTGGCGTTCCATCGGGGAAAGGTCCAGAACCCCTCACAATCACCACGATCGGAGCCGGAGACAATCACCTCCCTCCGCTCAACGATCCTCGCTGCTCCAAGCCATCTAGGTGGCGGCAACCACCAAGAGTAACAAGCGAATCCCACAGCGAAACACGAACACCAAGTGCCTCTAGATGCAAACACTCAAGTAATGCACTTGGATTCTCTCCCAATCTCACAAAGATGATGAATCAATGATGGAGATGAGTGGGAGGGCTTTGGCTAAGCTCACAAGGTTGCTATGTCAATACAAATGGCCAAGAGAGTGAGCTTGAGCTGGCCATGGGGCTTAAATAGAGCCCTCCATGAAATAGAGCTGTTGTACCCCTTCACTGGGCACAACGCGGAGTGATCGGACGCTCCGGTCTGATCGACCGGACGCTGGCCCTCAGTGTCCGGTCACGTGATTCACACCACGTGTCTCCTGCTTCAAATACTATTCGTCAGATTTCAATGGTCGTCTACTGACCAGACGCGTCAGTTAGAAAGTGATCGGACGCTGGACTTCAGCGTCCGGTCGTTTCCAGTAAGGTTCGAAACGTAATTTTTTCCGACCGGACACTACCAGCGTCCGGTCACACAACGTCTCCTCTATACGCCCTACATCAGCGTACGTCAGCACTGACCGGACGCACCCCGCCAGCGTCCGGTCATGAGACCGAAACGCACGCCCTCTGCTGCCACTGACCGGACGCGCCGGTCCAACCGAGACCAACGTCCGGTCACTTACAGTGACCTCCGTCTTTTCTGTCTAGGGCGCCGGTGGAGTTTCTTACCCTTGCACCCAAACTTCAGCACCCTTGATCAAATGTGCCAACCACCAAGTGTATCACCTTGTGCACATGTGTTAGCATATTTTTCACAAACATTTTCAAGGGTGTTAGCACTCCACTAGATCCTAAATGCATATGCAATGAGTTAGAGCATCTAGTGGCACTTTGATAACCGCATTCTGATACGAGTTTCACCCCTCTTAATAGTACGGCTATCGATCCTAAACGTGATCACACTCACTAAGTGTCTTGATCACCAAAACAAAATGGCTCCTATAATTTATACCTTTGCCTTGAGCCTTTTGTTTTTCTCTTTCTTCTTTCCAAGTCCGAGCACTTGATCATCACCATGGCATCACCATCATCATGTTATGATCTTCATTTGCTTCACCACTTGGAGTGTGCTACCTATATCATGATCACTTGATAAACTAGGTTAGCACTTAGGGTTTCATCAATTCACCAAAACCAAACTAGAGCTTTCACCAGCGCGATTCTAGGTGGCTTCCCCTTAGGCAAGGCTCGCCCGGTGAAGATCCACCAGAAGAGGTCCACGTGTGGGTCCATCCCGAGGAAGGCCTCATAGACAGTGATGAAGCTGGTGATGTGCAGCACCCTAGTCAGATTGAGGTGATGCAGCTCTAGGCCCCACTCATTGAGGAGTCTGCGCAAAAACCAGTGTGCGGGATATCCAAGCCCGCGCTCATGGAAGGCGAGGAATGAGACAACCTCGCCGGCCCATGGTTGCAAAACAGCTTCCCCTGGCGCAGGAGCCCTCTACTGTGCAACCTCCTTCGGCGGGAGCAGCCCCTTCTCGGCGAAGGCGGCCAGCACATCCTCGTCAACATTGGATGTCCTCCTGTTCGACATTGCGCCTCGGATTCATAAACAAATCTGTAAGTTCTCCTCTCCCTTGCTTTACCCTCTCTCTCCTAGAAACCGCTACGATGCACGAACGGGCTTAGCGAGAAGAAAGAAGGAGGAGAGGCGGCAGGTGGAGAAAGGCAAAGGAATGGGACAAAAACCCTCTCCCTTCCCCCCTATTTAATGTAGATGGGCATGCGATGGGACGCGTCCTAACTGATGGGACGCGCCCTGCCCAACGAAACGTCGCCCAGTTAAAATGGGACGTGGCCCAGGCAGAGCCCACCACTACCACAACCTGGGCGTAGGAAATAAGGCGCAACCGCATGCAAACAACCCTCCACCTTCCCAGGTAGGGTTTGGAAAGGCCCACCAATAGGATCTTCGTCAAGGAAAGACCAACGGGCTACCTGAGTCGATCGGATGGCTCAGGCGACTGCCGGGAGACAGGTAAGGAGTAGAGCGATGCCCCATGCAGGCTATGCTGACTCCATCATAAATGACGGACACAGATCCTATTTGGACATATCTGATAAGAGCTCATCAAACCCATCACCCGAGTCATCAAGGTAACTTTACCAAACCTTCTTACTTTATTTTATTTTCTAATGCATGATCATTCATTCATCCTTTCTCATACACGCATTCACACATTCATCCATACAATCATTCATTCATCCTATACATCCTAAGCATCACATATGCAATTAATGCATCACAACACTTTGTGTTGTGTCACGAAGCGGTAGTCGCCTCATTCGACATGAGCGACAACCGATCGGGGTTCGAAGGTCGGCCCACGAAGGGCTCGAGGCCACCTCACGTCAAATAGAGTCAGGGGAGAAAACGCAGATGAGCCCCAGTGGCCCTCGCCCAATCTGCTCAGAAACAGACAGGGTCATCTCGACCTTCTCGTTCGATCCTAACCTCGAGCCATGCCCACAGAATCTCCATCGAGGGGAGGCCAGTGGGCCACCTGAGTCAGTCTCTGGAATGGCTCAGGCATCTACCGGGAGATGGGTTAAGGAGCAGTGGAATGCCATATGAGGGCTATGTCGACCCCGTTATGAATGATGGACCTAGATTCCACTCGAACAAACCCGTTAGAGACCTCACCGAGTGCGTCGCTCGAGCCATCGAGGCAAGCGACGTTAGCTCAGCCCCTCTAGTTGCGGAAACTGCGGATGGGGTAACGCACAAAGCTAGACCAACCCCTCGGCCATGCCCGGCACTTGGGTCCGCCCTCCGTCGCACCTGACCCTCGGGCCACGACCGATGTTTGGGTTGGCGCCCAACGCCTACGATCCGCGCCCACCGAGGGCGCTCATGCGTACCCGCTGACAAGTCAAAAAATCCCCCAGGCGATTCTACTCGAATCGCCCAGGGGCTACACCCACCAAGTGAGCTCGCACGCACCCGCTGGCAAGTCAAAAAAATCCCCCTCGCGTGCATCTATTGGCAAGTCGAAAAATCCCCTAGGCAATTATACCTAAATCGCTTGGGGCTCGGGGGCTACACCAACCGGGTGCGCTCGCGCGCACCCGCTGGCAAGTCAAAAAATAAATTCCCCCTCGCGCGCACCTATTGGCAAGTCAAAAATATCCCCCAGGCGATTCTACCAAAATCGCTCGGGGCTCGGGGGCTACATCCACTGGGTACGCTCGCGCGCACCCATTGGCAAGACAAAAAATCCCCCAGGTGATTCTACCCGAATCACCCGGGGGCTCGGGGGCTCCTGTTGGGTTCATAAACCCGGGGTCCTCAATTGGCCTGCTTCCTAGCAAAAGCTTGGCCCAACAGACGACGCTGCGACAACGCATGACTCCTGGGCTAGCCCAGATACCTACGAGAGGCCGAAAGAGCGATCCAGTCTCCGACTGGAAGGCCTGGCCAAGGAGGGGACGACTCTCGCTTCCGACTCTGACCCAAAGGCCTGGCCAAGGAGGGGACGACTCTCGCTTTCGACTCCGACCCGAAGGCCTGGCCAAGGAGGGGACGACGCTCGCTTCCGACTCCGACCCGCTTTTCCAACTGGAAGGCCTGGCCAAAGAGGGGACGACGCTCGCTTCTAACTCCGACCTGCTTTTCCAAGACTCCGACTGATGCAGTCGGAGCCGACTGGGAATGACCGACCAGGGACGCCCGCTCGGTGAGGACACAAGAAATCAGGCAGAGCAGATAAGGCAAAAAGCTCAAGTCAACCGCAATACTGAGGACCATACCCTGCACACCTATAGGACAGTACTGTCAGGACATGTCAGCAGGGTGCTCTGCAACCCTCCAGGCATGTCAGAACCCAAACAGTGTTGTGGGCACCAACATTTGCCTTACAGTGTTGTGGGCGCCGTCATTTGCCGTACTAGGCGAACATGGTAAAGCCAGTCACATGCGTCTGACATAAACAGTATTGTGGGCGCCGACGACCGTCTTGTACCCGACAGCGTGGGCAACAAGACTTAGTAGCACACATACAAACTCTCTCTCTCTCCCTCTTGTAAGGCCATCCCCTTCACCTATAAAAGGGGATGCACTCTCTCCCAAAGGAGGAGGACTCATTCCAACTCTCTCTCTGCTAGGCTTTCGAACTCTAAAGCTCTAAAGCTACACAGAGCATACGTCCTAGTACTTAGCGCACGTTGAAGCTCCGTCGCTCTCGGCCCTTTGGTTCAGAGTCCGACCAGACCTTTAACACCCCCCTTCTTACTCCCACTCGTTTGTAACCCCACAGCAAACTTTGAGCACCTGGGCTCAGGAATAAAGTCATCGACCGACTGGAACTGGATGTAGGGCACGTTGTCTGAACCGGTATAAAGCCTGTGTCATTGAGTGCTAGGCCACATCCGATCACAACGCACGGCAAAACTACAAATATTTACTTGTTGGTCACTTTTCGCACCGACACCTTGATTTATCTCATATAAGACAAGGACTTCAAATTTGCTTCTTGATTCACCTAATCTTCTCCAATCAAACCAAGTCAAATAGGGTCAACCATGGTCAACTCAAAGGTTGAGTTAATCAAATTCTCCAAACTATCACTCAGAAAGAATGATCTCTAAACTTAGAGTGGTTTATACCAAATCTATAAAGTAAATTAAGGACCCTAATACCAATCTCTCCTCTCCAAATTCAATATCCCAAAATCTATGTTCTATCGGACCGTCCGCGAGATCACTTAGTCAGCATAATCAGTTTGGATGACCTCTCCACTTCTCCTCCACCTTTGCCCCACTTGTCACCTCAAAGTGGATATTTCCAGCTAACTAGTTTAGCTCCCCAGGCCACTCACTCTCGTTGCTCTCTCTCTCCCCCCCCCTCAAAGTTGGAGAAAACAAGAACAAGCAAGAAATAAAGATAGAAAGGAAGAGGAGGAAGATAAAGAAAAGAAGAAAAGAAAGAGAAGATCGAGCCAAGCTCAAGCATGACCATCTCAAGGAGAAGATGAAGATCTTAACCACCAAATTCACCCTTGGGTGAGCTAAAGAAATCCCTTTTCATTTCTTCCCAAAAATAAACCCAAACCCTAATCTTGATTTCATCTTGCATGAGTGGAAGAAGGATATGGCCAGCAACTCCATCTCAAGTGTAAGCTCAAACCTCTCTCTCACTCAACCATCTCATGAACTTCTTGAATTTCTCTCTAATGGAAGATATGTGAATTTTTGCAAGAAATTCTTGATTTTGCTCAAATCCATCTTCCTCACTTGGAAGCAAGATGGAGCAAGGCCTGAGCATGTTCTTGGTGGCAAAGGGTCACCCGACTCTTAAAGTTAAGTTATCTCTATATTGTACACCACCCAAACACCTCACCCAAATACTCCGAGGTAATCACTACACACCCCTAGAAACCCTCACAAGCCCTAGCCCCCCATTCAAGAACACCAAGAACACATGAATCACACATAAGTTCCGTCGAGGGAATAGACTGTCCAGTAGATCACCAGACTATCGGCAGATCACCAGACCCTCCGTGGGATCACTCAGAGCCGATGGAAAGGCAATGCATGCACGAAACATTCTTGTGAACCGCTCAACGTTCCCATGGACCGTTCGCGAGAACCTTGAGCCCCAATCTAGAAAAACACCCCCTTTGGGTTTGCACCCGTGGACCGTCCACTAGCACGCAGGATCATCCACTAAAAATTCATGAATTTTAATTTTTGTACACCCTTGACCCCTAGACCTAACCACCCTATCACATGTTTGGATACATTCTAGTACACCACTAATCCACCCTTTGATCCATGCAAAGAACTCTCAATCTTGAATCACAAGTTTAATCTCTTTATCGCTCAAGTTTATCGATCTCTTTGAGCCATCTCAACTCCAGCTCTTCTAATGTCCTCTTACAAGTTAGAGGTACGCGTATGAGTCATCATGATCATCCTCGATCACCGGGACTTCATCACAGGCAGGCACCACTTCCAATAAACCCTTGTATAGACCACACATGGTGTATGGGAGCAGTAAGCTAATTACTTAGTGGTGACTTGATAATCACGTGGATTCAGCCCAAGATGTAGCGGGGTAGCTCTGAGACGAGTGCTTCAACTGGCCACTGTACCGTTCATGGGTTAGATAGCCACATTAAGGAAAGGTCGAAACCTCAAGGCAAACCCTTACTCAGGCACGGGTATGGAGGTTCGTCCTTGGTGTCCGTGTGAGTACACCTCTACAGAGTTCTTTTTTAATGCCTGAAGTCTTCGGACGGATTGTTTGGTTGTTCTAGCACTCTTGTAGACTCGGTGTAGTGAGAGTTAATGAATTTGTGTATGAGATGAAATGTGGATCACCTGTTACATGTGCACCTTTAATAGTTATTAATTGACAAATTAGATTAATACTCATGAGCATAACATCTTCTTAACATATGCCATGCTTTTCGTAAATTACAAACGCCTATTAAATTCACTAGCATCCACCAAATATTTATGTTGGAATAAGTCATCTGAGTACAATCATACCCACGGTATTGCCATTAAGCTACATGTACTTCGAACTTGGTGATCACCCGAGCCAAAGCTCGCATGAAGTCAAAGTTTTAGCAGATAATGGGATGGGCGTCCCCAAAGCCGCGGTTACTCTGACGTTTAGAAATCGAGCGCAAGATTGAAACTAGAACGGTTGGGTCCCAAATGGTTGCCACGGTTGTTGGGTTGCCGGTCATTGTGGCACCTTGCCGAACTTTGGTGGTCCCGAATGGTTGCCACGCTTTAATTTAATTTGTCTTAGTCGTGGGAACACAGGTGTATGCATTTCCACCATCGCTGGTCGTTGTGGTTCAGGACACATCATTTGAGGTTGAGCCCCTAGTTGTTGGAGGTGCTGCCAGTGTCCTTTCCGACCAGCTCCACCACCCGACCTTGGATCTCCATTGGTAAAAGGTGTTCAAGAAGAAGCCTTGCTTCAAGAAGAGGTCGTGTCTTGATTGCTAGAGGGCGATTGCTGCGTTCATCAAGCTCGTATTGGCTGGTCGGAGGCATGGAGCTTTTCACTGCTTAGGAGTATCACCTCCGGCTAGTAATCTTGTGGTTGTTTCTATTGCTCCTCTTAATGCTAAGCTTCGTCAAGTCACGGATGCTTTTTTATGTAATTAACTGATTGCAAACTTTGTTGATGATCCTTTGTGAGACTTGTCTTTGCAAGGATCGTGTGATCTTGGTACATGCATTACTAAGACAGTTTTATCAGTTTCTGACAACTAAAAGATCTAATTGCTGGCAGAACTCTGTCGGAGAAAAGAAAACATGAACATAGATAAACTCGAAGGCATATCCGGTCGAAATAGGAGTAATGTTACCTGATCATACAATATGCAATGACAAGACAGCAGGTACGTAAACACCCAGTTTCTGACAACTAAAAGATCAGTCGTGCAACACACATCCAATAGCCCACTGAGAGTTTCGAAGACAATTACATTTCCTTGCCAGAAAAAAAGACAATGGCATTTTTTTTGTCAGAATATGAATTCCGCCCGGCAGGCGCTGAATACTACCACATGAAAACGACAGCAATATATATTCTTCTCATTCGTACTTGTATATGCATGCACCAGACCAGCTGGGACCAGCATGAACATCATCCCCAAACCGCTAAACCGGACAGGCGGAGCAGAGAACATTCTCCGTACCTATATATGTCATACTCTAAGAGGCCTTAACTTTGTTCCATTATCTACAAATATGTTGTACTCTATGTCATGTACTCAGAATTCAGCTGAAAACACGTTGAGCTGGACAAACTAACCCATCTGGACATAGTAATGAACATTGAGCTAGCGCCTAGCTTGGGCCGTTATTAGAAGATATTTATCCACCACAGAATAGCAGTGAGGAATTAGCATAAAAAATTCCAAATAGCCTTTCTTCGGTCCTAACAACTATTTAATTGTAGACTAAAAAACAATCATTACTTAGGTATGATATACGCATATATTCCCTCTGTCTCATAGAATTTGCAATTCCATGACTGTGCATAGAAACCAATACGGAGGGTAAATTACAAAAGTGCCCTTATAAAAATCTACCCCAATCCTTCTTCTTGGTGCGTTGGCCGTATGGCTCAAGGATCTGGAATCTTCCATGGAGAATCGGGAACGTACCGAGCAAAAAGTTGTGGTTGAGCGGGTGCCCACGTCTGACGGTGGAACTAAGCGTGGGTCCCATGGACAGGATAACCGATGCCAGGTGGCAATATGTGTAGTTTTATTAGGACAAATTTTGAACTGTAAAATGGCAATCTACCCTAATCCTCCTCCTTGGTGCACTGCGATCTGTCGCTAGCCGTACAGATATGGAATCTTCCACGGAGAACAGGGAGGTGCTGAGAAAAAACTTGCGGATGAGAGGGTGCCCACGTCTGTGCATTCGGTGGAACTAAGCGCGGGTCCCATGGACCGGCAATTTGTGTAGCGAGACAAATTTTGAAGTCTAAAATGACAATCTTTAGGACGGAGGGATTACAATGACCAGCAGCAGGCTAGCTGGCACGGCTTGGAATTCTACCCTTCGTTTGTTTTATAATCCGTGCTTTTTAGTTTTGTTTTTTCAGACGAAATAGTATTTTTCTCTTACAATAAATTAGCCGGAACAGTATTTCAATTTATTTTTTCAGCGAAACCAATGCCCCAGAATATTAATTAACATGCAGGTGTACTGTGCATACTAAGTCGGCAGCAGCAGTCAGGCAGAGGCAGGAAAGCGGCGATGTGGACAAAACGCGAGAGCATCTGCAGCCTTGGGTTGTTCGCAGGGCTGCTTCGTTCCTGCCGAGCGCGCGTGGCACGAATCCTTGACTCCACCTGATGGTGATGGGCGCCAAACAGCGACATTCTTTTCAATCGCGTCTTTATGTATGTCCTCTAGTAGAACTTTCGTGCACTGGATGAAAACGTATAGCTACCCCCAGCAGTCTACTAAGGAATGGATCAGCAATGTTTGGTGGGAGACTTGTTGACACTTAAAACAGTGCAGTGGACAAGAACAGGCCCAATGGCATCATGTCTTACGAAAGAAGAAAAGTATATCCATTTTACTTTTTAAGTTACTAGCAAACATATATGCCCATGCTTTGCAACTGTAGAGAAAAGCTGTTAACTCGACCAAGTCCAATAAACAATTAAATATTTGTTTGGCAAGAAATATATAAACAATTAGACATAGCTTAGACCTAATTGTAGGACTGAGCATTTGGTGTACTTCGGTCTGGTTTTTGGTTTTTAGAAACTTCGGTTTCCAACAATCAGGAACCTCGGTCGCAGAACAAAAAAAGTTGAACAATTTATTATCGTATATAGATGGCTTCATTATTTGGAGAAAATTGTAACGTGCACCAATTCATTGTTTTTTTTTTACTTTTAATACACTTGTTTGCCGTCAAAATTGTTTCCGCGTTGAGTAGTTTTATGAGCAATGGAGATCAATAATAGCGGATCATCCTATGAAAACTGAAGCCTGGTGACAGGGTGGCAATGATTTTCTTCTGCACATGCACAAGCAACAAACATGCTCTCAAATATCTACACTACTAACTACATGTCAGTAAAGAAAAGGGCAAGAAGTGCAAGAAAAGCAAAGGCTGGCTGGCAGCCTAGCACACACACGAGACGATGATTAATAATTAAAGAAAAAGAAAAAAAAAAGCGGAGTTCTGGATGGGCCAATAAGTGTAACGATTCGTCCATCTCTCCCAAGAGGCGCCGCCACTCTTTTCTTTCTCTTTTCCTGCTCCATGCAGATATTTCTTCAACTGAGTAAGGCAACAACAAGGCAGTAACAATGGATATTTTGGGAGAAATTAACCTAGCAGCAACAAATTGTGTCCTCGCTGCTCCCTCCTTTCCTCATGTGACTCCAATACACACCTACGCTTTGTTCGTTTGGTTTATTAACCGTACTTTTTAGCTAATAAACAGTATTTTTCTCTCACAACAAATCAACCAACACTATTTTCAGTCATGGCTTATCAGCCAAACGAACAGGGCGCAACACCAGCCTCAGCCTGAACCCAATCTCACTTCTGAGCAGCCCAAGTTCCAATTTTCGCACACGCGCAAAAATCTATCTAAGCAACCAAAGCTACAAATCTCCTCCGTCAGCTTCTCTGTCCCATTCACCGAGCAATCAGCAATAGCTGTCTTGGCCATCCTCTTTGATATTTCCCTTCCCTATAGATGACATCTCGAGGGTTTTACTAGGTGTGGTGGCAGCGGTAGGATAGCTGACGTTTGTTTTTTATTTTCCTTTTTTCTACAAAGTAATATTGAAAAATTTCAATAATTTTTTGAAAAATAATATATGTGGACAACTTTATCCTGAAATACTTTTTCAAGAAAGATAAATTATTGAGCAATCCGACAACGGACTAACGTCACGTTGAAACCATTCACAGGTAGTAAAATGGTTCTATTTCTGAGGAGAATCAGAAGAATCACTTCCAAATAGGGCCATGTTTAGATTGCAAAAAATTGCAACCCGATGAATAGTAGCGTTTTCGTCTTATTTGGTAAATATTGTCCAATCGTGGACCAACTAAGCTCAAAAGATTCATCTCGTGATTTCCAACTAAACTGTGCAATTAGTTATTTTTTTTACCTACATTTAATGCTCCATGCAAGCGGCTAAAAATTGATGTGATAGAGAGAGAGTGAAAAAACTTGGAATTTTGAAGGGAACTAAACAAGGCCTAGGTTTACCTGCCAAAGACTCAGACCCGAAGCATTTCACTTTTTGCAAGTCAAACCTCGAAACAGCCTTTTGCTGGTTTCGCAGCAATTCTCGATCTCTTCTCCACCTCTTCCATGGATCCTTTCTTTTGCTGGTAATTACATGGATTACCATCCAGCTGGCTTATCCAATCGGCTGGTGTCTGGCAAGAACCACCACCTATCTGTAGATGCTTTATTTTCTTAAGAACCATTTGTATAAAATCTATAATATGTTTTTATAGATACATATTGGCTATGATAAATTCTAAAAAATCACCAATCTGCAAATGATTATTTTCCCTGTAATAACTCAAGAAAAACTCATCACATGTTAAGGCCCTCCACAATGTGGAAGTGAAGCCAGAAAAATATGTGGGTCGTGGAAGTGAAGCCAGAAAAACTTGTGGGTCGTGGAAGTGAAGCCAGAAAAACTTGTGGGTCCAGGTACAGCAAACCAAGCATCTGCAGTGTGAAAATAGTTACGAATCGGTGCTATTTTAGTTCATGGGACCTACAGTGCAATAAAGTATTGATTGTCTTCCCCACCATTCATTTCACTCGCGCTGGGAAAAAATCCCCTCCTACTCTCGTTCCTCCTGAAGCGAAGAGGAAGCAAAATCCTCCAAATCGATTTTCATGCTCCTAAATTAAGGTCTTCCCTTCTTAGATCTTGCATCTCTAGATGCTTCTTTGCTCAAATCAGGCGGCATCCGAAGGAGGTGGGGCGCAAGAGGAGGCGGGGCGGACGAGAGAATAGCCGTGAGTAGGGATGAGTAGGAGAAGGCAGTTGCTGTGGAGACAAGCCACAAAACGTCATCGCATTGCTGGGGAGACGAGGCAGAGCTTGTTTGAGGAGAGCAGGCAAGGCACCATCATCGCCACCGGGGTTTGCGAGCTACAGCGATGGAACCAAAGATACTACTACACAAAAACTTTTACGAGGTGTTTGGATTTGTAGCTCTGAGGTGGTCATACAATCCAACCGCCTCATAAAATGCCTGACGATTAACGGAGGTTGTCGTTTTTATTTACGGAGGCGATTAAAATTGCTCGCCTCGTAAAATCGATTTACGGAGGCGGTAAAAAATAACTGCCTCCTAAAATAGTCAGGCCATTTTTAGAGGCGGGACCTCTAAAGAGGCATGCATCCGTTAATAAGGCTGAGCCCACCAGCGGCCCAATCCGATCCGGTTACTCTTTCACGTATATAACTGAGCAAACCCTAATTCCCAGTCATTATGTCTCTCTTGTTCTCTTTCTCTCGGTCGCCACTCAATGCACCCCGACCCACCTCCCTCTCGTTCTCTGCTCTTTCTCGTGACCCCCTCCATCTCTCGTTCTGTCCTCTCCAGGCGGCGCGCAGGGCGCCAGCTCTCGGCGGCGGTGCGCGGTGGCAGCAGGAGCAGGGGGCCGTTTCTAGGCGGCGCGCGGTGGTGGCCCCTCTTCCTCAACGCTCGCGGGTCCCTCTTCCTCGGCCCTCGTGGGCCCCTCTTCCACGGTGACGTCGCGTGGGGCGGCCCCCACCCCCGGTGCCCGCCCTACGGCGACGGATCTAGGTGGGCCGCACCCAGCGGCGAATCAGTATGGCGTGCTCCACGGCGGATCCGGTCTTGCGGGCATCCCATCGGCTGCGGATCTAGGGTGGTGGCACCCGATGGCGGATCGAGGGCCGGCGTTACGGATCTACAAGCGATGATGACGGTGCGTGGATGGGCTCGGAGGGCCCATGGATGGCCTCATTTGGGCTTGTCTATGGATTTTCTTTTTTTTTGTTTATTTTATTGGATTTACCGAGGCGGGTATTTGAACCGCCTCAGGAAAGATCAATTCTCGTGACCTTTCTACTCCAATAAATTTCCTGTAGTAGTGAGATGGAAGGCGGAGCGGTGGACGAGAGTCCGGTGAATGGTTGACAAAGAAAATACTATTTCATGGTTTTGGCATCGGGCGGTGTCGACAAAAGATGCTCGGCAGTCCTCCGAGGGGTATCCTACGAAGGTAGATTGATCGGTGGAGGTGCGCGTGATAGGAACCGGATGGTGACACAAGGCGCAAAGACAGCGATTTAGACAGGTTCGGGCCGTCTGATCGACGTAATACCCTACGTCCTATGTCTTTGGTGTATTGTATTGAGATGTAGTGTATCGATCTGTCCACAAGAGGACCCCTGCCTCTCCTTATATACTCTGGAGGGGTAGGGTTACAAGAAAAGTATCCTATTTGGTACTATACAATAGCTTGCGGTGCACGCCGAGCAGCGTCGTGCACACCTTGATCTTGTGGGTTGGGCCACCTCTGATGGTGTGACCCATGTCTTGTCTCGTGGATACCGGGGGCCATACCCCCACAGGCGGGCACTGGTGCAAGTAGTTGCGCAGTTGAGTTGGCTTCGCTTGATGCAATGGGGGGAGCGACGCCAGAATCTTCTCTCTCTTCTTTTGGGCATCACTCAAGGTATACATTATGGAGGGCCTAAGAGCACTTGGATCTATTCAACCACATTCCCCTCTCTTCAGAATCTAAATCTAGACAGACAAATAAGTGATTATGTTTGTCTAAGAAACTTTTCTCCAAAAGAATAAAAAATTAAAACGTTTCTCCAAAAGTCTGGAGCCCCATCAAAGGAGCCCTTAATAGAAACTTGGACTCTCTTTCAGAAAGATGAGAATGACCTTTCCCTTGAGAAACAGTGCAGCAATTCCCGAAAAAAAAACAGTGCAGTAATCATCACAGAAAACGGATAGATAGACAGGCCCAAATAATGGCGCTAGAGCAGTGGCATCGACGACTCTCGCTGTCAAGTGGGTCTGTGGATGTGGGTCCATGCTCTCACGGGCTTGAGGGCTGCCCGCTTTGCTCACAGTGAGGTAGGCCCATGTCAGCATAGGCCCAAAGCCGATAACTTGACGGCCCCGACCGGTCCATCTACAGAGCACAGAGCCAGCACAGGATAAACCCCTTGGCACCGCCCACCCGTCTGACGGTCTGAGCCGCGTGTCTTCTCGCCCCCAGCCCGTTCGGCGCAATGCCACCGCCGGCGCCGCTCTTCCTCTCGCTCGCCTCGCCGCCACCGCCGACTGCGCTCCTGCCCGTACACCACCACCCCAGGTCCCCGCACGCCCTGACCCTACTAGCCCCGCCCGTTGCCTCCTCCAGGAAGTCCGCCGCCGCGCTCCCCGCGTGCCCCGTCGCGTCCCCGCGCCACTCCGACTACTTCGACCCCCGGGCCCCGCCGCCGCCGCGCGGGGACGGCGGGTACGGGCGCGCCCCCAACGGCGCACAGGACGGGAGGGTCTTCACCAGCTACAGCATCTACAAGGGCAAGGCCGCACTCTCATTCGACCCCAGGCCGCCGCAGTTCGTGCCGCTCGATGTAGGTAGAGGAGGATGGGGGCCCCGTTGTTTCCGTCATTGTTCCCTACGCGTATTGCGCTAACGGATGCTGCGTGTGCGAGTTATTGTAGTCTGGGGCGTACAAGGTGGCTAAGGAGGGCTTCGTGCTGCTGCAGTTCGCGCCCGCCGTGGCCACACGACAGTACGACTGGACGCGCAAGCAGGTATGCTCCAATTACCTCAGGTTTTGGTTTCAACTTATCTTTTTTTTTTTTTATACCCGGCTCACCAATTTGATCCAGTTCATCGGGTATGGGAAGAGAAGAGCCGATATTTGTAGCGTAGCTAGAAATTCAGCTTGCTTTTCTTTTGCTGAAAATAAATGTTATAGCAATTTAGACGCTCAGTTTTCAACTGGCTGCATTGTTGCTTCTTTGTAAGCTGAACCAGGAAGGATAGTTACTGCTTCGTCACTCAGACCATGGAAGCAATGGCATGTATTATGGCCCATGGGTTCTATTCATTCGGATCCTATGTGACCTTTCCTGCTTCCTATATTTTGCCTGCTATATGTTTTTGTCAATTTTGCGATTAGCCTGCTGGTTCTTTGTATCCATCTAATGTTCTCACACTAACTTGTTTGATGTAATTCAATGCTATGCTATGCAGGTGTTCTCATTATCTGTGTGGGAGATAGGAACCCTGCTTACTCTTGGTCCAACAGATTCATGCGAGTTCTTTCATGACCCTTTCAAGGGCCGGAGGTTGGTATCATTTAATGTATCTGATTACCTGAGTTCTCCTAGTGAGTCTCCCCCTATTGTTGTTTAGCTCTGAGGTTTCCAGAAAAGATGCCACAAACGTACATGATCATGTTATGCAGCTTGTTATTCTCCTAGTCAGTTGCAGCATATATTATTTTCTTTTGTTGCCTGTCCAGTTGTGTAAGAATGCAATTATATCGTCATCAAACTTCTTTCATACTGTTTGTGCCAATCTGGTTTAAGGACTTGTCGTTGTTGCTTATCAACTCTATTTGTTTCATCTTAAGTTTTAAAAGGAATGGCAACTGGGGAAGGCATTCTTGCCCCTCCTTTTGTTACAGTTAGCGACAGAGGGGATTTGTTTCAACTGTATTTTTATTTCAACACACAAAATCTTGCTAGCTAATGTAATCTTGATTTCATCCATCCAACATCTCTAATCAAGATTGCTCAGTGAGGGTTCCATAATCCTCAGTCACATTGTCTATAGCATCATATATCTAGACTTTATAAGCATTTTTACATCCTTAAACATTGTGTTTTATATTTTTCTTCCATTATTTATTGCTTCATGCACATTCAACCTTGGTACTGTGCATCAATAAATTATTAACCACATTGTCATTTCATCTTTTGATATAAACAGTGAAGAAGGTAAAGTGCGTAAGGTTCTAAAGGTTGAGCCAACACCAGATGGCAATGGTCGTTTTTTCAACCTCAGTATGTAGTTGCCAACTCATTGTTACAGATTTTGGTTTCATCGATCTATGCTCACAGATTGATCCTGGTAATCATTTCTTGCTGCTAGGTGTCCAGAACCGACTTATCAACGTTGATGAGAGCATTTACATCCCTATAACCAAGGGAGAGTTTGCTGTCATTGTATCAACTTTCAATGTAAGTAGCATGTCCTGTCTTATCATCAATCTTTCTACAGGTTCTTCTTTGCAACTACCTTTTTTTTGTTGTTATAGCTTGAACAGACTCCATGAGTTCTAGTTGGATGATTACTTTGCGCTTGACTCTCGGTTCTACACTTCTACTTACATTGTCCTGCAAATATTAACATGTTACATGATTTATGTCATCAATCTTTGTTCCAATACTCTCTTATTCATTCCACTTATTTTTGGTTAACATAGCCATCCCACCCTTATGTGAATGTTGAATTTCTAAAGCTTAGGTTATTTCTGAAACATTAAACAATGAAGCCATTCCTTTTCATCATAGTCATATTTAATAAAGGCAAAATAGCCGAATTCGTCCCTAAACTATCGCGCTTGGCTCAATTTCGTCCCTCAACTATCAAAACGTCCGATTCAGTCCCTGAACTATCCAAATCAGGCCAACTTCGTCCATTCACCGACGTGGCACGCCACGTTGGCTCGCCTAGTCACCGCCGCAGCGCGCGCGCGAACCGCGCCTCCCAGCGCCCGGAGTTGAGGGCGTCCACGAACAAGACGACGAAGACGAAACCACAGAGGAGGGTAGAGCAGAGCAGAGGAGGAGAGTAGGTCTCTTCTTGCCACACCGCGTCCTGTCGCGTCTCCGGGATGTTGGCTGGTTGCTCCTTCTCGTCGTCGAGGCATCAGATGAGCACCCGCTTGCAATGATTCGACATCCTCCTCACGGCTTCTCCAGCGGGCGACCAGCCGCGGCGGCCGGCCGCCGGCGGCCAGCGCCAAGCGCCTCGCATGGCGGCCGACGCCTTGAAACGGCGGCGCAGGGTTACCACTGCTCGCGCGCGCCCACCGTGCCGCCCGGTCCACGCAAGCCGTGTCTGGGCGTAAGCCGAGCCCGGCGACAATGGCGCCGTATTGTCTGGGAGGAGAGGCGCAGGCCGTTAAGCGAGCCCATGAGGAGGACGCAGGCGAGAATCTGGCGCCCGTCGTTCGCGCCAAGCGGACGAGATGGGCGAGGGCGGAGATGAGGTATGGTTCCATCGATCCATTGCGAGGACAAAGGTAAGCGGCGGGTCCGGGACGGAGAGGAAGCCGAGGAAGAGAAGGTCTTCCTAGTGCCGAAGCGCCGCTTGCTTCCCCAAACACGTCGTCGCCCATGAACCCGTCACGTTGCCGCGCGGCCAAGAAGGAGGAGTTGACAAGTCACCGTCCAACTCGCCGGCCTCGTTGGGCGCAGACGGACGGCGGCTCGTCGGCCGGTCCGGCCGGAGCGACTCCACGCAGATAACGGCACCCAATGGCGGCGGTGGTGGAGCCATGGAGCTGGTCGTCGCGCTCACCACCGCTGGCAAACTCCCTCGCCGCGCGCAACCACGACGCCGCCAACTACTACTGGCGTGGTCGGGCGAGATGGCCTCTCCGCATGGGGCCACGCCGATGCGCCGCGATGGTCGCTTTCGCTGAGCCTGGCGGCTGGCGCTGCTGCAGCGTGGTGCGATGTGGCGCGCGACGTGTTCGGCGTCGCCCCCGAAGCTTCACTCGACGGCGCGCGTCGCCGAGGACTACGACGCCCGCAGCGGCTGCGGGTGCTCCGCGCGTTCGGCGCCCGCGACCGCGTCCACGTCATCGACTTCGACATCAGCGAGGGCACCAGTGGGCGGGCCTCCTCCGAGCCTCGCCCGCGCGCGGCGTTCCCAGCGCGCGTCTGGATCACCGGCATCGGTGAGTCGTCGGCGAGAGCTGCAGTGGCCGGCGGCCGGTTGGCGCGTGGCGCGCGCGCGGGCTCGCGTTCGAGTTCCACGCCGTGGTGGACCGCCCTCGAGGCGTCGCCTTTGTGGATGCTCCACGTCAGCCTTGGGCGAAAAGTGCGTCGCCGTGAAAGCTGCGTCACTCTGCACCGCCGCTTTGCTCCGCGACGAGACGGGGGCCACGATCGCCGACTTCCTCGGGCTCGCGCGCAGCACGGGCGCCGCCATCCTCCTCCTGGGCGAGCACGAGGATGCCCTCAACTCCGGGCGCTGGGAGGCGCGGTTCGCGCGCGCGCTGCGGCGGTGACTAGGCGAGCCAACGTGGCGTGCCACGTCGGCGAATGGACGAAGTTGGCCCGATTTGGATAGTTCAGGGACTGAATCGGACGTTTTTATAGTTGAGGGACGAAATTGAGCCAAGCGTCATACTTCAGGGACGAATTCGGCTATTTTGCCTATTGTTTTCAAAGAAACCAATTAAAAACGAACCATGTCTAGCGCAACTGAAGTCGAGCACGTTTGAAAAGGGCTCATATGACCTTGCCAGAAGTACGACGAGAAAAGGCGTCGATGCTTGACGCCATGAAAAAAGTGGTGGCAGACGAGTTGCACGTACGGCCGCAGAAAGTATCAGAATTCAGACTGCATGCAGACGAGACGACCTCTCTACTAGGTACTCAAGGTTTCTAGACACTCAGGCTGTGTTTAGTTCACGAAATGAAAATTTTTAGATGTCATATCGGATATTTTAGATGTTGAAAGGGGTTTTTGATACTAGTAAAAAAACTAATTACATAGCTCGTCTGGAAACCGTGAGACGAATTTATTAAGCCTAATTAATCCATCATTAGCGCATGTTAGTTACTGTAGGACTTATGGCTAATCATAGACTAATTAGTCTTAAAACATTCGTCTCGCGATTCCCAACCAAACTGTGCATTTAGTTTTTTTCGTCTATATTTAATACTTCATACAGGTGCCGTAAGATTCGATGTGATAGTTTATGGTGAAAATTTTTAGGAACTAAACCAGGCCTCAATTCAATTGCTATGCTATGTCAACAATTCAACGTAGCCCGTAGAGTCGAGGTACGTAGTTGGAAATTTTCGGTAAGAGCATGTTTAGTTCCCAAAAAGTTTTTCAAAAAGTGCTACAGTAGCCATTATATTGAATCTTGTGATACGTGCCTGAAGCATTAAATGTAGACGAAAAAAAATTAATTGCACAGTTTAGTTGGAAATTGCGAGACGAACGTTTTGAGCCTAATTAGTCCATGATTAAACACTAATCGTCAAATAAAAACGAAAGTGCTACGTAGCTAAATTTTCAAAATTCCCGAACTAAACACAGCCGGCTAGTTCCCAAAAACTTAACTAAAAGGTGCTACAGTAGTCATCACATCAAATCTTGCGATACGTGCATGAAGTATTAAATGTAGACGAAAAAAACTAATTGCACAGTTTGGTTGGAAATCGCGAGACGAACGTTTTGAGTCTAATTAGTCCATGATTAAACACTAATTGTTAAATAAAAATGAAAGTACTCCAATAGCCAAATTCATAAATTTCGCAAACTAAACACAGGGCAGCTCCGACAAAGTGTCACGTCGAACCAAGCCGCGTGTGTCAGGCCACGAAGGCACCATCTAGGCCTCGTTTAGATGCCACCAAAATTTCAAGTTTTTTCACTCTCTCTCCATCACATCAATTTTTAGCCACTTGCATGGAGTATTAAATGTAGCTAAAAAAATAATTAATTACATAGTTTAGTTGGAAATCACGAGATGAATCTTTTGAGCCTAGTTGGTCCACGATTGGACAATATTTGTCAAATAAAACAAAAGTGGTACTATTCATCGGTTTGAAATTTTTTCAGCATCTAAACGAGGCCCTAATTTGCTTGCGAGCGAAGGGAACACAGCTCCAGTGTAGGGTTCGCTTTTTGTCTGTGAAGCTCATACGAAACCAGAGCATTGCTCCGAATTCTGCATGGGAGCATGCGAGAAAAGTATAATAATATTTAACTGCTCTTGTGTCGAACTAGAGACTCTTTTGGCACGGCTCGATTGCTCAAAGTGTAGAAATCGATCTCTCATGTGTCTCTCTTCCCTCGGTTCGTTTCTCGTATGCACCAGAGCTGCTAACTCTAAGTATTTTTTTTAGAATTTCAGCTCTAAACATTTTATTCTAGGGGGTGTTTAGTTTCCCCAATTCTAGAATTTGACACTATACAAAAAGAAGATTCTTCGTCACATCAAACTTGCGGTACATGTATAAATGTTGACGAAATTAAAAACAAATTGCACAGTTTAGTTGTACTTTGCGAGACGAACGTTTTGAGTCTAATTAGTCAACGATTGGACAATTATTACCAAATAAAAACAAAACAGTACTGTTCGTTTGGCTAATTAGGCTCAAAAGATTCGTCTCGTAAAGTTCAACCAAACTGTGTAATTAGTTTTTGATTTCATTTATATTTAGTACTCCATACATGTACTGTAAATTTGATGTGCCGGAGAATTTTCTTTTTACATAGTGCCAAAGTTGAGAGTTTGCGAGAATTAAACAAGGGCTTAATAGAGAGATTGACTTTTAGCCGGTTGCTGACCAGCTCTTGCTGTTGTAGGTGCCTAATAGAATATCCATCCTAAAATTAATCAATTAACAAACAAGTACTAAAATATTTCTGTGAAGGCCCCCGCGTCGCTCGTATCCCCGGGCGGCGACTCAACCGCGCCGTCTCTCCGCCCCCTCCTCGCTCTTCCCTCCTTGCCGTCACCGGAGCCGGTCGCCGGGTGCCCGCGCGGCAGCTAGGATGGCGGCGGCGGGGCACTTCTGAGTTGGGCTCCGGGAGGATGGCCTTCTCGGACGAACGGCGCTGAACATCTTCCGGCGGAGCTAGTGTCAGCTCCGGCGCTCCGATGGCTGGCTCTGGCATCGCCGTGGGTGGATCCGTTGCCCCTGCGGGTGGATCTGTCGTCTGTTGGTCGATTTCGGCAGGCGCGCAGCCGCAGCGCTGCCCTTGGTGGCGACGTCGTCATGCTGGCACCAGATCCTGGTTGGGCGTCCGACGGCGGTGCCGAGGACCTGGTGGCCGGATCCGGCGGCTCGAAGGGGCCTACCGGCCTACGCGCGTGTCGACACCGACATCGTCGCGGAGGACGAGCGGGCTGTGACAGAACGGTGGTGGGAGGAGGCTGCGGCGGCGCGTGGTGCCGTGGCATGAGAGCCGCGCGAGCTGCGGTGGCGGCGTGGCGGCCAGGACGCCATGAATGGCAGCGACGGTGGCTTCCTCCGTCTTGCGCGCCGGGCAATGGAGGCTGCCTGAGGGATGGCCCTCGTTGCTGCAGTGGCTCGGCTCCGCTACTCTCTCGTCCATGGTGTTGCGTCGGTTCGCCGGAGGTGTCCGTGGCAGCGGGCAGTGCGGCGTCCGCGCGTGGCAGGTGCGGCTGTGCCCCGGCCCGTAGGTGGTGGTGGTGCAGCGTTGCGGCGGCTTGTCCGGCGGTGGCCGGGTGAGGCTCTGCGAAGCTGCTCACCTGGGTTGCCCCTTTCCTTCATGGAGCATCTCGCGGTGGCCGGTGTTGACCTTGCTGGCAGCGGTCATCGGTGATCGGCGCTGTAGTGATGCAGCAGCGACAGCAGGTCTGCGGTCGCCTCTCGGAGTCATGTCCATGGCGACTGGTCCCACTTAGCGGTCGATTTCACATGGCCGACCGAGGATATTCCACCCTGACCAAGCTCGGCTTGGGCGCCCTGACCTTCAACTCGGCGCTCGCCATCTACAACTCCTGGGGTGACGCCGGCTCCGTGGCGTTCGTGCTCGGCGCGGACGCAGCGCTCGTGCTGCTCTTCCTCTGCCTCCGTGAGTTTGAGCGGGGCGGCGGCCGGGGCAGGGATGCCGAGCCTGTTTAGTTCCCTTCCATTTTGCAAAATTTTTCAAAATTTCTCGTCAGATTGAATCTTTGATGCATGCATAAAGCATTAAATATAAATTAAAAATAAAACTAATTACACAGTTTAGACAAAATTCACGAGACGAATCTTTTAAGCCTAATTAGACTATGATTAAACACTAATTACCAAATAACAACGAAAATGCTACAGTACTGTTTCGCCAAAAAAAAATCGCCAACTAAACACTACCCAAGGTGAAAGCCGCGGTGTGGGCGCTCACCACGCTGCTCACGGCCATGTTCGCCTCGAGGGTAGCACCGCTCATGCCGCCGGCCGTGGCCGCGGTGGTCTAGCTCTTGGCCATCGCCACGGCCGCAGAAGGGTTCTGGGCGTTTTTCCTTAGGCAGTTCACGCCGGATTCGGCGCTGCCAGAAAACCGGACACTGTAGCTACACTGTAGTGTTTTGTTTTTATTTGGTAATAATTGTCCAATCGTTGACTAATTAGGCTCAAAACGTTTATCTCGCAAAGTACAATCAAACTATATAATTAGTTTTTGATTTCGTCAACATTTAGTACTCATGTATATACCGCAAATCTAATGTGACGGTTTTTTTTATGTAGTGTTAAATTTTGGAATTTGAGGCAACTAAATATGACCTTAATTAATTAATGCTTTGGAGATAGTCGATGTCAATCGATGTCAGTCTGCGTTTCGCTGCCGGGCTCGTTTGTCCTTACTTCTTTACTGGAAGCTCACTGCTGTCCATCTCCGGCATTGAGCTGTCCATTATGTCCGGCGTTCCTTAATTAAGGCCTTCTTTATATGCCATCCAAATTCTAAGTTTTTTCACTCTCTCTATCACATTAATTTTTAGCTGTTTACATGGAGTATTAAATATCATCACATTAATTTTTAGCTGTTTACATGGAGTATTAAATGTAGGTAAAAAAAATAACTAATTACATAGTTTAGTTGGAAATCACGAGATGAATCTTTTGAGCCTAATTGGTCCACGATTGGACAATATTTACCAAATAAGACAAAAGTGGTACTATTTATCGGGTTCATTTTTTTCAATCAAAACAAGGCGTAATTAATGCTTTGGAGATAGTCGATGTCAATCGATGTCAGTCTGCGTTTCGCTGCCGGGCTCGTTTGTCCTTACTGGACGCTCACTGCTCCATTATGTCCGGCATTGAGCTGTCCATTATGTCCGGCATTCCTTAATTAATTAATGCTTTGGAGATAGTCGATGCCTGCGATGAACGATGAACAACGAATCATGAATGATGCTTCACGTACACACACATATGGGCTTAGCGAGCGAAAAACAGTGAGCCCGTGTTTAGTTCACAAACAAAATCACAAAAAGTGCTACAGTATCTATCATATCGAATCTTGCGATACATGCATGAAGCATTAAATGTAGATAAAAAAACTAATTACACAGTTTGGTTGGAAATTACGAGACGAACGTTTTGAGCCTAATTAGTTCATAATTGAACACTAATTGCCAAATAAAAACGAAAGTTACTACGATAAGCCCAAATTCCGTGTGTACGGCGTTGAAGTTGAATTCATGATTCGTTGTTCCGCGTTCAGGCATCGACTATCTCCAAAGCCTGAGAAATTGTCACTGTCAGTCCGGCGCCTTTTTTTATTAAGTCACCGAAAGAGCATAATCTAACGAAATAAACGGCCGGCTTACAAGCACAATGCACATATATAATTGACTAATGAAGCACAGGAATCCACAAAAACCTTATTTAGCTGCGTTCACCGAAAGAGCAAGTACGTAGGAGCGAGCTAAGGAGCTCAAGGACACTACTAGTGCTAGAATCAGTGCGATTTACTCCGCATTTCACATGGCCGACCGAGGATATTCCACCCTGACCAAGCTAGGCTTGGGCGCCCTGACCTTCAATTCGGTGCTCGCCATCTACAACTCCTGGGGCGACGCCGCCTCAGTCACGTCCGTGCTCGCCGTGGATGCCGCGCTCGTACTGGTCTTCCTCTGCCTCCGTGAGTTCGAGCGTGGCGGCAATGGCAGGGATGCCAAGACCAAGGCCGCCGTGTGGGCGCTCACAGCGCTGCTCACGGCCATGTTCGCGTCCGGGGTAGTGCCGACGATCATGCCGCTAGCCGTCGGCGCCCTGGTCTTGCTCTGCCTCCGCGACGCCGACCACGACCGCGCCAGAGAAGAAGGCGGCAGCGGCGGCAGAGTCAACATGGACGGGCAGTATTGCGTGCTTGCTAAGGTGGGTTTCGCGGTGCTGACGTGCAGCACGGCGCTGGACGCCTACGACACCCGGCGCGAGTCGGACTCGGCGGCGCTCGTTTTCGTGTCGTACACCCTCCTCGGAATCCTGATGGTCCTTTTCGTCCGTGCATTCGCCCGCGGTCATGCCTCCGTGAGTTTGAGCGGGGCGGCGGCCGGGGCAGGGATGCCAAGCTGAAAGCCGCGATGTGGGCGCTCACCACGCTGCTCACGGCCATGTTCGCCTCGAGGGTAGCACCGCTCATGCCGCCGGCCGTGGCCGCGGTGGTCTGGCTCTTGGCCGTCGCCACGGCCGCAGGAGGGTTCTGGGCGTTTTTCCTTAATTAATTAATGCTTTGGAGACAGTCGATGTCAGTCTGCGTTTCGCTGCCGGGCGTGTTCATTTCCTTTTTTTGCTTCCTGCACTTTCTTGTATTGTTTCTCAGTTCGTCACTTTGAATAAAATCTGCCTTCGAGTTTGCGCTGCTGGCAGAGAGTCGTCCTCTGCTTCTGCCCCGTTGACCACCGCTCGTACTCGCCTCAGCGTGCGGCTGTGGGTAGGGAACGGCTGCACAAACTACTGTGATGATACCTTAACAAATTCATTTTTTTCCAAAGCTTGGACTTACAGATATTCCCAGTTTTCAATTGCACGTGGCCATTTCTTTAATTTGATCGCTATGGAAAATTACGGAAAATGAAATTCTTCAGTAGCATTGTAAGTACAATGCGACAATTGTGTGAGCTTGCCCCTCCTATTGCAATCCTTCAAAGTCAAGATGCTTACAAATGTAAAAAGTTCTAGTTGACATTTTTTCAGATGTTAACTTTTTTTAACCCCGCAACAGCACTGTTGCATTCTTTTTGGAAGTCATTTTGGATAAATGCTTTGAAATGAAAACAGTTCTAGTTGACATCGAGCAGGCCATATTTATTCTCTTCAGATAGTGGGAAGAAACAAGCAGTTTATTGGCTGAACATTATTGACTCTTATTAGGTTAACAGGGTTGTACGAACTAAGGGTTGAAAATTGAATGAGAGCCAGCTTCTGATTAAGTAAAAGATGGCAAATGATGAGTCCTGTTAAGTGTTGAGGCAATGGTTCTGTTTACGCAGAAGTGGTTAAAGTCATATGTTCTTAAATCATATGGAAATATCCTTATCCCGTAGAAACCAGCAGCTAAAAGGCCTCCTATCAATTCCTCTGTTTTTTTCTTGAGACCTATCTCTTCCTCTGTTGTACACCAGATATATACAGTATATAAACTGTCCTTTGGTCATGTTTGTCATCTACTTTGCTGTTGTCTACTTCTATGAGACAATTCTCTTGAAAGAACAGTTGACCATACATGGACATGATCTTAAATTCTTGTTTTGAATTGTAGTCCTGTTTTGAATTGTGGAACAGCGTGTTGCTCTCTGCAATTTCTTCTACGTCTACATGGGTGAGTTCTGTTGGATTGTGAATCCAGCCAAACTTTGGTGGACCTAGTTTATTCATGCAAATGTTAGCCCCGTTCGGCTTGCTGAATCTTGGCTGAAAAACATTGTTCTGGCTGAATTGTTGTAAGAGAAAAACAATGTTTTAGCTGAAAAAAATAACCTAAATAGTACGAATTATAAGGTAAGCACTCTGAAAGAAGCCTGTATGGCTATGTGCTGTAGCTTGGAGGTTAGTGAAGGTTAGATAATGCTAGGCTGCCAATTTCTTTAATGCTTACTACTCGATGCTAGCGTAGGCAGCCTGACCATTCTCTCCTTGATGCAAGTCGCAAATATTTTTTAAATACTGGGATAGAAGGTGCTAAATTCTCTTAAGGTCAACAAGAGTTGATTGGTGACAGCGATGCTTCATCGATTTTTTTGTTTAAGAAAAAGTATATGGAGAAAAGGATCGGAGTTAGCTATCCTCTCCGTTTCAAATTATAAGTTGTTTTGACTTTTCTGGTGCATTCATTTTGCTATGCACTTAGATATAATATTATGTCTAGATATATAACAAAATGAATGAACTAAAAAGTCAAAGTGACTTATAATTTAGAACGGATGGAGTACATAACTAGCAGGTTTGCTCCACATTGCGAGATTGCTCCACATTGTTGTGAGATTGATTACGGACATGAGATCCTAGCTAGTCTGCCCAGGACAAATAATTTCGATGTACTCCTATGTTGCAGATGGTCAAATACAACGTTTGGATAGTCTCAACTGGTACAGTGGTATTGCTGTACCAGAGCTTCAAATTCTACGCAAAATCTTATTCTGCGAACAAGATTCTCCATCCCATGTTTTGTTTTCAAAGAGAGAAACCAATTAAAAACGAACCATGTCTAGCGCAACTGAAGTAGAGCACGTTTGAAAAGGGCTCATATGACCTTGCCAGAAGTACGACGAGAAAAGGCGTCGATGCTTGACGCCATGAAAAAAGTGGTGGCACGACGAGTTGCACGTACGGCCGCAGAAAGTATCAGAATTCAGACTGCATGCAGACGAGACGACCTCTCTACTAGGTACTCAAGGTTGTCAGACCACTCAATTCAATTTCTCTGTCAACAATTCAACGTAGCCCGTAGAGTGGAGGTACGTACGTAGTAGGAAATTTTCGGTAATAAGGGCAGCTCCAACAAAGTGTCACGTCGAACCAAGCCGCGTGTGTCAGGCCACGAAGGCACCGTCTATGCCATATCGTTGTTTGGCTGATAAGTCGAATGAAAGTACTGTTATCAGTCGAATGAAAGTACTGTTGACTAATTTGTTGTGAAAGAAAAATATTATTCGTTGACCGAAAAATTACGACTTATAAACCAAGCGAACGTGCTGCTAATTTACTTGCGAGCGAAGGGAACACAGCTCCAGTGTAAGGTTCACTTTTTTGTCTGTGAAGCTCATACGAAACCAGAGCATTGCTCCGAATTCTTCATGGGAGCATGCGAGAAAAGTATAATAATATTTAACTGCTCTTGTGTCGAACTAGAGACTCTTTTGGCACGGTTCGATTGCTCAAGTGTAGAAATCGATCTCTCATGTGTTTCTCTCTCCCCTCGGTTCGTTTCTCGTATGCACAAGAGCTGCTTAGCTCTAAGTATTTTTTTTCTTTTAGAATTTCAGCTCTAAACATTTTATTCTATATTTTAATAGAAGAGAGATAAGTAGCTCGATCAAGAGCTGGACTCTTACCCATATCCCAAGATCATATGAGAGTAATCTCATGTGGACCTAATCTTATTATCAGTCATTGTTAAAAGCTAACATTATTAGAGAGATTGACTTAGAGCCAGTTGCTAACCAGCTCTTGCTGTTGTAGGTGCCTAATAGAATATCCATCCTAAAATTAATCAATTAACAAACAGCTGGACTCTTGCATTGACACGGATGTCGTCATGCTCTTGACAATTGCATAAATTGTTCTCTTCACGCACCTATCATAGGACAGTAGATACACACATCAGTACCTCAAGTCTGCAAGTACAAATAAAATCGTAAAGATGGTCAGCTGCTGATCTAATAATGTCGCGTGTCACAAAGTCGATCGATCTCGTATACCATGCCACTATGGTACAAGAAAGTCCAAAGGTCGAATTGAATTAAAAAAAATGAAAAAAGTGGACATAGCACGTTTCTTTTCTGCGAACAAAAGAAAAAAAAAGATCTTTGACCTTTTATAAACGTATAAGCATCGTGTATTTTTTCCCTCATGTTAAGTTACCTTTTACAAAGTAGG